>BSBK01003345.1:5535000-6097500 GCA_027943335.1 Chamaecyparis obtusa
ATCTCCCCTATTAACCATTGAGACGAATGTTTATGGGCACGCTCACTCCTGCCAATTCAGGGAAGACGATGCCCTGTACCTGCAAACCTGTCATCACAAGACGAAGCATGTACATATAATAATATATAACAGACAATAGCGGGGATCAGCCGATCGTGTGGATCTCGCAAGCAAGTAACTACGACTCTGTCCCTCAACCACATCAAGCATGTCAAACAGAAATATAAAATAAACACATCGACCATACACATGCAAGTATGGGGTTAGTAAAACCATAAGCATCAATGATCTCCTAACATATAATCTATCATCCTAAAATAATCATAACATTTATAAAATCGGACTAGGAGCGGGTTACTACAAACAACTTTTTTTTAAAAAATTACATTTTTGGAAAGCTCTAAAAAATCTAAATTTGGTATATTCTTTGTATTTTTTATTTTGATAGCAAATTATGGCTGAAATAAATAGATCTTTCAAGATTGGTTTATTTTGATAAATTGGGTCCCCAAGACACAAATGATCATCGTGCAATGAAACCTGTAATCACCTAAAATTGGACAAGATCATTTGAGTGAACAAATAAGGCAAAAATCAAAGCAATTAAATCGAGTCAAGCTATTATCAAAGCAAAATTGCAATCAAACATTAAATCAAATTTAATTAAAAATCAAAAGCCATAAATTCAATTTAAATCAAATAAATCATGATAAATCAATCAATTGTGTAATTAATCTAATTAATTACATAGTTCATTTAAATCAAATCAACCCATTCAAGGGTTACACATGGCTAAGGATATTAATTAAATTCAATTATTAAATCCTTATTTTCCCTCAACACCAAATGGGAGGAAAATGTATCAACCAATCAGAAATAAGGATTGGACTCACATGGATCAAGCTCAAAATGAATCTCAATCACACATAAGGTGAGAGGATCTTGGTCACCCATTTTGTCTCTTTGTCCCAAGCTTTGAGGACAAAATATTAAATGGTCTCCAAAAGTGGAACCATGGACTTAACCCTCACCTAATCATGATCAAATCAACCACACCTCATACCCTTGCCAAAATCTATAAAAGCAAGGCATAATTGAAGCAATAATCCATCCACAGTTTTTATGAAGCATCAAACCTCTTGCCAAATTTGAGTTAGAAAGGAAAATCTAGGATCTAAATAGTATTTCAATTTGGAATTAATTGTTTTAGCTTGCTTATCATTCAATTCTCGTATTAGGATTGTCACTAGTGAGAGCTTGTTGAGAGCTCATCACTAGCATCCCTAATTAGAGAGCCATAGAGTGCTCGAATCTTCTTTAAATTTGCTTAGTTGAATTGCTTATTGTGGTATTTTAGTTGTTATTATGATTTATTAAAGACACTAACCCTATGAAGGTGCTTTCCTTAGCACACAAAATGGCGCCCATTGTGGGGCATTAGGCCTCACTCATTTTAAAATTTGGAGAAATTGAAATTTTCTTGCAAATCTTGTTTTCACTCTTTGTTTTACAGGTTTTTCAGTGCATTTGACAGATTCTCCAGTGCATTTAAAGCCTGAAACAACACTTCTACAACAAAGTTTTGCACCTTTACATGGAGTTTCAACGCATTTGATCTTTCTACTTTCTTATCTCCTTTCTTTCAGCGCGTGTACCTTGACTCTCCAACGCATGCAATTTATTCTCTAGTGCATTCAATACTTTCTTTTAACATCTTTGTTGACTTTATTAGCGCATTCAATCTTTGTTCTAGCGCATTTAATAATTTTTTGTAGCACATTTAATATTTTTAACAATGCTTTCAATTGTTTTAATAGTGCATTCAATAGATTCTACTGCACATTTGATTAAATTGAAAATTTATAGAAACTAATATGCAGAAAATGATTTCTTTGTGTTTGTAGGGTGACCGGTCATAGAAAGATTAAAAAACCAGAGACCAGATTCAATAGTGAGGGAAAGGCTTTGACCAAAAGGATTAAGGAGGAGAATATTACACACATCAAGCTGATTTTGGAGAATTCGCAACAAGAAAATGAGGTATATGAATAGTACTTAAAAGTTGTAGAAGTGTACAAATCAAAGTTCATCTCATTAAATTGGATCTACTTACCTTAATCAATTTTTGTTAAGATTTGATAAATAAGGTGTAAATTCTAATTTGATCTTATTTTTCTTCACTTTGTTTGGCTATGTTAACTAATTTGTTGGAGGAGAAGTGAAAGAGGAAGCAACAATCGCCACTACGTGAGCATAAAATGAAAAACTCATAAAAAATGACCCTAGCCTTTGCTAGCTTTGATTGAAGGTAAGCCTCAAACTTGGTCAATTTTTGCTTAAATTGTGGCCTTGTAATTTTTTCTATAATCTAGTAATCAAAATAGCTTAAAGGAATAAATCAAACACTAAATTTGAACAACCCCTTGTTTGTGGAAAAGAGTAGAAATACTCGATTCCCATTAGTTAGTGGGTTTGGTAATTGAACCTTGTTAAAAATGTTTCAAAATTGAGAAATAGATATGGATATGCTCTTCACCTTTTTGTAAATCAAACTCCCAAAACCTATTCCTTCATTTCACTTTATTTCTTTCAATATAAACATGCTAGATCCATAGTGGGCTCGCCTCCTGAGATTTGCCTTAACAAGGCCGGTGAGAGGGACAACCCAAAGTGGGATACAATTTCCTTTGCCACAATAATCTGACCCACTATAAAATAAAATGCATGCATGCTTAATGGGGTGTGTGACAAAAGGGTGTTAAGCTTTTGAACTTCCTCGAGTAGTCCTTTAGGATTGTGCAAAACTCTGACATACCGGTGGTGGGAAGCCTCCTAACTTTTGGAGGATGAAAACTTAATATCCATTTTTAAATGAAATCTTGATTAAATACCTTGTTAAAATAAAAAATCCTACCTTATAGAGCCATGTTTACGAACCAAATTGTGGGCTAGGTAGATTGCTTGAAGTGTCTTTTTGTACAAAAACCCATGATAACGTCCTTAAAAATTCAAACACTTTTTGTGTAGAGGGTTAAAAAGAACAAGTGTATTTGTGGTTGTTTTGTTTAAAAAAAACATAGAAAAGGTAAGAGATATCCATTTGAAAATTCATCTTATATTTTTAAATCTCTTTATAAAAACAAACAATTACCAAATTGGGGGAAAAATTATTTGAGATAAAACCTTGTTGAATGTCGGTTTCCACATGCTCTCATAGACTCAAATTATCTTTACAAGAAGATGACAAGATGACACTTGCCTTGCCAAAGAGGTCCCCAAATTTAAATCCCAAAGTGCTTTCATAAATCACAACCAAGGGGATGCTCTCCCACATCTTTTCAAAGAAAGGATTGATCCAATGGATAGGAACTCCACATATCACGATTATCTTAATGGAGGAAACAATGATAATATCAATAATGTCAATCAAGGACCTAAAGAAATAATTGAAGATAAGGTAAACAGGGCGGCTCAAGATACCAAGTTTCTTGAAGTCATGGACAAACTAATAGATAGAGATAGGGAAAAAAAATTCCTAAACTTGGCCCAAGCAGGGGTAAAACTCCCTCACGATTATGACATTGATCAACTTAAGAAGGACAAGGAAGATGATAATCCGATAGGTGCGATGACTAAATAATTAAAAATGTTACAAATACAAATCAACCTACTGAAAAAGGTAGATGAACTTAAGTCATTCTCTATCGAGGCCTTGTGCCCATTTCCTTTTGACAAGAACTTGGTTATGGCACCTTTTTCGATAAATGTGGTTTTTCCTAAGTACGATAAGTATACGGGTAAATCAGACCCACAAGACCACCTTAGAGAGTTTTGGGCTCTAAGCATCAAATTTATGCATGATACAACTTATCTAATGAGACTTTTTCCAAGGAGTTTAGGAGGCCAATCCATGGAATGATTCTCAAAACTTTCGCAAGGGATAAAGACATTTGAGGAATTAGCCTCCAAGTTCATAACCCATTATTCTTACAACATCGAACATGAGATTACCATGCTCAACCTATGTGACACTAAAAAAAGGGATGGTGAATCTTTCCTAGGATTCCTTCAAAGGTGGAGAACTATTTTTGCAAGGTATCCACAAATTATTCTTGAGAAGGAGAAAATGGAAATACTTATGAATAACTTAAATGTGGAGATGAACTATAGACTCCAACTTCAATGTCCCCCAAACTTTGAAAAACTTATCAAGAATGGGATTAAAATTGAATATGTGTTGGTTAAGAGGGGAGAAATCAAATTGTTCAAAGATAATAAACCCTATACCAACACTAATAACAATCATAATGTATCTAATTATAAAAATAATAGAGGGGCCAACAATCACAATGATAAACCAAGATTATGGTTGAAGAACAATAATAAAAATCTTGTGAATGATGGAGTTGTGGAAGCACACAAATTAAAGGCTACCCACTTTAATTTATCAAGTGGATCAAATTCAACATATAATGTAAATCAAACAAACAAACCTCCTTTCAATAATAACAATCCCAACAACAACAATAACAATTCTAACAACAACAACCCCTTCAATAATGCTAATGTCAACAAACCTAAGCCTTTCTTTTCCACCTATCAAAAGAGAAAATTCACCTTTTTAGGTGAACCATAGGAAAATGTGTTAAGGACTTTTGTGGCCAACAAAATCATTACCTTACCTGAATCAAGGCCACACGAACCCCAAGTTAAGCCCAATTGGTGGAACGACTCTCATCATTGTGAATATCATCATAATAAAGGACATAAGACTAATGAATGTATGAAATTAAAACACCTTGTCCAAGATTTAATTGATGATGGAACCATAAAGGTTGAAGGACCCCAAAACAATGAAGATCATATGGCCTTCAAAAACCCTTTCCTAAACCATGAAAGGGTGAGTCATCAAACACCAACCCAAACAACAAAAGGGGTAATGAGAAGGTCAATTTTTCTCATACTTATGATAACACCATCAATACTCTAAGTGGGGATGAAAACACCATAAATGTTATTGTGGTGAAAGAAAAGCCAAAGGAAGCAACATCTAATGTTGTAACTAGGGGGCAAGTATCCAAGATTATCCTTTTTTTTTTTTTGATCGGTAAAAGGCCGAAGCCCTATAAATTTTTTTATTAATATAAAATTATTTTTACATGTGACCCTACTCACTGCAGGTGCTAGTAGGAAAGAGCGGGGTTGAGAAAACCTCCAGCCTTGCCCGGGACCATAGGTCCTGTACTTATACAAAATTTACGTGGGCATACCCATGACTCAACAATGGTCGAGATTTGTTTAAATACATAGTTCCCGCGGGCATTCCCACATCTCTAAAACAATCAGTAATTATCTAGAAATACAAACTTTCAATGAGCATACCCACTACTCGATAATATCAAGGTTTTAATGATACATCTATTACATTGTTGTTTTTAAGGATACAACTTTATGTTTCATACAATTAGGTTGATATTTTTGTAGATATCCGTTCTAGAATCTTAAGTGACAGAGTGATTTAGGTGCCTGCTTGATAATATCCTCCTGAAAACCACAGTAGAAATCTTCCATATTGTGTAGTTAAGGGCTTACATTATAATTAAGATTGAACAAAAGAAAGAGATCCAAAATTAAAAATAATATTATTACCTTCTTCCAAAGTTGTATTTTTAAGATACCTATCTCACTGAATGGGATATAATTTCTTAACCAACCCAATCATGCATCGATATGCTAAAGATCTTTACCAACATTTAAGATTTACAAGGCCTGTGATAAATCCAAAAAGCCAAGACAAATCTGAAGGAGGGTGAATACTAAAAGCTGCTATCTTTGCCGAAAGGATTAAAAAGATGGGGGGAACTAAAGCAATAAAGTAGGAAATATCTATAAAGAAAAAGAGAAGCTTAGAGGCTGATTTATAAGCGACAGTGAGTTTTAAAAGAAGGATCAATCTGAAAGGTTGATAAAGGCTAAAGATTAAAGGCTATTACTAAATATTAAAGAGTACTAACAATTAATAAGATGCTAAGAAAAAGGCATAGCCCCTATTATTTTACTCTATATTATTATTCTACATACCATGTATTGGTTGAATAAGATTAATTAAATCGTTGCTATATTTTCATGCTCATTAATATTGATAATGTTTGGTGTTAAGTTTATATATTTTGATTCATTATAAAAACTCCATTTGCGCCTTGGTTTGCTAACAGATCTGCCTCTGTGTTCCCTTCCCTATATGTATGTCCGATTTTGAATTTGTGTATACTTTCTAGAATTTGATTTATTTCCTCTATTTTCGAATTAAGGGCCCAGTTAGGTGTTTTCTTAGATCGAATAGCATTGATAACAACTTGTGAATCTCCTTCTATTACTACTTTAGGTAAGTTCATGTTCTTACACATTCTTAAATCTTCTAATGCAGCCTTACATTCCGCCATATTGTTCGTGGTAGGATTAATAGGCATAGAAAATTTGGCAATGACCTCAACTTTCCAATTTCTAATTAAGCCCCCAATACCTGCTACCCCAGGATTCCCTCTAAATGCTCCATCGAAGTTAAGTTTGTACCAACCCTCCTTAGGAGGAGACCATTTGCACAAGGCTCCATCTGCCTTTGTTTTTGGTCCCCCCTTGCCATATAAAGGTGCTATATCTAGTTTTGGCCACTTGGTCCTGATTTTGTTGTCCCATTTTTTGAAGGATTCCTCATAGCTTACACAATCTCTAAGTTTACTGTTAATAATCTCCACAATTGAAGTTTCTATTTTATTGGTGATTGTTTCCCATGATAATTTTTGACCTGTGAAGATCCTTCTATTACGTTCCTTCCAGATTTCCCAAACTAAAATTGATGGGGATATAGTCCAGATATCTTTGTATAAGTTATCTTTGTAAAGAGATGGCCAAGCTTTGTGTGCGCTTAACAAATCTGGTTGGAGAGTGGATTTCCACCCTAGACAATGGTGTAACCAATTCCAACAGTTTTGGGAAAAGGTACAATTTAGAAGGATGTGGTTAACATCCTCTAAGTGATTCTCACACAAGGGACATCTAGATGGCCCCTCAAAACCCAATTTATTAAATCTATCTGTTGTTAGAATTTTCTTCTGCATCACAGCCCATAAAAACATGTCTGCTTTAGGAAGACAAGATTTATTCCAGCAAAGGTTCAGAGGTATATCTATGTTATCCATATTCTGATCCTGAATGATAGACTTGTAGCCCTCCTCAACCGAGTAAATACCATTGTTTTCTCCAGCCTAGATTAATCTATCCGATCTGGTTTTGTGAGCTATCTCTCTATCCTTCAACACAACTTTGAGCTTCTGTTTCTCCTGGCAATCCAAGTCTAAGCCTTCTAAATCTATCCATTTACAATCTACTTCCTTGCAAAGATAATCCTTGAGGTAAATACCTATAGAATTTTTACAGACTTCCATAAACTCTCGAGAGAAGCCTAATTTATTTAAGGGGGAAAGGCCTACCCAAGAGTCATCCTAGAATAGGGCTTGGTCCCCAGAACCTACATCCCATGACATATATTTATTGATGATCCCTCGACAGTCCTTTATAAAGTTCCAGATCCAGGAACCTTTTACATGTGATTGGGTCCTGAATATGTTGATAGGATCCGCGTCAGGGATATATTTGTGCAGTAAAATCGAAGCCCATTTACTACTAGATTCCTTGTAGAGTCTCTAGATGAGTTTAGCTCCAAGAGCTTGGTTTTGCCATAGTAGGTTTTTGATACCAAGGCCCCCCTTGTTAATTGGTTTGCATAAAGTATCTCATTTAATAAGGGCTAATTTTTTGTCTTCAGAAGGGCCTTGCCAGTAAAAATCTCTAAACATTTCATCTAGGCTCTTTTTAACATTAGTCGGTAGGGGGAGAATTGACATATGATACGTGGGTATGGCTGAAAGGACTGACTTAATCATGGTAGTCCTACCAAATTTTGTAAGCCATCTTCCTTTCCATGAACTTTTCTTGTTTTGTATTTTGGTGAGAACTTGTTGCTAGAGCTTGGAGGATAAAAGACCTTTATCCAGGTCTATACCCACATATTTGCAAGGGAATTTACCGACTTTGTAACCCATCAATTTACAAATTTCCATTTCTATTTTCGTAGATGTATTGATAAAGAAAATTTCTGACTTAGAGGGGTTAACCTGTTGACCAGAGGCTTTTGCATACAAATTAAGGATGACTTTAAAAGCTTTAGCTTCTTGACAGTTGGCAGTGCCTGGTAAAATCATGTCATCCGCAAACTACTAGTGAGTAATGTTTGGTACATTCTTCGATGCCTTTAAGCTTGTGATTTTACCTTCCATTTGTCTCTTTGTTATTGATCTCCCTAATGCTTCTGCCATAATAACATAGAGGAAAGGGGACAAAGGGTCTCCTTGCCTGATTCCTCTTGAAATACTAAAGAAACCTTCTGGGGTACCATTTACAAGAATCAAAATCTTAGGGGTAGATATGCAGCTGAAAATAAGATTAATCCATTGTTTGGAAAACCCAAAGGCTTCCATACATTTACAAAGAAATCTCCAGTCTACTTTGTCGTATGCTTTCTGGATGTCTACCTTAATAAGCATACTAGGATCCTTTGTTAATTGAGCAGTGTGAACTATTTCTTGGGCTATAATTATCCTGTCGAGGATCGATCTATTTGCTACAAAACCTGTCTGTTCTTCCAAGATTATATTGGGAAGAAGAGTTTTAAGTCTGTTTGCTAGGCATTTTGATAGAATTTTATAGATAGTATTGCATAGAGATATAGGTCTGAAATCTCTGGGGTCCATGCACTCATTTTTCTTTGGTATTAGAGCAAAAAAGGTATTGTTAATTTCGTTTAACAATGATCCCGAGTTTCTAGTAGCTTCTATCGCTTGTCACACCTCCTCCCCAACAAAATGCCAGTACTTTTGAAAAAAGCCATCTTGAAAGCCATCTAGGCCCGGGGCTTTATCCGGATGGAGTTGGAAAACCGCTGATTTGACCTCCTCTATGGATAATTTACTATTAATCATCTTGTTGTCTACATCCGTTATCAACTTTGGGATGGCTTTTAGCATTTCATTTTGCGCTTTGAGGTTAGTTGCTTCAGTATCGTTGAGAAGAGATTGATAAAATTATGTTAGTACAGTTGATATCTGGAGCAGGTCCTCAGTGGTATGACCCTCGTTATT
This sequence comes from Chamaecyparis obtusa, assembly GCA_027943335.1. Classification (NCBI taxonomy): domain Eukaryota; kingdom Viridiplantae; phylum Streptophyta; class Pinopsida; order Cupressales; family Cupressaceae; genus Chamaecyparis; species Chamaecyparis obtusa. The sequence continues at coordinate 5,544,198 of BSBK01003345.1, forward strand.
CTTTATTTTAGATATTCTATTAATGCTCCTTTTGAAATTGGTGGTATTGTGAAATTTTTTTGTGTTGTTATCTCCTTCCTTAAGCCAGGACTCCTTCAACTTCTGTTTCCAGAAAATCTCTTCTTTAAGGAGGATAGCATTGTATTTAGCCATTAACTCTTTTTCTTTGTGATAGCTTTGTTCGTTCATACCATTTTCTATTACTATATTATTAAGGTCTGCGATATCTTGTTCTATCTGATATTTTTCTTCAAATATGTTATTGAAATTACTCTTATTTCATTCTAAAGCTTTATTTTTAATAATTTTTAATTTTGACGTTAAGCAAAACATTCTAGAACCTTTTATTGAGATTTGTTTCCACCAATCCTCTAAAAGGTTAATGAATTTCAGGTTTTGAAACCACATAAACTCAAATTTAAAAGGGTTTCTGGATGGTTTGGTACATTCAGTAATAGAGAGCCTGACTGGGAAGTGGTTAGATCCTACCTCAGGGAGGATTTCTGCATTTATTAACTGATTGACACTTTCGAAACTTGTCTTTATAAAAAACCTGTCCAATTTTTCCACAATATGGCTGAAACTAGCTCTTCTATTGTTCCATGTATATATGCCATTGATTGTATTGATATTGATCAAATGATTATCGGAAACCCATTTGCTAAAATCTTTTTGAGCTTGAGATATATATTTTGATCCCCCAATTTTTTCTTCAGGATCTAGGATGGCGTTAAAGTCTCCTCCAATAATGTGAAAACCCTCTATGTTATTTGTCAAGAAGAGGTGGATCTCCTACCATACTCTTCTTTTATCCTCGTTAGGAATAGGCCCATAAACGTTAATTAAATTAAATTTTAAATTGGATTTAAGACTTTTAAATTCTAAGGTCATCCAGTTATCATTTTTAGATGTAAGTTGGGCTGATATTTTCTTGGGGTCCCATAAGACTACTAGCCTGCCAAAGGAGCCTTTTGAAGTGACTATCTCTGATTTCCATATTCCTAATTTTTTGCTAAACTTAGTGCTTTCCTCTTTGCTAAGTTTGGTTTCTTGTAGTAAAATAATTTCTGATTCAAAGTTATTTAAATATCTTTTCATCAATCTCTATTTGTTAGGGGCATTTAATCCCCTAACGTTCCAAGTAGTGACTTTCATTGCTCTTGGGGAAGGCTCTTCCCCTTCCCTATGTACAGAATATCAACAATCTTCTTTTGATTACCTGCATTACCTGCTATAGATCTAAGTTCTACAGCTGATTTCCTTCCTCTCTTCTTTTTTATTATATTAATATTCGAGGTACTCAGACTTCCTCTGTTCATTGCTATACCCAACTGTCTGTCCTCATTAGTAATCTCGAAGAAGCCATCAATAGAATCCTTTACATATGCTAAATTTACACTATTTTTAATGCTGATTTTGTTTTGTTGTTCAGAGGAGAGATGATCAGAATCTGTATGTATATGTGAGTCTTCCTTATCAATGATTTCCTTGCCATATGTCTCAATTAAATCTTCTATACTACCTGATAAATCCAAATTCAAAGTATCCAGCTCTTTAGGAATTGAGGTGGCTGGTTCCTTCCCCTTTTGGATTGTATTATTGGCTAACTCTTTATTCTGAATAGGGACCTCTTTATTGATGTTTTCTTTATCTGTATTTTCTATTTCAGTTAAGTCCTGATTACTCAGAATCGGTTTAAAGCTATCTATATCTATTTCTTTATTATTAATATATGAGGGTTCTGAGTTCTTATCCGGAGAGGCTTTATCCAAGACTCCCATTTCTAAGAGGGCTGGTTGAGTAGGTGAAGGTAATCTACCACCCTCTTCCTCTACCTCTACTAAAATACAGTTTTGAATCATTTTAATCAAAGTTTCTGTTATCATTTTAGTTGCACTAAATTGATAATTTGACTAAGTGTTTTGCTTTGAGATTTGAACTTGTTAAGGTTGCTGTTTTGAATTTTAGAATGTTGTAAAATTCAGTAAGAGAAAGGAAGTATATGTAAAGCTACAGAATTACAAACATCAAATAGCAAACTTAAGATACACTTATTTCAGTTTTGAGTAATACAATATTCAGATTTTGAGCTCAACAGTAAATAGAAAATAATTGTTTGCATTTTAGAAAAGGAAAGTACAATTTTAAGTTTGCCACACAAGGAGTGGTTGCTCTATAAAAATGAATAAGAGAAGTACATTTAAAAGGTATAAATGATAAACCACACACCCCATGGCTTTAGGTATTGATGCATGCATGCATTTTCAATTCTATGAATTGAATAAAGAAGTAAATGCAGAGAAATAAAGAACAGTTACATTTTGGAAATGCAAATAAGGAGAAAAAGAGACAGGTTAAGCCCCATTGCCTGGTTGTTTGTTGAAGTTTGAGCTTTGCTACATCTTTGTTTCCACATCTCAAGGCATTCCAGGTATCCTGCGGCATCCTGCAAAAGAGGGAAATAAGATTGGGTCAGTTCGTATGAACTGAGCAATGAAGGACAATTAATTTGTCTAATTCTCTACTTGATCACATTTTCAGAGATATAAATCAGAAGACAAAGTCATAAAGCTGCAAGAAAGAAGGATCATATCATAGAAATATTTTATTTTTCCTAACATTGTTTGTTCCATGTGCAGATACAGGTTTAGAAGACTAAGTAGGTCATTGAAAGGATCTGCATACACTACATGCATGCAAATTTTCGACTGAAGCTATGTAAAGGCGAAGACATGAAGACCGGTGGACTAGAGGAAGCTGTCGAGGGGGCATGCGTAAGTTTCAGGCATGGGACCTTTCAGCCAAATCATGGAGTGGCAAGTTGTTGAAGGGACATGACTTTCATCATGAAACCTTCCAGCCAATCATATCAGGTACAATTGATTGCAGAATGGAAGGTATTTAAAAGGAGTAAACTTAATATCTTGAATATAACTCATGAGAGTCACGAGCCCGTGCTCGAACCTCATGAGTGTTAATTCAATGTGTTAGGTACAGTGAAGAGGTTAAGGTAAACTATCACGTATTAGAAATAGAATCAGATTTATAAGAAAATGAGATAAAGTGCTACAGGAATTCAGATGATATGTTACAGGAAGAGGTAGTATTAACAAAGAAAAACTATTTGCTAGTATAAGAGAAGAAAATACAAAGGTCAAATTAATGGAAATAAGAGTGCATAATATTCAAACAACAGTGATACTGTTACTATTATTAAATGATGTGATATTATCACAAATGTCACCTTAAGTGCAAGACCAAGATTGGATGTGATAAAAGTATAGCTACAGTCATGAATAATTATAGGATTCAATTCTTTTCAGTTGATGATGGTACGGCAGCAACCATGGTATTGGGGTATCAAGTTTTGTGTTTCAATGACAGATTTTAACTGTGGACTACATGATCATTTGTTAGAAGTAGATCAGAGGCATGAAAGCATCTACAAATGTTACTGTTACTAAATAAGGAAGGCAACCAACAAGCTTACAAAATAGTTTCAAGCAATATCAAGACATTTGTCTTTTAAAGAAATAATAGAAATTTCAGGAACGGAATTATGCATCAATGGTGAGATAAAAATAGTGCATAAAGGATATGACAGCAAGCGAGAAATCAATTTTGCAAAGAAATGAGGTAACACTGTACCTTTTATATAGTTATACAAGGGATAGCATATAATGTTGTTTTAAAAGCAAAGGAAATATACAGTAAATATCAATAAATGACAGACATGCTGGTTGTAATCAGTTACAAGCAATGAAAAGAGGAAAGATACATTTGTATAACATTATGATATATCATGACATCCATTTAATTCTATATTAACAAAGACATGTATAAGATACTGAGATATAAATGCAAAGGAAAAGTTTCATCAACAGTGCATATAAATGAAAGGCAGTTCATGGATATGCCCAAAAGGAGCTAGAATTATTGGAGACATGCCTATATATGATTGGAGGTTGTAGTATAGGTGTATGGGTTAACAAAAACCAATTTCAACTAAACAAAATGACCATCTAAAGCTTGTCAGTGGTACTTTTCTTGATGCATTTAGTGAAACAGAACAGCTATGGGACAGTTCATTGTACAACTATGAAGTTCAGGTCCAAAATAAGGATTTTCATGGTGAATACTACAAACGAAACGAGCCTATGCTCTCTTTGATGAATTTCAATTGATCACTTCCAAGTGTTTGCTGATTACTGGGCCATTCTAATGAATTGGGGATCTTCTTTTGGGCTCACCTGTTTTGCATTTTGCAAACTGGAGAGAGAATTGTAAGACCATTGTAATAGAGATTTGTTCAAGCATTGATTATAGAGATACCTGTTCCTTCCCATTGGTTTTGAAGCATGATATTGTGAGTTTTAATGCTTTGATGATGTGTTATCCTTCATTTTAAGCTGCATTCCTTACTGCATTTCAGAATATTGATACATGTAACTGCAGGTCTATTGTTTGTGTTCTAATTTTTGCAGTGATTTGGTGAAGCATTGTTTCCCTATCCTTGCAAAAATATTTCAGATCCTTACATAGAAACACTTTTGTAGTTGCATGATTGTCTGGGTATTAAGAGACATAGTTATTTTCTTGAAATCTGTGCTGAATTGATTCAAGTTACATATCAGATTTGGTGTATCACCCTTTTTAGGTTTAGGATTCTTTAAGTTATTTCTTTTCCCCTTTTTCTTATACAATTTGGTGCAAGTGATATTCCAAACCTAAGAGGAACCAGCCTAGAATCTAGAGATTCATTCTCAACCCCATCAACAAGAACGTTTCCATGTTTCAACAGGATAGCTAGATTCCATATCAAGCTATTGGCGCAATCCTGATTGACAACAGTTTCCTTTTGGTATTTTAGTTCATCTAAATCATATATTTCATCCAGGAATATGTCCATAAGCTCATCAATGATTGTGTTGGCTTCTTCTTTACATTTATCATCAGGTTCTACTACTATTGCTATATTTGGACAATTAGGTTTAACAGCCTGATCTGGTCTCATGTCAGTCTCTCTTTTGTCCAAATCAGGCTTATCTTTATGTTGTGGACATAATTCATATTTTTGATCTCCTTCTCTAAGATATGTCCTATTATCTATGATGTCTCTTTCTAGTGAGGTGATGACTTTATTATCATTTGTAATTTTAACTTCCGAGGCTGAAACCTCAGAAGTTCTAATATTAAGTGTATCTAAATCTTCTTTAAGGGGAGGGGAATCTGAGAAAAGAGGATTATCATAGATAATTATCAGGGAACTATTTTTATCAAGAGGGGGGAGGGTAGCTGCTGAATTTTCTCTTTCTGTGTTTTGGAGAAAGAAACCTCCTTTGTCCTTATTAAGGATTAACTTGACATTTATGTCTAAGCATGAGGGGGAATCTATGAGATTCTGTTTGAGGTCAAAAGTTGGCAACTTTTTTGCCTCCCGAGTTTCAATGAAATCTTCCATAATCAATGGATTGATAATAATATGATTCGAGTTGAAGCATAGCTGGAAAGGAGGAATAAATTTTTGATGAAAATTCAATTTAACTACAATGGTTGTCTCAGCATGATTATGTTTAGTTTTAATTATTCTTTTGAATTCTCCAATCCTATTTCCAATATTTTTTACAATCTCAGGTTGGCTAAATTCCAATGGTAAGTTTCTTAGTACAATTGCTCTCTCTATCATGAAGTCTGCTACCTTCATAGGATTGAAAAAAGGAAACCAATTACAAACAAAAAAGGAAATCTTTCTATACTTTAAAAAATCCTTCTCCAGAATTTTCTTTTTAAGATTACTGCATTTACATTCTAAAAAAAAGAAATTTTCTGCCAGGATAGTAATACTCACCTTGGTCGGGAGTTGGGAAATTAGTCCATTAGCTATATCAGTAATGGAGGCCCCTGTTCCCATCCATTTACATATTACACCTGTTTCTGCACACACTCTATTTTTGCAATATACATTTACTGTCCAGATTAATCCTATGATATTTTTGCCCAGAAAATCCACAGATAGTGTCTGAATCTTTATTGTTGCCGTGCCTATGGGGCGGAGAATAAATATTATTAGTGAGATTAGACATAGGTACATTACCATTCCTGTTGAGCTTACCTGAAATAGGGTTAGGGTCATTCAAGAATTTCTTATTTTTCCTCTTGTGAGGAGGAGTATAGGCCTTATGAGCCTTGTGAATAGAATCATAACCAAATTGTAATGCAAAGCTATCTACTAATTTTTTGTTCACCAATTTGATTTTCCCAGTATTAAACTCTAGGGTTTTGTCAAGGAGAAGGGGAGAAAAACCCAAATTTGTTTGCGATTGCTCACAATCTGAATGTGGTTTCTCCCATTGTGTTACTTCTCCTTTCAAAACCCCATTATTTTGATACGGGGATGCCTAATTTTTCCTTTTCTTTGGTGTTTTCATTTTTTCCAAAATACCAAAAGAATTTTTTAGATCAATTTTTTTGGGACTATTTTTATCTAAGAAAGATCTTACCGCTTTCCTTTTCTTAACCATTTGCCACATCTCCTTGCTGGTAATTCCAACACTGAGAGGCACCTAAGCCACCGCCGATCTTCCTCCCCCCTTTGTAGACAGAGGATCATAAGAGTGTTCTACCGGATTCCTCCTAGATCTCGGGGCTCTAATGGTCTCAGGTACTGCATATTTCTAAATTGCATACTTAGTCTTTGCAAAGATCTGGATCTGATGATCTAGGGCTTCCATGAAAAAGACTTTTTGAAATGGATGCTCATGTATTTTTGCAAAACCCTTGGTGGCCAAAGTTTGGCTTCTGTTCCCAGCCAAGGGCTTGGCAATATCACCCGACTCCCCAATTACTGAGGGTTCCATTAGCTTAGATTCCTTCAAGGTCCTTTCTTTTTGCTTAGCAATGAAACCCTTTAGATGATCATAATTTGGATGGGGTCGAACATTTTTTTCCCTACAATCTTTCTGCTTGTGGCCATAAAGCCACCAGTTGAAACAATAGCTAGTAAATTTCTCGTCAGTGTTGATTTCCTCGGAGAGTTTCCATGATTAATCGCAACAACATTTGATGAATCTAGGTTGAAATGGATCAACCCTAAATTGATCTACCACTATTGAAAGGCCTTTTTCCTTCGTAAATGATTATTACACATTTTCGCTATCCTGATCAAAATCTTTCATTATGGGGCAGGCAAGGAGGATGCTGGCACAGACTACAGACCATGGCTTTACAACTGCCAATTCCCAATTCACTGCCTCTTGTCTTGTATATCTCGCTGCTTTATCCTTGATTGCTTTGCTAAATTTAGATCTTGCCCCTCACGAATTCAGCCCTGCTTCTTCTAATAACCTTAGATTTGCTCCTTGACTGGGAAAATTGATGCATAAATTTTGAAAAAAAAGAAGAAGCTGCAAACAATGGAGATTGATGCCCTAGATGCTTGAGAAAAATCGCTGGCTATGCCTCTTGAGTTTGGTGCCCATAACTTGATCTAGATCATTGCAAACAAGAGGAAGTCATTGCATATAGTATCCAAGATTATCTTACCAAGAAGTGCCCCAAGGATTTTCCTACCAAATCAAACCTCATCGTCATCTTCAAAATAATATAATTTGGTAGACCAATTGCAAAGAACCCCTGCTCAGATCTCTATTCTAGAGTTACTCAAGCTTTCATCAACTCATAAGGAGATTCTAGAAAAAGCCTTGGTAGAGACTAATGTGCCTCTAAATTTAGATGTGAATAAATTTCAAAACATGGTAGGACATATTGTTGCACCTCATTGCCTATCTTTTTTAGAACAAGATGACATGGCATTAAATCACCCGCAAAACTTGCCCCTTGCATATAGAGGTCCTAATTCATAAGCATAGAGTGAAAATAGTCCTTATTGATGGAGAAGCAGGCCTAAATATTTGTACCCTTAACTTAGTAAAAGCCTTAGGATTTTCTGAGGAGGCTATTGACCCAAAGAAAAAGATAACCATAAAGGCCTATGATGATGAAGAGAGAGCTTATAAAGGTGTCATAGTTCTTTCCATTCGAGTTGGTCCAATGAAAAAGGAGACCATTTGCCAAGTTATAGACTTAAAGTTGAATTACAATATTTTATTAGGGAGGTCGTGGATCCATGAAATGTAGGCTGTACCTTCAACTTACCATCAATGTCTCAAATTTCCCTATCTCAGACAGGAAATCATGGTAAGCGGGGACTCAAACCCCTTTCAATATTGTAATAACATGAAGCCTATCAATGACTCCTTAGTCTCGCATAATGTAGAAGGGTCTATTTTCCAAAGAATAGAGCAAGGACAAAGTTCAAAAGATCTCCCATCTTTGAAGGGAAAAGAAAAAGAAGAAAAAAAATTTGTTATTGAAAATGATCAAAGTCCTTCTAACCTAACTACATCGACAAAAAAAAAAGAGAAGGTTAATGAGGAAAGTGCTCCTAAGAAACAAAAATACGACCAAGCTAGATCCATTCAAATCTACACTAAAGAGGCTCATTATAAAAAAAATGGATCATATGATGAAAAACTTTGAAAAATAATGTCAAATCAAACAAAAGGGTGCAGGTGAATACTCCTTATCCATGATGGATCTACCCTTATCTCCCAAGTCTTATGGAAGACCATCTAATCTACCTCATAAGTATAATGGTCACTTTGTGAGGGAAAACACCTCTTCATCCATAGATGAAGAAGATAATGAAATCCTAAATTGGCTATATAAGGATGATGAATCAAATACCCATGAAAAATGCATCCAAAATATAAGCATTCCCACACATCAATATGGGAAAGGATTTCAAATAATGTAAAAAATGGGATATAAAGGACAAGGGCCTTTAGGGACAAGAAATGAAGGACTTGTTGAACCTATTGAAATGACCTGGAGAGATAGCAAAGAAAAGACTGGATTAGGGTACCTAGAACAAGGGTACACTCAAAAGAAATATCCCTTGGTTTATGACCAAATCTTACAATTAGGTTCTCAAAGTGATGAGGATTCCAACAATTGGGAATGGGACTCATTATCAAGTGAGTCATGCCAAGATAAAAAAGTGGATGTCATCCACACCTATACTCCTAGCAAGGGAAAAGAACAAGTTTTAGAATTGAATCGGAATCAAGCTTCAAGTTCTAGTCAAGTGATCTTAGATAATGTACCAATTCAAGAAATTGAAATAAATCAATGGGTAGGAGAACCTTACATACCATCATGGAGACCTACTATAAAAGAATCTAACCCTAGGTTTAATCCATGAGATTTTTATCCAACGGAAACCTTAGAGGATTCTAGTGAGGAAGATTTTGATCCTAGTTCTCTAGAACATCTTGAAGAAGCACATATTATAGACTTAAATGATACAATGTTTGGACCTTCAAATAAAGTCATGTCTTTAAACCCCATTGAACCAAATCAAAACATTGATCCTTTGACTCTTATCTACCCCAAATTGATCGAATGGGATTCCATTGAACCTACCATCCTTCCTACATTCTTGAATGATAACTTGGTGTCACAATACCTTAATGTAGTTGAGCCTTCTTCTATGACAAAATATCAAGGAGAAGCAAAAGAGGGGAGTATTCAACCTTTCAGTTTGAGAAAAAGTGAAAAAATATAAAAATATTAAAAATGGAAAGAATTTAATGTTGAAAACCACATTGTGGAAACATTAAATGCTCTACAACTTCTTGCTCAAACCTCAAATTCAAACCTTTGAATTCCATGCCCACCTCCCCTGGGGGAGAATCTTCCTCCCTTGCAGGGCCCCAAGCTAGACCCCATGTTGGTCCCAAGACTGCTACCTCTAGCATGGGGCAGTCTGTGAAAGAGTCAATAGCTGGAACCCACCGGGTGTCCTCTTCTATTGCTACCCCTTCATCCCCGCCAAAAATTAATTGGAAAGGCACTCTTGTTGGTGAGGCCCATAACACTCTGGAATTGCTCCTGGTGGACTTCATCTAGACTAAGGAAGGCTCTGAACTCTCACTCCCCAATTCTATGATGAACATGACTATGGCTGACTTTCAGTTGGTGCTGGTGGGTCAGTTCTTCAACTTCTGACCCACCATTGAGATGGTCAGAAAATGGGCTTCCATTCAATTGAAGATCAAGGGGTCTATCTTGGTATCTGCTATGCCTGGTGGGCTTTTCCTCTTTAAGTTCAACACTCTGGAGGATCTGGCCTCTGTTCTGTTGGGCTCATGGGTCAATGATAAGCACTTTTTGGCTTAGGTGAAGTGGAAACCTAGGTTCAACCCTGCGACTGAGCTGAGTAGGATGGCACCAGTTTCGATGCACCTCCTAGGTCTACTGCTTGAAAACTGGGATGAATAGGTGTTCAAATGGATTGGTGACTCCTTTAGTACCTTTATTATGATGGATTAGGTGACGCGCTCTAAGTCCAAGTTGGTGTTTGTGAGATTCTGTGTTAATGTTACTCTTAACAAAACCCTTTCCAACTTTGTTATCTTGAAATATAAGCTAGGTAGATGGACCCAAGCTCTAGTTTATGATAATTCCACTCTCTTATGCTAGAAATGTGAATCCAGGGGCCACACTAGCGAAGCATGCAAAGCCTCTATGCATGGAGAAAAGCTCAAAAATAAGGAAAAGGACACCTCCGAGGACCCACCCATGAATGCGGGTGAAGAGATGAAAAAGACCAATCCCCCCGGGAGGCTGAAGTGCTGGAAAACCCAAAGGTGGAAGAGGAGGATATTGTTACCCATCTAGTGAACAATGAGGTTCTCTCCAAGCCTAAGGTTACTGAATGCCCCCCTGTGGCTATGACAAAGGAACCTTCGAACCCCCTAGTGATTACCCTAATGCCAAGTGTGGTCAGTCCTGGTGAGTTGGAGCAGCCTGCCATTGTGGTCTCCCTCGCACTAAAGTCCCCTAAGGCTACTACAAAGCTCCCCCCTCAGCAAGAGGAGTAGAACTATCCCTCATCACCTAGCTCCTTGGGTGAAGAGCGTAGTGGGGAGGATGATGGGGAATGGAAAACCCAAAAGAAGAAACCCAAATCCAAGAAAGCTAATGTGGGTTTGGAAACACCCAAAGGTAGGCCATCAGAACGTGCCAAGAGATCAAGAGGGGCTACAAGGGATGTTGCAATAGGTAGGCAACAAACCTTAGAAACAAGTTTTAAAAATAAGAAATGATTTATCTTTCTTGGAATGTTAGAGGTCTCAACAGCCCCCTCAAGAAAAGTGTTATTAAACAATACATTTTTGCTCACAAGCTAGATATTCTGCTTATCCAAGAGGTTAAGATGTCCTTCAATAATTTTGCATCCCTTGCTGACAATCTCTGGCTAGGTGCTGAGTTTCTCTACTTTGAGGCCTTTGGTGCTTTAGGTGGCATTGCCACTCTTTGGAACCGCAACACTGTTGAAGGAGAACCGCTTGCCTTCTCTTTGAATTTCCTCATTTTTACCTTTAGAAAGAAACAAATGGTTTGGCACTTGCTCAATATCTATGCTCCCAACACCCGGACTGGCAGGATGTCTCTCTGGAAGGAAATTATCAGCTACATGGACCAGGATATTTCTGCCAAGTATTTGGTGGTTGGCGACTTTAACACCCCCCTCTATCCCTCAAAAAATGTAGAAGTCTAATGGACTACTCTAATAGTATGGGGGACCTTGTAGAATTTATTTCTTGTTCAGGTCTCCTGGACATCAACCTAGAAGGAAATCCCTTTACTTGGTCCAACAATAGGAAAGGCTCCCATCTCATCCAAGTGCGGCTGGACCAGGTTCTGGCCACCTCCTCCTAGGACTTGTGCTTGACCTCCACTTTTTCTTCCCTCCCCAAAACTACCTCTGATTATAACCCTCTCCTCCTCTACTAGTTAGACTCTCCTAGGATTGGTTAGGATCCCTTCAGATTTGAGATTATGTGGTGCTCCCACCCCTCATTCAGAGACCAAGTGAATTTATGGTGGGCCACCCCTATTAAGGGAGCTGCCATGTTCAAGATTACTCAAAATTTGGAAATCATCAAAAGAGAAGTCAAAGGTTGGAGCAAACATAATTTTGGTGATTTCTTCAAGGAGAAAAAAGAGCTTACAGAGACTTTAGATTCTCTCCAAGCCCAGTTTGCAACTGGGAATATCAACCCCCGGATCCAAATGGAGCAGGAAAAGGCAAGACACAAGTGGCAGGAAGTATTGAAAAGGGAAGAAATCTACTGGAAATAGAGATCCAAAATCCAGTGGCTTACGGAAGGAGACCAAAACATGACCTTCTTTCATAGATCTGCTAGCAGTCACAAAATAAGGAATACCATTAACACCATTATGGATGATGGGGGAAATGAAGTTACTGAGAAGGAAAAAATTAGTCATGTTACAACCAATTACTTCAGGGGGTTATACTCTAATACTAGACACATGTGCTTGGTCAACATCTAGGACTAGCTCCTCGAACACATCAAATGTGTTTTTACTCACATGGACAATGATCATTTGACAGGGCATGTCTCTAATGAGGGAGTCAAAGTAGCTGTCTTTGCTATGGGTGCCTACAAAGCATTGAGACCTAATGGTTTCCCCCTGACCTTTCATGAATATTAGGATATTGTTGGCCTCAAAGTTTCCCATGCTGCCAGAGACTTCTTCATAATGGGGAGGTTGTTGAAACATCATAACAAGACCTATATTGTGTTGGTCCCTAAGAATGATAACCCTGCCTCTATGCTGGACTTCAGGCCTATCAGTCTATATAACATGTTCTATAAGATCCTCACTAAGATCCTGGTTAACAGACTGAAGCCCCTTCTGGACAAACTAATTAGCCCTACTAAAAATTTTTTTGTGTCGGGAAGGAAAATCCTGGATGCTACCATATCCACACATGAAATTATTCACTGCACAGATAGGAGAAAAGCACCAGGTATGGCCTTCAAAATTGATATTTATAAGGCTTATGATAAAGTTAATTGGTCCTTTCTTCTAAAAATTCTTGGTAGAATGGGATTTAATGATAAGGTTATCTACATTATTCAAGAATATACACAAACTGTTAGTTTCTCTGTGTTGGTCAATGGCTTCCTAGGGGGCTTCTTTCAAGCTGAAAAAGGACTTAGACAAGGAAACCCCCTCTCCCCTTATTTGTTCATTATGGTGGTTGAAGTTCTTAGTAGGAATCTGACTATGCTCTCTTCTATGGGAAGAATAAAAGGTGTCAAACCAGCTTCCACTCTACAACAAGCTATCCTGGAATAATTTGTGGATGATACTTTCCTCGTTGGGTACTCTTTGGTGATTGAAGCTAGACAGTGGAAGAACCTGTTGGAGACTTATGCTATGGCCTCGGGGTAGTGCATCAACTACTAGAAAAGCATACTTTTCTTCTTTAACACCCCTATCAAGACCCAAACTAGAGTGCTTCAAATCTTGGGTTGTTAGTCAGCATTGCTCCCCTTCACCTACCTAGGTCTCCCTCTCACTATCAAAGAGGTCTCTCAAGAATTCTGGAATTCCATCCTAGAGAGAACCCAGAGAAAAATTCCTGGCTAGAAAGGGAAGATCTTGAACAATGCTGGTAAACTCCAACTGGTGGCTTCTACTCTCCAGGGGATACTTGTTTACTTTTTTTCCCTCTTCAAGATCAAAATATACATGGATGATAGAGTTGAAAAGATTCAGAGAACATTTCCGTGGGCTAGCTCTAAAGATAAAAAGAGGATGTCCTTGGTCAATTGGGAAACTGTTTGTCTTCCTTAAAATTTGGGTGGACTGGCCTTAGGAGAATTGGGATGCTGAACATGGCCCTCACCATGAAAGTGGCATGGAAGCTTATAAAAATAAAAGCGGATTGGTGTAAAATTATGGAAGCTAAGTACCTCCAAGGGAACCCTTATGGGATGATGTGCCAAGACAATGACCTTCCCCATGGTTCCAAACTTTGGGTGAATATTTGCAAATGTAAAACCATGCATTCTAAGGGTTCCTTCTGGCAACTCGAGAATGGGTGTTCCATCCATTTTTGGCTTGATCCATGGATCTAGAATTAGACTACCCTTGCTAGGTGGTTTGGTCCCCTCATGACCTACCTCAGGCCTATCCTTGGAGATAGAACCTACAACTACATAACTAGAGGTCGATGGAAAAATGTTGCGCACCTTGTTAGGAATGGACCTGAGTCAGAACACTTGGCTAATGAACTCATGGAAATATTGGGAAATATAAGAATTCCTAGAATTAATATCTAGGACAATATCATTTGGGCTCCCACCCAAGCGAGAACCTTCTCGGTCAAGACTGCTTACAACCTTCTTCTGAAGGAGGATAATAACCCTAGAGATTGGAAAAATGTGTGGATCCCTCACCTCACTCCAAAAATCAACTTCTTTTGGTGAACACTTATGCATGGAAAAGTGTTAACCCATGACAACCTTATAAAAGAGGGTTCTCCCTAGCTAGCAGATGTGTACTTTGCAAAAAGGAGGAGGAAAACTATGAACCACCTATTCATACATTGTGACTACTCTTCTAGTATTTGGCAGGATGTTATTGGAAAACTGGGGATCCCCTGGGTCCTTGGAGAGGATGTTCGACAGTTTACTATTTGGTGATCTCCTTCCAATCACCCTCTCCTCCAGCTCCTATGGCGCTTAATCCCCTTGCACATCTATTGGACTATCTAGAAAGAAAGGAACAACAAGATCTTCAAGGAGATTGATTCCCTGCTTGAGGCCTCTATCCATCTGGGCACCAAGATCCTATGTGAGAATGCTACCTTGACTAATTGGAAACTTCCCTCTGCACCCCCGTCATCCTTGGAGATCAAAATTGCTAACAATTGGAACTTCTTGGCCGGCTTCACTAGGTTCGACAACTCTAGGTTAATGGCCCAGAATGCTACCCGTTGGGTTGCCCCACCCGTTGGCTAGATCAAATTAAAATTTGATGGGGCGATGAACAATCTTTCCTAGGGTGGGGGTGGAGTGCTACGGGACCACAATGGTTCTTGCCTTTTGGCATATGCTGGGCCACTCAGAAATAGTATTGTTAACCAAGCTGAAGGCATAGATCTTCTATGGGGTACAAAGTTTTCCATCTCTAAGAATATCAGGTTGTTGATGATCAAGGGGGACTCCAAAGTGATTGTGGAGGCTGTTAACGAAAAATCAAATGCTGGGTGACAGGTGAACACCATCATTGTGGAAATTCGGGAGCTTCTCAACAACTTCGAAAACACTATCATTTCCCATACCTATAGGGAAGGTAACTTGGTTGCTGAGTCTATGGCTGGTATTGGGTTCAAACAAACTAGGGTGGTCAGTTGGGAGGAGATTAGTATGCTACCAAAGGAGACCCAACAGCTAATCGGGTAGGAAAAATATGACACTAGTAATGTTTAAAATGGGTCACATTGCTGATAGAATTATTAAGGGCCCCACCAAGCTGTTGGACTAGCTTAATGTGATGATAATAATTGTTATGACTATGTATGTGCAAAATTTAATAAAGGTTCATAATTGCCTTTTGAACATGTGGAATGGAGGTTGTCCGCATCAGTAGGTCATTTTGTCTACCAAGGACATTAATGGAAAAAAAATGGCTTAACATCTAATTATTACACCTAGAGATCTGCTAAATTTTGTTGTACAAGGCTTGTTTCCCTAAAGACCACCCAGCCCATGCCTTTTATGAGCAAAATTCACATTAAATAGTTAATTCAAAAAGCTTTGTTTTATGCCCTAGTTTTCAAAGCTTGGCTCTATAATTTTTAGAAGACTTCTATTTTGGAAACAAGTCCAGTAAAGATGGGTGGAAAAAATTTGCACATTGAACCTGAAAAAATCAAAGAGGAGTTCACTTCTGATCCTCTAGTTATTCACTACTACAAAAATAGTGGCATTTGGGATTTTATGGAAAGAATGAAGGGCTGCCCTGATGAACAAATTTCTAAGAAATTTGTGTCCTCTTGGAATAATAGAAAGGTGTCTGTCAGGGGCATCCACTTTCAAATCAATGAAGAAGTCATTGGAAAAGCGACGGGGCTCTTGATGGAGGGAAGAAAATATAGGAAAACCAGCCAAACACCAGACATGACCAGTCTCAACCAATTCTTCAGGCCTGGATAAAACCCTATTAAAAAGTCTGGAGGTTTCAACCGTGAGCTGCTCCCGAATTTCTAGCCGAAGGTTTGTCATATTAACATGAATTATTTCACTTTAGAGGGAAAATTTACTATCTTTTACTACTATAATCTATCGTTCCTTAACCATATTAGAAATAGGGACCTTATTTCCATCTCATTCTACCTCCTCCACTCGTTGGAAAGCAACATCCTAGACATAAAAGAGAAGAAAAATCCTGAGAAGCCAATTCCCATCCTACACCAAGGCATGTTACTCTATCTGTACAATTTCCAAAAAGCCATTTAACCCCCACCTCAACCTCCCCTAATTATCACAGATATCACCCCAGATGTTAGTCCTTCAGTAGCTAATAACCCCTCTCAATCCCCCTCCCAGCCCATCCAGGAGACTGGCCTTATCCCACATGATGGCAAGGGCCACAAGAGGTGCATGTAGAACCCCTTCAAAAGGTCAGAGGATTTAGAGGAGTCCCATGTTTCTGATTCCTTGGAAGCAAAAGATAAGATGGTGGATGATAGTACCCTTGAAGTTGAGAAGAGGCTTAAGAAACTAAAAAAGTCGAGCAGTCAGGTGGGGTCAGAGGTTGAAATGGGTGGCACCGTTTGACGCACCAACATAATTTCTAAAGAGAAATGTAAAAGATGACTCAAGGAAATGACCTCTAAGGACAAGACTCTTTCAAAGGATATGGAGGCCTCTAGCTCCTCTGGGTTTATTAAGGACTCCTTGGCTGAGCATTTGAGCTCCCCCAGGTCTGGCAACATTCCTCCTTTGAATCACCCACCCACGGCTAATGAAATCCCTCGCAGCAATACCCCAACATCGCTCTCTTCCCACACTCAGTAGGTCAACTCCCCCCACATTGAGCACACTACCATGGATATGGTTGGGAATGACAGGTTCAAAGGTTCCCTCAAGCAGAAATTCACTGAGCATGATATGAGGGAAATCAAGGTCCGCATCATTGAATCCAATAAATCTTCCCTTAAAGTGATGCATGCTTTAGCTGTGACTTTGTGTAATGTGCAGGAGAAGATTGCTGGTAGTAAGTTGGAAGCTAATGAGCACAACAAAGACCTCTTCATGTTTCTATAGGAGGAATGGGTCGCCACCTTGATGTCCAAGTGGCTGGGTGAGAGGACCTGATTGTTGCTGGTGGCATGGTGATTTTGTCTTGTTTTGGGCCCTTGGGTCCTAGGTTTTATTTTTTGTTTTTGTGTTATATGCTTAAGTATCTTAGTATCTGGATTAGCCTTGCGTGGTAGTTTACTATTACTATGTTCAAGACTTTTTGGTTAAACTACAACTCTGGTTCATTCTTTTTGTTAAGGATCGTGAGGTTTGTTTTTTATAGAGGCAGACTATTGATTATCTACTATGAAGCTAGTGTTGTTAATGTTTTATTAGTCTTCTATGTTCCATGAGCCAACACCCTCTTGTTGCTTTTTCTATCAAAAACATTAAATCAAGAAGAAAAAGAAATAAAGAACATTTCCAAACGTGAAAACCCAATAGAGGCACCTAAGGAAGAAGGGTTGGAGACTCTGCCCGAGCATTATGAAGAAAGATCACCTATATTAGTTGAACCAACATAGAAGGTGAATATTGGGCTAGAATTAGAGCTGAGAATCATACACCTGGCAACATCTTTATCCAATGAGGAAAGAAAAGATTTCATTAGATTTTTCAAAGAAAAATAAATCAATTTTGCATGGTCATATGATTATATGTTAGGATTAGATTTGAATTTGATCATGTATCATTTGAATATAAAAGGAGTAAGACTAGTGAAGCAGAAACTAAGAAAGATGCATCCACACATAGCCTTGCTTGTGAAAGTAGAGTTGGAAAAATTGCTGAAAGTAGGGTTCATAAGGGCCATTGATTATGCGAAATGGATTTCAAGTATTGTGCTAGTTTTCAAAGCAGATAAATCCATTAGAATTTGCACAAACTTTAGAGATCTAACTTTGGCATGTCCAAAAGATGACTTTTCTCTACTAAGCATAGATGCCATTGTCGACTTAACAATAGGACATTCAATGTTCTCACTTATGGATGTGTTCAGTGGTTATAATCAGATAAAGATATCACCAAAAGATCAGGACAAAACAACATTTACATGCGCATGGGGGACATTCTATTGGAATGTTATGCCTTTTGGTTTAAAGAATGCCAAAGCGACTTATCAAAGGGCCATGACGACCATATTTCATGACATGATGCACAAATTTATGGAAGATTAGGTAGATGATATAATTGCTAAATCTCACTCAAGGGAAGAACATTTACCCATCCTAGAGAAGACATTTGTCAGATTGGAGTAATTTAAAGTAAGATTAAATCCAAAGAAGTGCACATTTGGTGTTCAATCAGGAAAGCTACTAGGATACATTATTTCTACAAAAGGAATAGAGGTAGACTCCACTAAAGTCAAAGCCATCATGGAGATGGGGAACCTCGAAACATAAGCCAAATGAGATCACTTTAGGGTAGAATTCAATCCATTAGGAGGTTTATATCCCAATTAGCATAAAAGTTCCATAACTTCACTCAACTCCTTCACAAGGACACAGTTTTCAAATGGGATGAGAAATGTGAAGAAGCCTTTACTTTGTTGAAAAAATATCTAATGAACCCTCCAACTTTGATGCCACCAATAAGAGGCAAGCCCTTAATTCTATACATCTCAGCTATAGAACATTCATTAGGAGAACTCTTGGCTCATGAAGATGAATTAGGAAAGGAAAAAGCCATATATTACATAAGTAGAACTTTGGTGAAGTACGAGTTGAATTATACCTTCATTGAAAGAGCATGTTTGGCCGTAGTTTTTTCTTCCCAAAAATTACACCACTATATGTTATCCCACAAGATCTGACTCATTACAAAGATTGATCTCTTGAAATATCTTCTTAGCAAACCAACATTGAATGGGAGACTAGACAAATGGGTCATGGTTTTAAGTGAATTTGAATATGTACATCGAAAGTATTGTTTCTCAAAATGAAAACACACAACACAATAGGCATTAGTAGAGAAAGATTGCATGTTTTAGTCTTCTAGTTAACACTGCCTTATAGGTTTTGTTAATTTGCATGTCCTTATTACATTCATTTCCAAATGTCATTAATGTACTCTAAGTATTGATCAATTGTTACATATTTCAAAAATCCATCAATGAAAATTACATTGTGCATTCATAAAGAATGTAGTACAAATGTCCTTTTATTTCATATTTCATGTTTCAATAAATAGAGTACATTGCAGAATAAAGTAGAAAACTGAAGTATGGAATAGGGGTCCCATGCATTGCCTTGTGTTATCTTTGAGTCTACTAGTTGTTTTGTCAGGTCCTCGCATCTAGGTCACTCCCGAGTTTCCATCTGCATTTAGATCCTTAGGGATTCAGATCTACAAGAAAGAGAAAGCATGATTAGATCCTGTTGGATCTAAGCAATACATGAAAAGCGAATAACATACTTCAACAATCTAATTTTCAAATTGCATATCAATCTGGAATGATAAATGTAACAAGAAAATGTAAACTGGCACTCACTATAAGGTAGTGTAAATTAACAACTATTTTGCAGATAACAACTGACTGGTTTACATTTTCAGTCATTTTCAAGATGCAAAACAAGCTGGTTTCAAGTGCTAGGTTTCTACAGGAAGTACCAGATTGCTGATTTTAAAAGAATCAATTGCTTCATAATATAAGACAGATGCTGATTACATGATTTCCTAAGTACATTTTTCAACTTCTGAATGATTAAATTGCTGAATTTTAAACAGTGCTTCAAGATAACATCATGATTTAAATGTTTACAGTTTGTTATGACTCAGTGTCACGAACCCCTGTTCGAACCTTAGTCATTAACATTCTATCATTTTTGAGTGTCACGAGCCCGTGCTCGAACTTCATTAACAAATAGAAAACATTTTTGTCTTGTTGTACTTCACATGTCAAAATTACAAATTCAGCATCAAAAGGAAATATGTACAGTAAATAGAGCTACATGAACAGTTTCAAAATGCTGTATGTGTCAACTAAATTGATCACATTTTACAAAGCTTGTCAGAAAATGGAAAAGTTCATATTCAAAATTTCTATCAAGATATTTGTCAAACTTATATGCTGGAGTATGAGTAAATTTATGAAAATTCCTGTCTCAAGCTCAAAATGATATGCAGTAAAAGCTTGTGGTCATGATCAAACTATCATAGTATTAATGATCATTCAAATTTTCAACAACAAAGAAGACAATGGTGTTTATGCAGTGAAACTAAAGGTACTTTGTTGTTCACTCTTTGTTTAAAAACCCATTTAAAAGAGTCAACTGAAGGTTCAAGTTCAAACAATGGTGCACATTTTGAACAATAAAACATCTGTTGAATGTAAGTATGGAAAAACAAAACATTTGAAGATTTTTGAATCACTTTTGCAAGGAGAGATAGAGAGTTAAAACTCTTAAAGTCAAGAGCCCAATTTCAGACACCAGTGCATGTTTTGATTACAGACAGATAGTGTTTTATAACAGCAAGTTTGAATTATGTTTCAAATTTGAAAGTTTCAGTCAAATACCCATTTTCCAAAGAGTCAACAGAGGGTTTGAGTTCTAAAATTGGTGCACATTTTTGTAACAACAAAGCATATATCGGCAAATTTTTTTTTATAAAATAGCTAGAAGATCAAATCTCAAACTGGTTCTCAGTTTTCATCCGCAGATAGATGCCATGAAGGATGCTGAAGACTCATAGTTACTGCAAGATGCATTAAGTCTATGATATGAAATAGGAAGTTTAAACCCTTGCTTCAACTGAAAGTCTTAGCTACAAATCTGCGAGTCATTTTTGCCGGTAACCGCGAGTATATATTTTTGAGAATAACAGTGTGTATTCATAAACCAACAATGAAGCATTGAATAGTGCAAACAAAGAGCCACATTTTGCAGACTCCAGTCATTCATTGCAAAGATAGAACAAAGCGTCCAAAAGAAATGAACTTACTATTTCATATGGACATTACAGAGCTTGAGATCAACTGTAAAGTCTAGTAAATGCTGATTTTCATCATGTTTCGAGGGTTTCATCTCCAACAAACACCAAGTTTTCCAGCACTTTCAGAGACATCTTTCTACAACGTTAGGGTTTCATTCCTAACTTTTTGCAAATAAGAAAATACTAAGTGAAATAATAAAACCATTTGGAGTCCGCAAGGTGAAGGGACTATGACAGGGATATTGAATGTATGCAAAGGATGACAGTGCCAGGTGTTGCATTGAAAACATAAAAAAGTTGCCACCTTACCCTTCTAGTATTTCTCTTTATGTGTGTAACAGCAAGTGGGTGGAAGTTTTATTGACTCGCCACTATGTAATAGCATACACTTAGATTATTATCTAAGTTAGAGATTATATTAGAGAATAGGTTAATTAATATTATAATCTTTTAATATTGATTTTCTTTTTAAATAAATTTTGGCACATATCATTGTAAAAAGGGATTTTTAATTCCTTATTGTAAGCCGAGATTTATTAAGATGGCTATATTTTTGGCATGAATTATGGCCAAAATAGGGCAATTTGTAAAGGCATAGGATTCTCGGATTAGGGTTTCAAAGGTTTCAAAAAGGAGGTAGATGGACTATTTCAAGGGTCACAATTGTTGGAAAAAGAGCCTATAGTGAACTGTTTAGTTCCTAAAAGATTGGAAGTCCATTTTGTAGCCATTTTGGTCCAGATTTTGGAGGAAAAACTAGGTTTTGCAGCTCATATTTTGTCTAATTATGTTCAAATCTTCAATTCCTGTTCATCTTTTCTAGTAAGTGTCAGATTTCTGATTACACTCAAGAAGTGAATAATATACTGTTCCTTCCTAATTAATTAGATATATCAAGCCTTGCATGCAAAATGTATGTTTGTTAAGTATTTGAGTTGTTTGTGGTTCATCCCTAATAGCTTGAATGTATTAGCCTATATGTTGAGCAATGAATCAAATTGTCAAAGTTTTTTTTTTCATTTTGTGAGTCAAATCTAGAATTCATTTCTTTACAAGGTTTGAATTATTCATTGGTGCATCACCCTAGTCTCTAAGTTTTCAATTTTTTTTTTCTTTTCCCTTTTCCCAACAAGTTTTCAGGTCAAGAAAGTGATAACCAACATTTGATAGGAACCGACCTAGAATTTGGAGATTCCTCTCTAATCATAGTCTACCCACAACTAGGAGAGGTTTCCATTGTCAGCTAGAATTGTTGTTTTGCCTTAGTGCCTGATATAAGGTAACAATTCTAGACCTAAATAGTTTTTGGCACGCCTGGTGGGAGTACGAACTACTTCTTAGTTCTGAGCTATTAAATCTATGGTGGTATCAATTTTCAGTTACAATTCTAAGTGTCAATTTTAATGAGCAGAACTCCAACTAGAGCAAACAAAGAAGGTTTTTTGTATCAAGAGTTACAGCCAAACAGAAGGGGAGGAAGATCATTGAGAGGTGGAAGAAAATTTCATGATCCAAGAGGTATTTCTTTGAATTCAAATTTCTCATCATTTGATAATCCTATTTTTGAACAGCAAGTTGCAAATTCAGAAGAACTTGAGGTTATCATTGAGGAGATCAATCTTCCTGAGGATCTAGACATTCCTAATCACACTGGGTCTGAATTTCCAAGTATTGAAGATTTATCTATTAACCATTCTACTCTTGAAGCTTCTACAAGTGGTGTTGTAGTAACACCCCAACATTTAAAGACTTATCAAAGGAAGGTAGTTCAGCCTGCTCAACCTTTTGTTACACTGACTATTCAACAACAAGGTCAACAAAAAGCAATGGCCATAAATTTTCCATTCGTTACATTCAATCAAGGTAGTCCTTTGAGGATTGAAAATCACAACAATGTTCCATTGGCTGCTCTTAAGGGATTGCCAACATTTACTAGAGAGGGACCAGTGACAGCTATTGAACATATTAGAGATGTTGCAACCCTGTGTAATGTCCATCATATTACTGAAGAAGATGTAGTTTTCAAGCTATTGGCAGCATCACTCAAGGGCAAGGCTCTTGACTAGTTCAGAACCCTTTCGGTAGATTCTATTGCTACTTGGGATGCTTTAGGTGAAAAGCTATCAAAGTTTTTTCAGGACAAATCTGATAACTTGTCTCTTGTGGAATAATTAACTACAATCAAAAGAGCACCACAAGAGGAGATGAGTGATTTCAACCTTCGGTTTTAGAAGACTTGGAATCGGATCCCTGCTATGGTAAGGCCTTCAGCTGAATATGCATTTTTATATTATTTGAATAGTCTGAATAGTGATATCCCTGTAATGATTCAATCTATGGGAGGTAATACTTTGCCTCAAGCTTTTGATTTTTCTATTAGGGCAGAGAATAGTCTTATCCAGGTAGGGAAGATAGCTCCTAGGCCTCCTGTGCCTTTCTTTCCCCATATCCAGTCAAATATGCCATTAGTTGTTCCACCATTAGCTGCTGTCCCATCCTATAAGCCCTCAGAAATAGCTCATGTAGCTTATCCAAATGAGTTACAAACTATAAAGGACAGCCAGCAGAAAATTGAAATTTTATTACAATCTTTTGGTAATAATTTGGTGGCCCTCAAGAGGAGTCAAGCTCAGGTTAATCCTACTATTCAAAACCAATTTGCAGGCCCTTCCTCTTCACAGTACCCTAACCAGTCCAATTTCCAGTCTAATAGGCAACAATTTCAAGGAAATACTAATGCAAATAGGTAGAATTGGAATATGAGACCAAATAAATAGTATAATCCAACACCTCTTAATGCTGTTAGGGATATTGTACCTTCTTAGAATAACATTGCTACTGACTGGTGTTTTCCATGCAATGAACCACATGACCAGTATACATGTTCTAATGGTATATTGAATCAAGCTCTCATGGTACAAAATTCAATAAATTCACAGCAGAGTGTATCTGTTGAAGAGGTTAAGAATCAACCAGATCAAAGTGTTGAAACCAGATTCTTGAATTGGCAAGAAGAAGAGTTTTGTGGACTTAATGAAGATTCATCAATTGCAGAAAATACTAGAGCAAAAATGAGAGCTCTTGAAGCAGATCAATCTGCTAGAGATGCTTCTTCTCCACCAGTTTCTATTTTGAAGAATCCATCAGTTTCTACTGGTAAAGATCAAAATCAAAAGAATGCCAATCAATGTTCTTCTAGATGATCACATAAGGTACAATTTTCTATTCCTTTTAATATTGTTGATACAATGAAGAAAACCAATGTTACTTTGTTTGCTTGGGAAACTCTGTCTATTCCAGGACAGATTGAAATTTTGAAGGAAGAGTTGTTTAAGTTGGAAACTAATTCTTAGCAGCCACCAAATGTGGTAATGAATAATTTAGAGACTTCTAAAGCTCAAGAAAAGCCATTGAATGAAGAAAATAAGCCTGTGAAAGTTCAGCAGCCAGTAAATTTAGAAGTTAAGAAGGATGTAAATGTTGAAAAACTAGCAGTATCTGCTGATAAGAAACCTTCAAATGTGTAGAAGACATCAGAGAAAGAAGGTAAAAAGTCTCCAAACTAGAAGCCTCCTCCTTTCTATGTCACTCTGATTATTGGAAATAAGTTAGTTAATAATTGCATGGTTGATAGTGGTGCAACTAGTACAGTTATGCCAAAGAAAGTGGCTGATTCTTTGAATCTAAAATATGAGCCTCTTGAGAAGGGTGTAGTACAACTTGATGGTACTGCTGTAAAGACTTTAGGAGTCATTAAAAATGCAAGTTTGACCCTTCATTCATGTCCAAATTTTTCAATCCCATAGGATATATATGTGATTGACTTACCAGCCTATTTTGCCATGTGCTTATCTAGGGATTTCATAGCTAAAATTGATGGATATTTTTCATCAGATTGGTCACATATGTTTTTCAGAACAAGGTATGGTGCTAGAGTGACATTAAAGTCTGAATCTTTTTCAAAGAATCACATAGAGCCATACAATCCCAGTCCCATTAATGCAAGCTGTATGAATATGGATCAAGATGAAATTCCTAAATGTTCAGCATATAATACAAAAACTGAAGCATATCCAGATATTATTTTAGATGAATGGGCTTTTAGGAATGCACAGAATGATGATTCATTTGATGCTGGATTTGGGAATTATATGATGTTAGAATCTGATTATGTTATTCCTAATTTGATTAAAAATCATGAATCTAAATCTGTTGTGTCTAATTAGCTTTGGGATTTATATTTTGATGGTTCAAGGAATAAGGATGGAATTGGTGTAGGAGTTATGTTAGTATCTCCTGATGGTTACAGATTTTATGCTGCCTATAAGCTAAATTTTCCTTGTTCTAATAATGTGGATGAGTATGAGAGTCTAATCCAAGGATTAGAATGGGCAAGGCTGAAAGGTATTAAGTGTCTTAGAGCTTTTGGAGATAGTGAACTTATTGTTAAATAGGTGAGAGGCATTAATACTGTGAAAAATGACTTACTTAAGATGTATAGATCTAGAGTTTCTGATATTCTAAAAGAATTTGATGCTTTTAATTTGATTTCAATTCCTAGAAGAGAAAATTTGCATGCAGATAGGCTGGCTGGAATTGGTGCTCATGTTGCAATAACAGAGAATAAAGGACTAATTTTTGATTAGTCACATGTTAAGATAATTGTTAGACCTTCCATTCTAGATAATGATGCATACTGGCAAGTTTTCAATACTGATGAACATATCTTGAGTTTTTTAATGGAAACTAATGATTTTTTAGCTCCTAAAGATAGCAAAAACACTCAGCAAATGGAAGACCAGATCATCCAGCTGAAGTCTAACAAGCTGCCAAAGGGATTAGTTAGTTTGGAATTCGCTTTCAATTCAGATGATTAGTTCAGAAAAGGCAAAACCAGCTTGCTAGTTAAGGAGGATCATTATGAAGTGGAAATTTTCAAAGATAAATGGTTAAAGGTTGGTAAAATAAATTCTCCTAAGGAAAAAGAGTTATTTGTTAATCTTTTTAGGGAATATAATGATGTTTTTGCCTGGGACTATTTTGATCTTAAGGGTTTTGATCCCCAATTAACACAGCATACTATAGAGTTGGAACCTAATGCAAAGCCTATTAGACAAAGACAAATGCCTATCAACCCTAAATTGGAACCATAGATGTTAAAAGAGCTGAGAAAACTTTTAGATGGCGATAATGTATTTCCTATTAAACACACATCTTGGGTTTCTAACTTAGTTCCAGTAAGGAAGAAAAATGGTGAGATAAGACTTTGTGTAGACTTTAGAGACCTTAATAGGGCATCTTTGAAGACAGACATCCACTCCCTTCCATGGAGCAAATTTTGTAGTATGTATCAGGATCAGAGAGATTCTCTCTTTTAGATGGATATTCTGGTTATAACCATATTTTAGTGAAGGAATCTGACCAATATAAAACAACTTTTACAACAAAGTGGGGTACTATGGCCTATAGGAGAATGCCCTTTGGATTGTCCAATGCTGGGGCAAATTTTCAAAAAGCAATGGATATGGCTTTTAAAAATTTGATGTATAAATTTGTTTTGGTTTACCTTGATGATATAACTATTTACAACAAAGAAGCTAGTAAACATATTGACCATTTAAGACAGATTTTGCAAAGATGTAGGGAATTTGGAATTTCCTTAAAACCTAAGAAATCTGTATTTGCAGTTCATGAAGGAAAACTCTTAGGGTATAAGGTATCTAAGGAAGGAACTACAATAGATCCTGAAAGAATCCATGTGATCCTTGAGCTTTCATTGCCTAAACACAAGAAAGGTTTGCAAAGTTTTATTGGGAGAATCAATTTTGTGAGAAGGTTTATTCCGGATATTGCAAATTTGTTAAAACCATTGACTTCAATGCTTAAAAAGGATGTTCTCTTCAGCTGGACTGAAGAAGGGAAAAAGAACTTTGAATTGATTAAACAAGCTTTGTCTTCAGCTCCTACTCTTGTTAATCCTGATTTCACTAAAGATTTTATTTTGTATGCTTATGGTGCTTCTGATACAATTTCAGCCATGCTGGTCTAGAAAAATGATGAAAATCAGGAGTAGCCAATTGCTTTTTTCAGCAAAGGTATGGATGACTATGAAAAAAGGTACACTTTTGTTGAAAAGCATGTACTTGCCACTATTAAAGCATTGAAGAAATTTAAGCATTTGATTGCCATCAATAGAGTGCATTTGATGGTTGCACATCCAAGTATCAAAGAATTCCTGTTGAATAAGGATGTAAATGAAAAATGGGCTGGCTGGATAACCAGGGTAATGGAGTATGATGTGCAGATTCATGTTACTAAGCTGGTAAGAGGAAAGGTCCTTTGTGCTCAAATGGAAAAGGAAGAAGAAGATGTTGAAATTTCTAAAGAATCTGAGAATTCTCAAATGGATACTGTTTTATTTTTTAATACAACAACTTGGTTATCTAATATGACAAGGTTTCTTCAAACTGGACAATGCCCAAATGATCTGAATAAGGCCCAAAGGAGGTACTACAGGTTACAATCTATCCCATATGTCCTTATTGACGGTGTGTTGTATAGAAAAGATTATTCTGGAATGTTTCTTAAGTGTGTTGATTCCTTAGATCAGAACAAAATTTTATCTGAATTTCATGATGGTTCTTGTGGTGGTCATTTTAGTCCCAAAACTACAGCTTGGAATACACTAAGGGTAGGCTATTATTGGCCTGATTTATTTAAAGATGCTTATGCTTGGGCTAGAAAGTGTTAGAAATGTGCATTGTTTGTAGGAAAACAAAAGCTAGCTGCATTGCCATTGAAACCTATTGTAGTTGATCAACCATTTGCCAAGTGGGGTATGGACTTTATTGGTCCTATTCATCCTAATTCTAGTGCAGGTCACAAATGGATTTTAACTGCTACTGACTATTTCACAAGATGGACTAAGGCAATTGCATTGAAAGAGGCTACTGGACTTGCTGTTTTAAAGTTTTATGAAGATATTATAACGAGGTTTGGGGTTTCTCAATCTATTATTTCAGACAATGCTATGGCTTTTATTGGGTTATCTATTATAGAATGGGCTGTTAAGAATGGGGTTTACCTTAATACTTCCTCTAACTATTATCCTCAGGGTAATAGTCTTGCAGAATCTACAAATAAAAATCTAACAAGAATTATCAAAAAGATTCTACAGGAAAATAAAAGAGATTGGCATTCTAAATTGAAGGCAGCCTTATGGTTGGATAGAATCACACCTAAACAGGTAATTGGGAATTCCCCGTTTGTCCTAGTTTATGGTAAAGAGGCCAGATTGCCAGTATCTATAGAATTTCCAGCCTTACAGTTAGCTGATCAGATGTTCTTGTTTGAGGAAGAGGATCCTTTGAAACTCAGGTATGTTGATTCGTTACAGTTGGAAGAAGAGAGGAGAAGAGCATTGGATACAATGGAACTTAAGCAAGCTCAAACTAAAAGATCTTTTGATAAAAAGGCTAAGTTCAAAAATTTTAAGGAAGGAGATTTGGTACTCAAGTGGGATGTTCTCAAGAGTAGGCTAGGGCAGCATGGTAAGTTTGATAATTTTTGGTCAGGCCCTTTTGTTATAACAGCCTGCAAGGAGAACAATGCTTTTTAGTTGTCCACAACTAAAGGAGAAGAGTTTCAAATTCCAGTTAATGGAATACACCTCACGCTTTGCTTTGAGGGATAGGTTGAGTTCAATTTTCCCTTTCAATAAGTGTTGTCCAAGCACTAGGTCTTTAGGTTGCATTTGAGTCTAGTTTTAGGTGCATTTTCATTTCAATAAATGCATTCATGATTCAGTTTTCCAAGTTTTTTTTGCCCTAGGATAAGTCTATAGGTCATGTCTAGTAGGTAGACATCCAGCAGAAGTCACCAAAATTGTTACTCAAAATGAAAACACACAACACAATAGACATTAGTAGAGAAAGATTGCATGTTTTAGTTGTCTAGTTAACACTGCCTTATAGGTTTTGTTAATTTGCATGTCCTTATTACATTCATTTCCAAATGTCATTAATGTACTCTAAGTATTGATCAACTGTTACATATTTCAAAAATCCATCAATGATCATTACATTGTGCATTCATAAAGAATGTAGTACAAATATCCTTTTATTTCATATTTCATGTTTCAATAAACAGAGTACATTGCAGAATAAAGTAGAAAACTAAAGTATGGAATAGGGGTCCCATGCATTACCTTGTGTTATCTTTGAGTCTGCGGGTTGTTTTGTCAGGTCCTCGCATCTAGGTCACTCTCGAGTTTCCATCTACATTTAGGTCCTTAGGGATTCACATTTGCAAGAAAGAGAAAGCATGATTAGATCCTGTTGGATCTAAGCAATACATGAAAAGTGAATAACATACTTCAGCAATCTAATTTTCAAACTGCATATCAATCTGGAATGATAAATGTAACAAGAAAACATAAACTAGCACTCACTATAAGGTAGTGTTAAAGGGATGTGTTTTTTTTAAAACATGAAACCTTTCACTTCTAATAACTATTATGGTGTATGTTTTCTTTTGATTAATCAAGAATCTGAATGAAAGGGACTTAGTATGTTTCTAAACTGAGAAACCTTTTTAGAATATGTATTTCATATTAATGCTATTTGAAAAATTAACAACTATTTTGCAGATAACAACCGACTGGTTTACATTTTCAGTCATTTTCAAGATGCAAAACAAGCTGGTTTCAAGTGCTAGGTTGCTACAGGAAGTACCAGATCACTGATTTTCAAAGAATCAATTGCTTCATAATATAAGACAGATGCTGATTACATGATTTCCTAAGTACATTTTTCAACTTCTGAATGATTAAATTGTTGAATTTTAAATAGTGCTTCAAGATAACATCATGATTTAAATGTTTACAGTTTGTTATGACTGGGTGTCACAAACCTGTGTTCAAACCTCAGTCATTAACATTCTGTCATTTTTGAGTGTCACGAGCCTGTGCTTGAACTTCATTAACAAATAGAAAACATTTTTATCTTGTTGTACTTCACATGTCAAAATTACAAATTCAGCATCAAAAGGAAATATGTATAGTAAAAAGAGCTACAGGAACAGTTTCAGAATGCTGTATGTGTCAACTGAATTGATCACATTTTACAAAGCTTGTCAGAAAATGGAAAAGTTCATATTCAGAATTTCTGTCAAGATATTTGTCAAACTTATATATTGGAGTATGAGTAAATTTATGAAAATTCCTGTCTCAAGCTCAAAATGATATGCAGTAAAAGCTTGTGGTCATGATCAAACTATCATAGTATTAATGATAATTCAACTTTTCAACAATAGAGAAGACAATGGTGTTTATGCAGTGAAACTAAAAGTACTTTGCTGTTCACTCTTTGTTTAAAAACCCATTTAAAAGAGTCAACTGAAGGTTCAAGTTCAAACAATGGTGCACATTTTGAACAATAAAACATCTGCTGAATGTAAGTATGGAAAAACAAAACATTTGAAGATTTTTGAATCACTTTTTCAAGGAGAGATAGAGAGTTAAAAATCTCAAAGTTGAGAGCCCAATTTCAGACACCAATGCATGTTTTGATTACAGACAGATAGTGTTTTATAACAGCAAGTTTGAATTATGTTTCAGATTTGAAATTTTCAATCAAATACCCATTTGCCAAAGAGTCAACAGAGGGTGTGAGTTCTAAAATTGGTGCACATTTTTGTAACAGCAAAGCATATATCGGTAAAATTATGTTTTAAAAATAGTTGGAAGATCAAATCTCAAACTGGTTCTCATTTTTCATCTGTAGATAGATGCCATGAAGGATGCTGAAGACTCATAGTTACTGCAAGACACATTAAGTGTATGATATGAAACAAGAAGTTTAAACCCTCGCTTCAACTGAAAGTCTCAGCAACAAATCCGTGAGTCATTTTTGCCGGTAATCGCGAGTATATATTTTTGAGAATAACAGTGTGTATTCATAAACCAACAATGAAGCATTGAATAGTGCAAACAAAGAGCCACATTTTGAAGACTCCAGTCATTCATTGCAAAGATAGAACGAAGAGTCCAAAAGAAATAAACTTACTGTTTCATATGGACATTCCAGAGCTTGAGATCAATAGTAAAGTCCAGTAAATGCTGATTTTCATCATGTTTCGAGGGTTTCATCTCCAGTAAACACCAAGTTTTCCAACACTTTTGGAGACATCTTTCTACAACGTTAGGGTTTCATTCCTAACTTTTTGCAAATAAGCAAATACTAAGTGAAATAATAAAACCATTTGGAGTCCGCAAGGTGAAGGGCCGGACTATGATAGGGATATTGAATGTATGCAGAGGATGATAGTGCCAGGTGTTGCATTGAAAACATAAAAAAGTTTCCACCTTACCCTTCTAGTATTTCTCTTTGTGTGTAACGACAAGTGGGTGGAAGTCTTATTGACTCCCCACTATGTAATAGCATACACTTAGATTATTATCTAAGTTAGAGATTATATTAGAGAATAGGTTAATTAATATTATAATCTTTTAATATTGATTTTCTTTTTAAATAAATTTTGGCACATATCATTGTAAAAAGGGATTTTTAATTCCTTATTGTAAGCCAAGATTTATTAAGATGGCTATATTTTTGGCATGAATTATGGCCAAAATAGGGCAATTTGTAAAGGCATAGGATTCCTGAATTAGGGTTTTAGAGGTTTCAAAAAGGAGGTAGATGGACTGTTTCAAGGGTCACAATTGTTGGAAAGAGAGCCTATAGTGAACTGTTTAGTTCCTAAAAGCTTGGAAGTCCATTTTGTAGCCATTTTGTTCCAGATTTTGGAGGAAAAACTAGGTTTTGCAGCTCATATTTTGTCTAATTGTGTTCAAATCTTCAATTCCTGTTCATCTTTTCTAGTAAGTGTTAGATTTTTTATTATACTCAGGAAGTGAATAATATACCGTTCCTTCCTAATTAATTAGATATATCAAGCCTTGCATGAAAAATGTATGTTTTTTAAGTATTTGAGTTGTTTGTGGTTCATCCCTAATAGCTTGAATGTATTAGCCTATATGTTGAGTAGTGAATCAAATTGTCAAAGTTCTTTTTTTCATTTTGTGAGTCAAATCTAGAATTCATTTCTTTACAAGGTCTGAATTATTCGTTGGTGCATCACCCTAGTCTCTAAGTTTTCAATTTTTTTTTTCTTTTCCCTTTTCCCAACAAGTTTTCAGGTCAGGAAAGTGATAACCAACATTTGATAGGAACTGGCCTAGAATCTGGAGATTCCTCTCTAATCATAGTCTACCCACAACTAGGAGAGGTTTCCATTGTCAGCTAGAATTGTTGTTCTGCCTTAGTGCCTGATATAAGGTAACAATTCTAGACCTGAACAAGTATATCGAAGGCTAGGTCATAGCTGATCAATTAGCAGAGTCACCATTATAAGATGAACATCCAATTCAAGTGGAATTTCCAAATTCTAAAATTGTTAATGTCGAAGCAAAAACATGGCAACTATATTTTGATGGTTCTTATACAAAACATGGTTAAGGAGATGGGATACTTTTGATTACTCCTCAGGGGTCTACAATCCCAAAATCATATAAATATATATTCCCATGCACAAATAATATAGCTGAGTATGAAGCATTGGTCATTGGCATAAAGTTGGCATTAGAATGGAAAGTGACATAACTACAAATCTATGGAGATTCACAACTAGTTATTAATCAGATCAATGACGAATATCAAACAAAAGATGACAAGTTGATACCATACAAAAATGTGATTGAGAATCTCAAAAAATACTTTACTCTCATCACATTTGAGCAAGTACTAAGGGATAAGATTAAAGTAGCAGATGGGATGGCTACTTTGGCACCACTTCTCCAAATACTAGATTAGAGCACCAGATATGAGTTCCTGGTAGAAGAATTTGAGAAACCCATATTTAACCCTACCCATCCTCATACTATTTTTTTACTAACTGGACATGAATCCCCTTGGTATGGAGATATATGAAAGAGTATAGAGAAATAGAGCATCAGAGAATCAGATGAAATACATCCTATTTATTGTACATAGTCAAAAGAGATCTGGAAAATACCAAAAATATTGAAAAATAGAAAAGAACAAAAAAATCATAAATGCAAAAAAAGATAAAAAAAATAGTGGAAAATTGAGCATGAAGAAAGCCAAAAATATTCAGAAATCATCCTCAAAAAGATGTTGTCTTGGTGAAAACCTAGCAAATAGACACCTTGACGATATGAAAAAAAAAGAGAAATTGAAAAAGAGAAAAAAAAAAAAAATCAAAAAAAGAAAAAGTACCTTGGTGAAAACCTAGCAAATAGGCACCTTGGTAACAAAAAAAGGAAAAAGCTTTAAAAATAGAAAAAGAAAGCAAAACCCATTCAATCGGTGAAAACTTGATAAATAGGTGCCATTGAAAGTCCAAGTTAGTTGCATACCTAGTGGTCATCCTTGTAAATATTGCATTCACCAGCATTTGTATATATTGCATAATAAAACCCCACAGTTGCATTTGTGAGTACCTAAAGGTTTTGTCACTAATCCAATTTGAAAATTTTCCCAAGTCCCACAAATGTAATCATATCAAACTGGGGGCAATCTAATCTAAGGGAGGAAGGATTCATCAAAATCAAACTTCAATCAGACACCAAATCAATTCATCAAAGAATAAGTGAAATGCTTAATTAAATCTAATCCTAAATCCAATGTCAACCAAATGCAAAATTTGATCCAAAATCTCACAAGACCTTATCTTTATCAAGATTAAAAGTATGAAATGGATAGAACTATACTTGAAATATGGATTTGAAAAATATTGCAAAATTGTCTAAAAAGTGTTGACTTGATTGATGAAATCATGTCTTTCTAGCAAATCGATGAAAGTTTTTAAACTAGACAAGCTATGATGAAAGCATGCTATTTTATTGATTTCTGAATATTTGTCTTAAAATCAAAGTTTTGAAGTATGTATTATTTTTCTAAGGACGTGATCATCAAAGAATCATCGAGGACTTGTACATATGAGGGAACTAAGATCATTGTTTGTTTATGCAAATGGATACCTTGGATATTTTGATGTTAAATATCATAATACCAAAATCCACTTGCAACATAGAATCTAACAAAATCAGTATTTCTACTCTCACGATTGACTTCAATCAGTGATAGTCATACCAAAAGGTGGGAAAGAAATGTAAGAGGTATTGATTCATCATGGTGGAACTAGTGATGGTTGTACTAAATTTAGGATTCCAAAAAACTGCTCGATGATGAATGTAAGCTCTAAATTTTTGAATGGTGACAGTTAGTTGCATACATCCTAGATTAAATGCATTTGAAAATATTTTCCTTTCTTGGCCTCAAAAACAAATTTGCAAGAGAAAAATAGAAAGGGGGTGGAGTTAAATCAAAAATCAAATGAACATAAAAAACTATATGTGATTGAGTGTGTTGGAAATCAAAAATAAAAAACAAGGGTGCATTGCATTAGTTCACTTGCATTTGTTAGATTCATGTTATCTTGCATTCATTTAGGACTTCTCCCTAAGTTCAATAAGATTCATTGCATTTGCTTACATTCACTTTAATCTAAGTTCATCACATTTAGCTGACATAAATTTTACTAAAGTTAATTACATTAGTTTACATCATTTAAATTAAAGTTCTTACGTTTCATTGCATTAGTTTGCATTCATTTTTTAGATCTATCTCATTTAGTGTGCATTCATTTTAAAGAAATCATTCATGATTATTCCTATTAAACCATTAAGCTCATTTACGGTTACAATCCATTAGGTAGTGTTCATTGCATCCATTAAATCATTTCATTCAAAAAGACAAAAGTTCATCATTAGTTGTGTGTCATTAAGTTCATTAAAAAACATGGCACATTGCATTATTCATTTAAATCCATTGCATTTATATTCATCATACATTCATCAACATCATTCATCCATATAACATTTATAACATTTAGAATCATATAAATAATTAATCATTAAACATCAATATTCATTCATTACATCATATAGGTCCATCACATTTTACATCACATTTTGAGTACCATAAATTCATTTACATTTACATATTCATTACACATATCCATATCATCAAAATAGATACATCCATAAATCCATAAATACCATTACATTGCATTGATCATTAAATCATTACATCATCATACAACACATTTATATATCATTTGCATCCATAAAATATCATATATCATAAATCATTATAAATCATTAAATTCATATCACATCCATCCACCTATTCTATGTCATATATAAGACAAACATTTAAGCATAAATAGAACATGTGCATCCATATCATAAGCTGCATTCTAAAAAGGCATAAAAGAAAGCATATAGGAGATAGAATCATAAGATCTGCATATCATAGAAAAACACCTGAAAAATGAGGTCCAACACATAACGATGTCACATAAAGTAAATATGTCAACTAAGTATCCAAGTCCATGGTATCATCATCAAAATAATAAAACATTGGGAAATCAAAGTGCATCAAAGTGTCAACAAGTATCAATGCATAAGCGTAAAGAATATCAACTGATCAAAGAATATAACAGAGTCCAATGTCTCGAGATAAAAAATGGATCATCATATACATCAATGAATAAAGAATATATATCATCTCAAAAGAATAGTCAACTAGCTGAACCATTAACACCATCAGCACCATTTGGACCATAATCAGGATCATGATCACTATTAGGAGGCCTGCTGGAACTAGCCTATAGCTTATGCTGACTCGTGGCAGCTATAAATGCCTACATCATGCAACTAAGCTAACCAACCTACTGTCTGATCTGAGATACATCCAACTGTAAAGCCCACACATCTGATGCAGATGTTGGAGCCTCTGAAGTAGGAGCCTGTGATGAAGGAGCGTGGGGAGGAAGAGCCTATGGTGGAGCCATGGAAGAAGATGGCATAGAATAATATGGAATGGAAGAAGATGGAATGGATAAAGATGGAATGAAAGATGAAGAAGATGGAAGGACTGAAGATGATGGCATGGAAGAGGAAGCAGGAGCCTGTACGGGAGGATCCCGTGGAACAATCAGTGGAATAACTTGTGGAGGGGCCTATGATGGAATACCCTATGCCTGGTCTAATAGAATCTGAGTGGTCTGAGCATCTACATCAACTGCTACCTGACCACCAACCCACCAAAATACTCTCAACCTATGTTGGCCCCATCTGGCCAATCTATCCACATCAACGTAATGTAAAGCCTTGTCCAAACCATGACCATGGACATGGACCCGACCACCCCTCATTTGTACTCCACCACCCCTAAGAGGAATGGACATAGCAACAATTATTGAGATGAGGACTCTACCTCCACCAACCGCTTGATGACCTAGTCATCCCCGATGAGCTCATCTCTGACCACCCCTACCTCTGTCCCTATCCCCACCACCATCATCTGAATCCTCCTCTATCCCTAGTACTCCTCTTTCAGATCTGTAAATCTCAGAAATGGGTTTCGAGTGAGCCAATCAACATAATCATCAATCATCTTGACATTTATCACATGATCTTGCATATCCCAAGGTAGGTGACGTAGTTGTAATACCTCCTGACGAGCCAAGCTGTAGTCAATTTGTGGCCTCCATAATGACCTCTCCACCTATACCTGGGCTTATAGTGCCAATCCCTATGGCATGCCCTGTGTATGACCATATTGTCGTAGTAACTTGAGGAAGTAGAATCTCTCTATAATAAGGGGAGTACGCCCTATCATCCACCTAGGTGTACACATGAATGGAATCTTAGATGCGTCCTCTAGCTAGGCCTCACAACCAATATATAACTGCCATACAACCTGATCTACATCATCAATAATCCGATGCTAGTAATCTAGCTTGCCCAAATGGATCTAGACAACCATCCCCTCATACATCCATGCAAATGCCCACCCTAGATCATGGTTCCTAACAGAGATACACTAGTACATTTGACCTTATGTTTCTACCAACATTTTCGACCATCAATTAAAAAGGTTTAAGTTGGTCAGATTATAGAAGGAAATCTTTCTTTTTTTTTAAATCCATGCCCGTGTTGGTCAAAATTTCGACCAATACAATGTATGTCAAAATATCGACTAACATGGGCATAACTTAAAAAAAAAGTTTCATTTCTCATTTCATTTGAACGGGAAAATTTGAAGGAGGACTGTAGCACGTGAAGGAGGACAAATTTCTCATTTCATTTCCATCTTCGAAGAAGGTTTGGTTATCTTTCGAATATGCCATTTTTTGTTTCAGGCTCAAGGTCAGTCATTGTAATAGATAGACAAATTTGATGTCACTACAAAAATGAAATTGGAAACATTTTGATATGTCCATGGAGTGTTTGTTTGATCAGTGAGGCATTTCATTATACATAGTCTACTGATTCGAAAGATAGAATGATTATTTTCTGCAAAATAACTTTAGGAACTGTTATTTGAAACTCTTGAATTAGTTGTTGATAGTTGTGTTCTTTGTTTTTATTCACAGTCTATCATTTTTATTAGGGTAATGTATCATAATACACCCAAGACTTAGAGTTGTATGGGTTGTTGAGTTGCTTCCTGGACAAAACCCTAGGCTAAATATAAGCCATGTATTTAGCCAGAGAAAGGAAAATATGTCTGCAACAATATAATATTGGAAGGTTTTGAAATTGAGTCATAGATTGGGTATGTGGATCTCTGAAACACTAAAGTTTTCTTGGTGATTGTAACCACTGACGGCACCCACTATTTAAGTAGTCCAGATAGATCCCAATCTAACCTGATCAATTAGATTTGGAGGGTCTCTGGGATAGTCGACAATGCTGGAGAACATTGGTTAAAATTGTTTGAAGACTTAGTGGTATATTGATAGACAACTATCAGGCATAACCCGCACCTCCACCATGGGTATTTGCTAGCTGTGCGATGCTCTTTGTGATCATGCGGGTTTGGATCATCAAAAAGCTGGGAGATGGAAGCTGCACAATGCCCTAGGAGGATTGGTTCAACAGACCAAGTCTCCACCCTTCACCTATGGCCTTAGCCACTAAACCCTCACTCCTAGAGGCCCACTTCCTAGGGTCTATTGAACCAGTCCTCTAAACTCATTCCCAAATTAAAACAACTACATAAACACTTCATAAATGCCCACCCCTTACATACTTCATCACCAAAACTCTTCATCCTTGAAGCAAACCAGTTTCCATTTGACTGGTGTCAAATCGGGCATGTTCTCTATCTAGCTCATGGATTTTCTCTGTTTCTCTTTTCTTGAAGATATCTTTATGTGGTTTGGAAGTTGTGGTCATAGATCTTAGAAGATAATACATTCTCTACATTTCTAAGAATTTTAGAATTTCCTCTTACAACTTGGGGAATATTCTCATATTTTCTGCAAATTACTTCCCTTCAAGTTTTATATTCTCAACTTAACAACAACAACTATGACTCTAATTGATAGGCATCTCAAAGACTGGTTGATTAGTTGCATATGGTGATAGAATTCTTAGTTTCAATACATTTTTACTAGCCTAATTAATGTGACAATGTGTTGATGGTGTTGAAGGAATGTTTAATATCATATGATATTCCTTTATGGTCAAGATGACATCTTTATTCCATTCTGGTACTATTTGATGATTGAACTAAATAATTAAGAGGATAAGAGGTTTGTTTGTATGAACTAAATTGATTGTAGATCTGTTTTGAAGTTTACAATAGATTTGAGAAGTGTGTCAATATGTTTTGGGCTTCATTTATCTCTAGGGTTGGTTATCTTTCACTTTCCCTTCATCGTATAAGTTTTTGGGGCCAACATATTTGGTCGTCTTACATTTCATGTTCGTACATTTTAATGTGGTTGACTTGGAAAAGTCTGTTTCAGCATGCAAAGGATATAATGAAAGATCAAATCATTTAGAATGTGAGAAATTTTTGGAAGTGTGTTTGATTGTGAAGTGTGTGAGAAAAATGCCAAATGATTATTGAAAGAAATGAGCTGAAGGTATCTACATTCAAAAGTGTTTGAAGTTTCAATTAGTGTGATAAAGGCAGCTAATGGTACACATTTGTTGTGGTGGATATTTTTTTTTGTTCTTCATGTAATATTTTAAGGTTGTAGCCTCGTCTAAATTTTATCATTAAAATTGAGCACTAAAATATCTTTGGTATAACCATAAAGCCATTATTTCAGGGAGTAGTTTCTTCCTTGTGTTATAGATGTAAAATAATCTATGTAAATTATTCTAT
Source organism: Chamaecyparis obtusa (assembly GCA_027943335.1). NCBI lineage: Eukaryota > Viridiplantae > Streptophyta > Pinopsida > Cupressales > Cupressaceae > Chamaecyparis > Chamaecyparis obtusa. The sequence continues at coordinate 5,583,586 of BSBK01003345.1, forward strand.
ATTGTGCATGGCTTTTCTCACTGTGGTTCTTCCCTAGCTAGGTTTTCCATATAAATCTAGTGTTCACTTGTGCAATTGTGTAGAATTCATTATTCTTTCATTGTTACATTGTTCCTGATTCATGAAGTAAATATTTTGACATACGAAGTAGTAAAAAATTTAAGGTTTTATCATACAATTTATTCAACTCCCCCCACTTTGTTGTCTTGTGTGCTCAAAAATAAAGAAATACTACAAGAAGATCAAAAAAGAGCTTGACAAGTGTCCATATTATAATGAATGAGACAACACATGTTGAATAAAACTCAATCTAAATTGCACTCCTATGTTCAAAGAATAAATGAATAAAGAACCTTTATATAACTAATTAGATAATTTGTCCTAATTACCCCCAACATATTTTATTCTTTTGGCTAGCCTCATACTTTACCTACATTATTTTACGATATGCTACGATATGCCATAAACTATTGATCATGCATTTACCATTATCTAGATACAAGGATGAATTAGGGAGTCTTTTGGGTTTCATTGCTCACAACAAAGTTATGTGGAATGATTATATGGATATTTTGACTATAAAACATACATGAATATCAAAACTTAATATATTGGACTAATTTTTGTGGTAGTAAAGATTATTGATTGAAGTTTATTATGAAACTTGGTCAAGTAAATCTATATTATTTTTTATTCAATGGAAAGATATGTTGTGGTGGAAACAAATTTGGAAGGTTGACATTCCTTTTAAAATGACATTTTTTTGTGTCTCTCTCTTAATCGTAAAGTCTTAACTTTGGATTCACTTCAAAGAAGTGGATGGTAGAGCTCTCATAGGTATATTCTAGAATGTAGAGGTTATATAGAAACTATTGAACATCTACTTCAAGATTTCTCATATTTTCAAATTGTTTTTGTTGAGCTTGCTATTATATTTGGATTCTCTAACTCTTGCTAGGAAAATACACTTGCTGATTTCTCAATACATTTGTTTGAGGCAAATAATAATAATAATAATAATAATTTAAGGCATGAATTTTGTGATGGCCCAAAGCACATTATTTTAACAACTATTGTATTCTATTTTATCCTCCTCCATCCATATTAGATTTGACTTTGAACTAACAACATCATAAAGAAAACTTCAAACTACCAAACTGACTGTACCTTACCAGTCGCTGTCCTAGGAATACCAGTCCAATATTCCTAATTCAAAATGCAATGAAATAGTAAAAAGAAGGTGTGGAAAGGTAAGCAATAACTAATACAATTTTTTTACATTGAGAATCAATCCGAAACACATTTCAATCCATCCTAGGAACTCACTGTTCTTGGACTGTACCATGAGACAGAGAGTAAATTGTAGAGAATAAATATAGTTTTATTGATAAAAAAACTTCACTACAATACTTTATCTCCCAACACCAACTCTACATACATCCTACCCACACCTACACCTACCAAATAGGCTTCCAAAGCCAGTTACCTTCCATGAGTATTGAGTTAATTGGAATCATTACAAATAATAAATTATAAGTCATAAGGTTTTAACATTATTATGTAATTTAGTTTTGCTTTATTCAATGTAAACAATGGAGATTTGAGTTTGAATTTTTAATAGATATGTTATACATTTATATGTATCATTGTTTAGTGTTCAAGTTAAATAATCTATTGTAATTTAATTAAAAGAATACGAGGTGAGCAATTGGGCACACAATGGAATTCTAATCATAAATTTTATTGGCTCATTGTTGAATCTAATTTTAATGCTTATCTAAATCCCATCAAACTTGACCCACTCAATTGGATTTTCTAGAATTTACTTGATTATTAATGTTGGATGTTATTTTAATACACTTGATATAGAATCTGCAGGTTGCAAACAAGTCATCCTTCTTCCACCAATGAGTCATTCCCTTCAAGAAAGACCATGTCTGACGATATCAATGCACAAAAAAATAGGGAGACAATTGCTAGACTATGGTCTAACTTTAAAAGAAAAGGTGACAAAAAATGTTATTGTCCTTGCAAAATTTGTAAGGGCTTAAAGACTCAAAGATATCTAATCAAAACAGCTGAGGAACATTTTAGGCAGCATGATCACATTGAAGGGGGAAATGAATTTCGTCCATTGGTATGTATTTTAATAATTTATAAAATACATAAGACATGATTTGATGATGACATCATGGTCATGGTTAATATAAGGTCATCATTTTCATATAGGTCAACCACCCTGGGTTTCATGTTATGGACCATGACAATCTAGAGAATGTGGATTTCCAAATGAGGGAACATGGAGGTGTGAATATAGAAGTAGAAGGTAATGATCCCATGGAAGAAGACCACGATGATGAAGAAGATCATGATGATCAAGATGATCACGATGATCAAGATGATGATGATATTGACGCAGACCTTGATGTACCTATACTTGAGAAGGCACATGAGCCCCTATATGAAGGCTCCCAAACAACTCTTCTTGCCGTTGTATTGTTTTTGGTGAACTTGAAGGTTATGAATGGTTTATCCAACATAGCAATGACATGTATGTTAAGGTATGTCATTTTTTTAAATTATTTTAGTCGTAATTCCCTTACAATTAACATTGGGTGAATCGTGTAGCAATTAATATTCTTTAAATTAACAAATTATATTTTTGGTCATAGGTTGATAGGTGAGTGTTTGTTACCACCATCAAACATTCTACCTCGCTTGTATCGATAATTATTTGCCATTATGAAAGATATTGGAATGGAGTATCAAACAATACATGCATCTTTGAATGATCATATTATATATCATAAAAAACATGAATTTGCAACAGAATGCCCTATTTGTCATATTAGTAGATATCAATTAGATCGAAAAACAAAAAAGATGTCTCGCAAGGTTCTTCGGTTTATTCCCATTATTCCATGTCTGCAACGATTATTCAAGTGCAATAGCTTGGCACAATTTATGGATTACCATGCACGCAATAGAAGTCAAGATGACATTATGTGAATGCCTGCAGATGGTTTGACATTTAAGGAAATAGAGAAAAAATGGCCACACTTTAAAGAAAAACCTCATAATCTCAAGCTTTCATTGGCAGCAGACGGTTTCAATCTGTTTGGAGAGATGAGATCTACTTACTCGGTGTGGCCTATTTTTGTTATCAAGAATAACATTCCTTCTTGGATGTCCATAAAGAAGGAGCACATAATGTTGGCACTGATTGTTCCAGGTATTTTTTCATTTAATAGTCATCTAAATTAATTTATTATAAATAATCCATGAAAATGGTCATAATAATTATGCAATGTTTTTGTTCATTCAACTAGGTAAATACCAAGTTAAAGATATCAATGTATATATTGAGCCCCTTATCAACGAGTTGATGGTGTTATGGAATGGGGTCACTATGTATGACATCTCTAGACCAATAGGACAAAGGCAATTTCAATTCCATGCAATGCTTGTATGGACAATACATGATGCCCCTGGGCTAACACATTTTTGTGGTATGTTTTCTTTTTAACACCTCTTTTTTGGTATGTTATAGTGCTAACACAAATTTAACATATTTAATCCAATTATACACGATGTTGTAAGTCTTCAGACAAAGGAAAAATTTGCATGTCCAGTTTGTGGTCCAAAGATGAAATCTTGTCATTCAAAAAGTTTAGGAAAGCAGGTGTTCGATGAGAATAGACACTTTCTCCACAGAAACCATAAGTATCGAATTATCGAAAAACATCTTTTCAATGGGAAAGAAGAGACTATATCAAAGCCACAGAGAATGACACCACACCTATAGAAGTTGGAATACGATAAAATAAATCATCAAGGTAATGTCATTCCATCTGATGGTTTTTGTTTGAAATTTATATTTTGATATTGTGTTTTATTTACTGATGATGTAATTGATGCTCATGAAGGTCATCAAGGTATTAATGACCAACTTCCAAAAGGACTAAAAAGTTATCCTACACAATTTAGTAGGTTGTCGTACTACAAGCAACTCCCAATCGTGCATTTGTTTGATCCTATGTATATTGGAAAGAATGTAACAAAGACATTATAAAAAATCTTGGATGGAAGGCGTGACAAAGACAAAATTGTCAAAATTTGTAGTGACATTGAAGAATCTAACCATGCAAGAAAAAATGTCATTCGATCTAATAACAATGGAGACCAGATTGATACAAGTGCCCTTAGTTGGTTATTGTCAGAGCAGTAGAGCAATGCTATAAAAGAAGTCATAAAAAAAATACGAGTTCTCACAGAGTTTACTGCAAACATAAACGATCTCATATCAAAGAAAAGTGAATTTGGGCCAGGAATGAAAACACACGATTGACATATATTTATTAAGGTAATTCATGTTATTTTGTATTCACTATATATTTGTATACTGCATGTAGTTTTCATTGCATTCTTTTATAAAATATTAATAAGATCATTTTACAAATATTGTAGTACGTTCTACCTCTATCTCTCCCACACCACTTTGCCAACAGTGTCAAACAAGTTATATATGATCTTGGAAAATACATGAGGTGGTTGTCACCAAAAGAAATCAATAAAGAAGATATAAAATATTGGAAGAGGAAAATTCTTCATCTTATGTGTGAAATGCAAAAGTGTCTACCTCCAACTTTTTTCAATGCACAAAAACACTACCTCATACATCAAGTTGAGGAGATTGAATTGTGTGGACCTGTACCAACTAGGTCAATGTGGATGGTTGAGAGACATTTAAATTTTTTGAAAGGCTTGGTTCAACAAAGAGCACATCTTGAGGGTTCTATGGTAGAGGGATATATGGTATACCAGACTATGGTGTACATTAGTGAATATCTTCCTAAGTTTGCAGCAAAGATCCATGTAGATCGTATTTGGGATCCCAACTCCATTAAAAAATTTGAAGGGGAGTACTTGATGGGCAAAGGTAGATTGAGGAAAGTGAGAGGTAAATATAAGATGTTATTGTAGTTAATTAATTCTTATAAATCTTTAATATAAGTTATTTATAATTGGTGTATTTTTTTTATACAGTTGGTCGAGAGTGGGATGCAATACATTTGTATATTGAAAACAATCTTGATTGGATGACGGTATGGATTGAACGATGTCAAAAAAATGGTTTCTCATTAACATGGGAAGGTGTTGCTTCATTGGTTAGAGAAGCTCATCGTAATGGAGATTCCAATGTTACGCCAATGGTAATTGATCTAGCATATGGTTTAAGAGGTAGAGAGGTACGTACAAATTTATTAATGATCATGACTCATATGTTTTGTATCAACTCACGATGCAAATAATTTCTACATGCTTGAAAAATTGCAGGTCAAGCACCACAAAGCTATGTACTATCATGGCCATAAATTTTGCATAAAAAAGTTGGATGACATGAAGAAAACTTGTGATTTTGGGATAACTGTAGTTTTTGAGGTCACTAATATATCATCTAGAAATGACATACATCCTCAACAATCTCAAAATCGATACTATGGCATCTTGGATGATATAATTGAGTGCTACTTTAACTCCTTCAAAGTAGTTCTATTCATCATCAAATGGTACAAGCTACGACTGAATCAAAATGATCTAGATAGAACTATTATTCAACATGATAATGAATTTACAAGGATTAATACAAGGTCGTTTGAGCCAGTTAAAGATGAGCCCTATGTTCTTCCAAGCCAATGTGAGCAAATATTTCACTCATAGGTTCCACATAAACAGGGTTGGTCATTTTTTGTTAGAGATGATCCAAGAGGAAAGCCAATAAAGTATAATGTTATGGAAGAAGAAGATATTGAAGATGATGAACAAGCACCAGATGATGAAGATCAAGATGATGGTGATGATGATGATGGTGATGACGGTGATGATGATAGTGGTGATGATGATGATGATGATGATGATGGGGATGATGATGAGATGGATGAAGAAGATGATTAATGACATGATTGAAATGTACAAGGTATATAGGTGATTTAATTATTTATATATATTTATATTGATTAGTATATATGTTTAATATTGATTTATTGATTTCAATTCTAATGATTACATATTTATTGTGTTTAATTCTAATGATTAAAACATATGTGATTTATAATTACCAATGTTTTGCTTATGATGCTCAATTAATTATTGATGATACATGTATATATTGTGTTTGATTATCACCCTTTTTGCAAACATGCAATTGACTACAGACATTGTCACCCCTTTTGTTGACGATCTTGCATTCCATATATAAGGTAAATTTGTTCATGTTTACGATGTTGCATATTGTTCATGTTGTCTTCTAAGATATTTGTAGCATACATACCTTGTAATTTTTATTGTGTTCAATTCTAATGATTACAACATATGTGATTTATAATTACCAATGTTTTGCTTATGATGCTCAATTAATTGTTGCTGATACATGTATATATTGTGTTTGATTATCACCCTTTTTGCAAATAGGCAATTGACTACAGACATTGTCACCCCTTCTGTTGATGATCTTGCATTCCATATATAAGGTAAATTTGTTCATGTTTACGATGTTGCATATTGTTCGTGTTGTCTTCTAAGTTATTTGTAGCATACATATCATGTAATTTTTAGCTAACTTAAGATAAATGATTAAAATATGCAGAAAATTTAACCCCTTTGGCATGGATCGTGCACAGTGACATGGATCAGCAGGTATAAGTTGATAAATAGACATAATTTTTTTATATTCTTCATGTTTATCACTGAGCACGTATGTTATAAATAGACACATTATATAATCATATAATGTATATATAGACAAAGAATAACCGTATAGACATACAATTATATAATCACTTTCAACTTAGTACATTTTATATCTCCCATGTATAGACAAAGAAGAATCGTACGTATGGGTCACGACTTGATTATTCTATATATATTATTTAAATATTATCAAAATTCTATTTGAAGTGGGGATGTGACAATATCTCATTTGATGGATTGCAGGACCCACCAAATAGGTACTTGTCAGATCTATCTACATCAAATGAGGGAAATGAGGGAATGGTAGATGAAAGTTCTACATGTAGTATGGCTAAAATGGGGAGATCAACCAGAGGTCAAAAAATTAGAAAAAAATTTGATAAATGCATGCAATTTTTCCTTGCTAAAGGAGGGTCATGTTCTTATGATGATGAGACCAAAGGTGACATCAAGGTGCCCTTTTGGTACACACATATTGATAAAGAATGGGTACCCAATGAGCTACCTCCAATTAACACTAATTTTTGTGTTAATGAGAGGATATATCGCATACCTCCATCCTCATTACATGGTTTGGGCCTATTTTCCATGGATGGGATAAAGGTATGTTACAACAAAGTTGTTGAATTGTTCAAGTATGTCGGTCTATGTTACAATTACAATGATTGGATGTAGATTGTTCAATATAAAAAAAGTATGCGTAGGTATGCACTATCAACAAATTATATACAATGGAAAGAAAATGATCAAAGTAAAAGATTTGCAATGTACATTGATGAGAGACCAAAAGCAACAGGTAATATTGTGGGTTTTATAAATAGTACGCGACCTTCCTCAACTAATAAGCAACCCAATTGCATATTTGAGGCACGTGAGGGGAATCAAGTTTTTGTATGTGCGATAAAATCAATAAATGCAAGGGAAGAACTGCTAATAGATTACCATTTAAATCACATAGATACAAACAAAGTTACTATCATGAGGGTGGTAAGTACTATATACCATTTTATTAATAATTTTTTTTTGCTAAGTCTATTGCTTTCAGTTTGCTAAAGTTTTTATATTTAATCTTTGTCACAAGACGATATGGATCCCCCACATGATAGAGGCCACGAGGATGCTCCTCCCACCCATTCTTTAGCAATGGTAAACCTTATTGAAATTGTACAAATTAGATAGTTGAAAAATGTTATATTATTACGTTATTTTATTTACGATTTTGGAGTTTTTATGATAGTTTTATTGATATTCCTGCCATAATTTGATGTTCAGGCTAGGGGAAAAGCACCTGTAGCAACAGAGGCAATAGCTACCCCTTCTGATGATGATATTGCAGAAAGCCTAATGTAACAATTATGTTGAGGAAAAAACTAAAAAAAATCAATTTAGAAATAATGAGAATTTTGGATGAAGCAAATCCAACCGAGGAGATGCTTAAGAGGCTATTTGAATTGAAAGCGCAAGCACGTCGTTATGAAGTAAGTAGTAATGAATCTTTAGTTATAACAAAAGTTCAATAAAGGTTTATATTTTATACTCTTTTATGTTGTGAAGTAAAATATGTAATATGTGTTCTTATTACAAGATTTTTTGGAAACTGTAGAACCTAGTCAAGGACAACATGGTGAGGCTGGTACTAGCAGAGCTCTAGCCACCTCAGGTAAAATAATCCTTTAGTTGACAAGTTACAAAGAATTTTTTCTTTGGAACATTCAAAAATTTCTTAAGTTAACTCTTACTTTTATTATTTCAGAATGTCTTTGCTAACAATGTATTGTTCAGGTCATCAAGTGCAGGCGACTCCTCCTAGGAGGTCGACGGATGTCCATCCGAGATTAACGAGTGCAATGTCAGCAATAAGGGGCATGCAAACATCGACGCCTTCACAGTCTATGCCTTGTAAATCCTTGTTTTGCTATATTTGGTTTTGTGTTAATTATGATTTGATAATTTGTACTTTAATCTTGGGTGCATCTCATAGTGGATTAATTTTGTGGAGTAGGAGTTACACTGGCACCATCTAGTATGCCAGATACAGATCAGAGTACATGTATTGGTGATAATTCACCATCATTTCTTGGATCTACCCGTGTTTCTAGCACGAGAGTTATGCAGATGTCATTGTTGATTGACGATAATGAATTGGCGCCTTTAAAATGTCCTAAACTTCCAGGTACTTTAAAATTATTATTTTTTATATTGTAAGATGCATTTACCTATTCATAACAAGTTTTGGATTGATTATCCCATGACATTTTTTGCAGGAAATGATTTATTTTATAAGACGCTTTATGACCTCACACTGAATATATTCGAGCCCACCATATGTACAAGGTGGAACATCACAAGTGAACTAACCTTATCCCACTATTTTTTTTCATATCATTAATTGGTACAGTATTTTTCCTTTCATTCAGGTATTTGCTTTTACTATATTCAAGGTACACAACTTTAGTTCATTTTTCTATCTAACAATTTTGTGTTTTTTCTTAAAAGGTGGAACTTGCAAGAAAAAAAATTAAAAGATAAGCTTATTAAAGATTTAGAGCATGAGTTTGGTAGTAATATTTTTGAGGAGAAGAAATTTTTAGAAAAAGCTGCCAAACATCTGAAGACTGTGAGGGACTCATATAGAAAGAGTCTTGTCCAGAACCCAAAGTACGAGCGTCCTCCCTTTATTCCAGTGAGGGATTGGAATGAGTTCATTTTGGATGCAAAGGAGAAAGGGGATGCTCAAAGAGGAATTATATCAACAAATGAGAGAAGAAGGTATGCAATAGTATTAACTACTAGTACAATATAATAATGCACTAATTAGTGATCTTTATATCTATATCATCTAACATATTTCAAACTTTTCATAGGTTGCAGGACACATCAAAGGCAACAAAGGCTAGGTTGCAAAAGATTAGGCAGCACAGACTTGGCTCTGGTGGATATTCCAAAGTTAAAGCATGAATTGTAAGTACCAGTAAATGAATTGCAGAGAAAAATTATTTATAAAATGCAAATAATTTTGTTTAATCCAAAAATGTAGGGCTCTGAATTTAATTTAGAGGCCACGACAGAGCACAAAAAAATTGCCTTCAAGGAAGGCTATCAAGCCGTGGTTGAACGCCTACACCAAGCTTCCATTGGCCCAAACCAAGAGTATCCTACATCAGTTGAACAGGTAAATATGCCAAAAAATATATTAGAAATTGAATACTTGAGCAACAATCTATTTTATAATAATGTGTATGACATTGCAATGCAGCCTCTTAATCATAATATAGATCCTACACCGCATGACGAAGCCCCTGATGTTCATCGTAGTGTCGATGGAGGTGTTCATTTGCTATTTAAAATTAATTATGTAATTATTAATACAGTTTAACATCTTAAATTGAACTTGGTGTAACTTTTTTTGTGTATATTTTAGAGGATACAGAATGTCATACTAAACGAGTGCCAGAGGATGTTCAGACTGATCACCATGTAGATCATGTGGCACATTCAGGTAAAGAAAATCTATGTTTTGTTCTTTTAAATTAATTTTTTGATTTATAGTTTTTTTAATTAATTAAATACTTGTAATTTACTAATATAAAATGGTGTGAATTTAACTCATGACATAGTTGTTATTGCAACGGACCCCCCTTTGGCGCAACGACCTCCTATTCCTGAACAGATGAGGAGGAGACATGTGTTACAATTAGAATCAGTAGAGGAGGGGAATGACAAAGACATTGATCTTCCTCTTAGAAATTACATGAAAAAAAATAGCAAGAAACCCAAAAAGAAATGATTATAATTAACATTTTTTGGTAATGAAAGAACGTTATCTTAATGGATGCAATTTTGTACTAGTAATGTTGATGAATGATGTGTTAATGAATTATTCATGAATATTGTGTGTTAATGAATTTTATGTGTTAATGAATTATTCATGAATGTTGTGTGTTAATGATTGAGTGTTATATTTCAAAAATAGATGAATGAATGAATGTTATTAGATGTTAATGGGGAATTTAGAGTGATGTTAGGGGGGGGGGGGGAGGGGCCAAATGAGCTTCCACCTTCATGTGGTTGGCCTTGTTAAGTAGAGAATATTAAACTATTCTCAAAACCAAGTGAAGCTCAAACTTTAAAGATAAGCTTTGAGTTAATAGTGACAGCCAATTAGCAAGTCGAAATGAAGTTCATCGTTACAGGTATCTTGCATTCTCAATGTTTGGAGCATTATTAAAAGCACTGTTATAAACATTTATCACTATTATGACCATTTTAGTAACATAATTTATGACCATTTTAGTAACTATTCTAACATCGCTATATGCTTGTGATTTGTTTATCTTGTTTCTTTGTAGTCCTTGGTGCACTTGGGGAAAAGTATGATGAGGCAATGAGAAGAAATGATGTGAGGGCAATTGTTGTTATTGGTATGTATTCCCTTTTAATATCCACACTCAGTTTCTTATTTTATATTTCTAAAGGTTCATTGCATTACATGATCTACTTAAGTTTCCAATTCATTGTGTTTGTGAAGTCTTGTCATGCTTGTATTTCAATGCCAAAAGCACAACTTGGGTTGCCAGAGCTTTCTCTTAGAGTTATTCCTAGTTTTGGCAGTAAGTGTTGGCACCTTTCTCTTGGTTGTGTTTGGATGTGCCATATGTAATCCTTAATAGTTTGAATTTTTGAATATGAGAATCAAAATTTCCTTCTACTTGTAAAGAAAATAACTATAAGTAAGTGTTATGTCTTCATATATGAGTTACCATGAATCAAGAGACCTTAAATAGACTTATCCCCATGTATTCTTCTACTATAAGAACATAATTTATGACCATTTTAGTAACTATTCCAACATCGCTATATGCTTGTGATTTGTTTATCTTGTTTCTTTGCAGTCCTTGGTGCACTTGGGGAAAAGTATGATGAGGCAATGAGAAGAAATGATGTGAGGGCAATTGTTGTTACTGGTATGTATGCCCTTTTAATATCAACACTTAGTTTCTTATAATGTAATCTTATCAACACTTAGACTAAGCACAATAAAATCTAGAGTAAAGAAAGATGGAAATAACATATGACATGTAATATACCAATTAACCTTGCTTGTTATTTGTAATCTAAAGCAATAATCCAATAAATAACTAAGCTAATAGCATAAATGAAGGAAATCTTCTTCTTGCATGGAAATGATCTCTCATAGCTAGCTCTATGAAGAAGTATGTCAAAAGTTAACCTACCTCAATTGGTGATGGAGAAGGTGGAGAAGCAATTTGAGATGTGGAGCAGTATGTCATACCTCTTTACTATCTATTTGTAAGAATGACCTGTGGAAGAATAGGATGAACACTAGTATAGAAATTTGATTACAAGCAACTTAGCCTTAATAGAGTGTTGTGTGAAATAGATGCTAATTGGACAGTGTTGATTTGCATTAGTGAGTTGAAATTCCAGCAACATTTGGGTAAGGTATATTGCAAAATTGAAAATGAAGAGCATGAGACTCTAATACACAAATTTAGTCTTTCATCTTCAACTCATAGATGTTTACATTATATGGCTTTATGAAGCCATCCAATTTATTAACTACCCAAACTACTAACTACCAACTCATAACTAATAATTATCTAAAAATTAACATATAATAGATAACATTAACATGTTGATTAATTATTTATTACATTATTCTATGTCATGCACTATAATTTGGAATTCTTAACACTCTTCTTTAGTGTTGACATAGGGACTTTATTTTGGTGCTGCAATACCAACAATTAGCTTACCTCAAATTTTCTCTCTTCAATGAATTTTTTCTTTCGATTGTCGATTTATACCAATAGTGCATCCAAAAATCTATTTATGGCTAAATTGGCAATAACCATTGTCATGAGCCCGCATGATACAATGGGAGTACATATGATTGGGGGGCAATAGAAGCCAATTATTTCTGATTGATGGCATTAAGGCATGTTAACATTGAAACAAGTAATTAAACTGTTTTAAGATAACCAATTTCATATTAGAGTAACCACCGGCTTTAAGAATTGTTACCGATTAATTAAGGGAAGAGATGCGACCTTTCATAAATGATGTGAACTTCAGTAGGAGGGTTGTGATCATTTGTTCTCTCTCATGAATATATATAGTCTATCATTAAGGTGGTGAAGAGCTTCAAAGGAAGAGATAAATAATAAATACCAACGACAAAAAAGACAAAAGGCATTTAACATAGATACTTTATACAACAATATAAGGAAATGATAATAAATCAATATACCATCATGCATATACTTCATGAAAAAAATGAAAAAAATACCTGTGATGTCTTATCTAAAATACTGAAAGCTTTTCAATGGCCTGATAAGAACAGAGGAGGATTTTATATTTTATTTTCATTCAAGTCTGAATGCACAAGTTGAGCAGCAAAAATACCAAGAATGGATACATGAGGAACTAACGATACCAATCAAGAGAGGCTCCACCCATTGCAAATGCATGAATACAAAACAATAATTTCAAAACAACATCCAAGGTACTATTCAGAATTAGAATTATATCATCGTCTATAAAAGCTTGACAAAGGTTAGAAATAGTGATCAGATTGAGGAACAATACAGAGATAGATTAAAGGTATCTATATTAGATATCCTATCATATCCTTTACCATCATAAATCTGATTGGCAATACCAAGAATATTATTACCTTTGTGATATAGTAGATACAGTATGTGTGTAATTTGAGAGAGAGAGAAGCACTCTTTAGATGGGCACAAACATACATTCTCAGATTGATGTCTATGCAATTGCAAATGGGTATCTCTTATATCAATGGTTATATTGCACCATTAATCTGCCAAACCTGATACATCCAAGATCATAGTAATCATTAAGTTTAGATTTATTCTACAAGATGCACTCATTAAAGTTGCATCCAATTGTCAAAATCAGGGGTACTAAGTGGCCTTGATATTATTAATGGGATATATCATTGACTTTGTATTAATAATTGAGGAGATTATATTGGCATCAAGAACATAATTCATACAAAGTAAAGGAATGGAAGCTAGTTGTCCCTAAATTACAATGCATCCTTAGAGGGAACATTAAACCTCTTTTTTCCATATGTAATCATGATGCTCTATTTCTTGGTAGTTGTGACTCTTAATGATTAAACCATCTCTTGATCATGTTATTGCACTTGATATATGACTATTTCATGTAGGTGGCCTTGGTTGATCTCTTATCTCTAGTTGAACATACTATAATTATTTATTATCCTTGTATGCATGTCATGGTTTGATCTATGTTCCATGAATTTAGAAAGAAAGAAGAAGATTCACTAACTAATTATGAGGATTAATATAAAACAAATTTCTATAACAAGGCTTGAGAATAATATAGACTAATATAAAATAGATTTCCATAACAAGACTTTATAATAATAAATTCTATATTAGATGTGGATGTGGATGTGCAACCTATATATAAGTCATCGTCATCTTTATTTTAAATAAAAGCATTAAGAAATTCATAACCAAATCTAGTTTTCAAAATCCGCCACAATTGACACTCACCTTCTCAATATTTTCTCTAATAGCATACTTGCAAGCCCACTAAAAAATCTCTGTAATATAGAGAAATCGGTTACAAACCCATAAATAATATATATATATATATATATATATATATATATATATATATATATATATATATATATATATATATATATATATATATATATATATATATATATATATATATATATATATATATATATATATATATATATATCAACAAAAAATTAGTATTGGTCGATATTTCATCATTTTAATATTAGTAGTGTCGACAAGAATGCTGTGTGTTCGACGTCAATTTTGACTAACTTTGGTCGAAATAGTGACACACTATGTTTGCTATTTCGACAAGACTGCTATGTGTTCGACGTCGCTTTCGACCAACGTTGGTCTCAATTGCGATGAACTTTGGTCACGTAGATAAAAGGTTTGGTCTGCAATTCTTCCAGCTTCAACAAATTACATCGACAAAGATTCGGTTGATAATTCAACCACTAACTATGTCAAAATTTTGACGATGGTTTTCCCTGTCGAATAATCGATGAAAAAAGTTTGACAACAGTTTGGGTCATCTGATCGACCAATGGGTATTGAAAATTTGACTAATCCTCGTAAAAAAATAGGGTAAAATTTACTAGTCCTCATCGAATAACCCTAGAGATTGGAAAAATGTGTGGATCCCTCACCTCACTTTGAAAATCAACTTCTTCTGGTGAACGCTCATGCATGGAAAAGTGTTAACCCATGACAACCTTATAAAAAGAGGGTTCTCCCTAGCCATCAGATGTGTACTCTGCAAAAAGGAGGAGGAAAACTATGAACCACCTATTCATACACTGTGACTACTCTTCTAGCATTTGGCAAGATGTTCTTGGAAAACTAGGGATCCCCTGGGTCCTTGGGGAGGATGTTCACTAGTTTACTATTTGGTGATCTCCTTCCAATCACCCTCTCCTCCAGCTCCTATGGCGCTTAATCCCCTTGCACATCTATTGGACTATTTGGAAAGAAAGGAACAAAAAGATCTTCAGGGAGATTGATTCCCCACCTGAGGCCTCTATCTATTTGGGCACCAAGATCCTATGTGAGAATGTTGCCTCGACTAATTGGAAACTTCCCTCTGCACCCCCTTCATCCTTGGAGATCAAAATTGCTGACAATTGGAACTTGTTGGCTGACTTCACTAGGTTCGACAACTCCATGTTAATGGCCTGGAATGCTACCCATTGGGTTGCCCCACCCGTTGTCTAGATCAAATTAAACTTTGATGGGGCGGCGAAAAATCTTTCCCAGGGTGGGGGTGGAGTGCTACAGGATCACAATGGTTCTTGCCTTTTGGCTTATGTTGGGCCGCTCAGAAACAATATTATTAACCAAGCTGAAGGCACAGATCTTCTATGGGGTATAAATTTTTTCATCTCTAAGAATATCAGGTTGCTGATGATCGAGGGGGACTCCAAAGTGATTGTGGAGGCTGTTAACAAAAATCAAATGCTGGGTGGCGGGTGAACACCATCATTGTGGGAATTTGGGAGCTTCTTAACAACTTCCAGAATACTATCATTTCCCATACCTACAGAAAGGTAACTCAGTTGTAGATTCTGTGGCTGGTATTGGGTTCAAACAAAATAGGGTGGTCAGTTGGGAGGAGATTAGTACGCTACCAAAGGAGACCCAACAGCTAATCAGGCAGGAAAAATACGACACCAGTAATGTTTAAAATGGGTCGCATTGCTGATAGAATTGTTAAGGGCCCCACCAAGCTATTGTACTGGCTTAATGTGATGATAATAATTGTTATGACTATGTATGTGTAAAATTTAATAAAGGTTCATAATTGCCTTTTGAGAGATTACATGTGGAATGGAGGTTGTCCACATTAGCAGGTCATTTCGACTACCAAGGACATTAATGGAAAAAATGGCTTAACTTCTAATTATTACACCTAGAGATCCATTGAATTTTTCTTTACGAGGCTCATTTCCCCAAAGACCACCCAGCCCATGCCTTTTATGAGCAAACTTCACATTAAACAGTTAATTCAAAAAGCCCTATTTTATGCCTTGGTTTGCAAAGCTCGGCTCTATAATTGTTAGAAGACTTTTGCCGTGGAAACAAGTCCGGTCAAGATGGGTGGAAAAAATTTGCACATGTAACCTAACAAAATCAAAGAGGAGTTCACTTTTGATCCTCTGGTTATTCACTACTGCAAAGATAGTGGCATTTGGGATTTTATGGAAAGAATGAAGGGCTGCCATGATGAACAAATTTATAGGAAATTTGTGTCCTCTTGGAATAATAGAAAGGTGTCTGTTAGTGAAAACCACTTTCAAATCAATGAAGAAGTCATTAGAAAAGTGATGAGGCTCTTGATGGAGGGAAGAAAATATAGGAAAACCAGCGAAATGCCAGACATGACTAGTTTCAACCAATTCTTCAGGCCTGGAGAAAACCCTGTTAAAAAGTCTAGGGGTTTCAACCGTGAGCTGCTCCTCAATTTCTGGCCTAAGGTTTGTCATATTAACATGAAGTATTTCACTTTAGAGGGAAAATTTACTATCTTTTACTACTATCATCTGTCATTCCTTAACCATATTAGAAATAGGGACCTTATTTCCATCCCGTTCTACCTCCACTCGTTGGAAAGCAACATCCTATACATAAAAGAGAAGAAAAACCCTGAGAAGCCAATTCCCATCCTACACCAAGGCCTGTTACTCTATTTGTACAATTTCCACAAAGCCATTTTCCCTCCGCCTCAACCTCCCCTAATTATCACAGATATCACCCTAGATGTTAGTCCTCCGACAGCTAATAACCCCTCTCAATCCCCCTCCCAGCCCATCCAGGAGACTGGCCTTATCCCACATGATGACAAGGGCCACAAGAGGTGCATGCAGAACCCCTTCAAAAGGTCAGAGGATTTAGATGAGTCCCATGTTTTTGATTCCTTGGAAGAAAAAGATAAGATGGTGGATGATAGTAGTCCTGAAGCTAAGAAGAGGCTTAAGAAACTGAAAAAGTCAAGCAGTCAGGTGGGGTCAGAGGTTGAAATGGGTGGCACCGTTTGACGCTCCAACAAAATTTCTAAAGAGAAATGTAAAAGATGACTCAAGGAAATGACCTTTAAGGACAATACTCTTTCAAAGGATATGGAGACCTCTGGCTCCTCTGGGTTGATTAAGGACTCCTTGGCTAAGCATTTGAGCTCCCCCAGGTCTGGCATCATTCCTCCTTTGAATCCCCCACCCGTGGCTAATGAAATCCCTCGTAGAAATACCCCAACCCTGCCCTCTCCCCACACTCAGTAGGTCAACTCCCCCCACACTGAGTACACTAACATGGATGTGGTTGGGAATGGCAGGTTCAATGGTTCCCTCAAGAAGAAATTCACTGAGCATGATATGAGGGAAATCAAGGTCCGCATCGCTGAATCCAATAAATTTTCCCTTAAAGTGATGCATGCTTTAGCTGTGACTCTGTGTAATGTGCAGGAGAAGATTGCTAGAAGTAAGTTGGAAGCTAATGAGGACAATAAAGACCTCTTCATGTTTTTGTAGGAGGAATGGGTCGCCACCTTGATGTCCAAGAGATTGGGTGAGAGGACCTAACTGTTGCTAGTGCCATGGTTATTTTGTCTTGTTCCGGGCCCTTGGGTCGTAGGTTTTATTTTGTGTTTTTGTGTTATATGCTTAAGTATCTTAGTATTTGGATTAGCCTTGCGTGGCAGTTTACTATTACTATGTTCAAGACTTTTTGGTTAAACTACAACTCTGGTTCATTCTTTTTGTTAAGGATCATGAAGTTTTTTTTTGATAGAGGCAGACTAGACACTATTACTCTACTGATTATCTGCTATGAAGTTAGTGTTGTTAATGTGCTATTAGTCTTCTCTATTCCACGAGCCAACACCCTCTTGCTGCTTTTTCTATCAAAAACATTAAATCAAAAAGAAAAATAAATAAAGAACGTTTCCAAAGGTGAAAACCCAACAGAGGCACCTAAGGAAGAAGGTTTGGATACTCTACCCAAGCATTATGAAGAAAGATCACCTATATTAATTGAACCAACAGAGAAGGTGAATATTGGGCTAGAATTAGAGCTAAGAATCATACACCTAGCAACATCTTTATCCAATGAGGAAAGAAAAGATTTCATTAGATTTTTCAAAGAAAAAAAAATCAATTTTGCATGGTCATATGGTGATATGCTAGGATTAGATCTGAATTTGATCATTCATCATTTGAATATAAAAGAAAGAGTAAGACCAGTGAAGCAGAAACTAAGAAAGATGCATCCACACATAGCCTTGCTTGTGAAAGTAGAGTTGGAAAAATTGCTGAAAGTAGGGTTCATAAGGGCCATTGATTATGCGAAATGGATTTCAAATATTGTGCCAGTTTTCAAAGTAGATAAATCCATTAGAATTTGCACAGACTTTAGAGATCTAAATTTGGCATGTCCAAAAGATGACTTTTCTCTACCAAGCATAGATGACATTGTCGACTTAACAATAGGACATTCAATGTTCTCACTTATGGATGTGTTCAGTGGTTATAATCAGATAAAGATAGCACCAGAAGATCAGGACAAAAAAACATTTACATGCACATGGGGGACATTCTATTGGAATGTTATGCCTTTTGGTTTAAAGAATGCGGAAGTGACTTATCAAAGGGCCATGACGACCATATTTCATGACATGATGCACAAATTTATGGAAGATTATGTAGATAATATAATTTCTAAATCTCACTCAAGGGAAGAACATTTACCCATCATAGAAAAGATATTTGTCAGATTGGAGCAATTTAAAGTAAGATTAAATCCAAAGAAGTGTGCATTCGGTGTTCAATCAAGAAAGCTACTAGGATAAATTATTTCTGCAAAAGGAATAAAGGTAGACTCCACTAAAGTCAAAGCCATCATGGAGATGGGGAACCTCGAAACATAAGCCAAATGAGATCACTTCAGGGTTGAATTCAATCCATCAGGAGGTTTATATCCCAATTAGCATAGAAGTACCGTAACTTCACTCAACTCCTTCACAAGGACATAGTTTTCAAATGGGATGAGAAATGTGAAGAAGCCTTTACTTTGTTGAAAAAATATCTAATGAACCCTCCAACTTTGATGCCACCAATAAGAGGCAAGCCCTTAATTCTATACATCTTAGCTACAGGACATTCATTAGGAGAACTCTTGGCTCATGAAGATGAATCAACAAAGGAAAAAGCCATATATTACATAAGTAGAACTTTGGTGAAGTATGAGTTGAATTATACCTTCATTGAAAGAGCATGTTTGGCCGTAGTTTTTTCTTCCCAAAAATTATGCCACTATATGTTATCCCACAAGATCTGACTCATTGCAAAGATTGATCCCTTGAAATATCTTCTTACCAAAGCAACATTGAATGGGAGACTAGCCAAATGCGTCATGGTTTTAAGTGAATTTGATATAGAATATGTACACTAAAAGTATATGAAAGGCTAGGTCATAGCTGATCAATTAGTAGAGTCACCATTACAAGATGAACATCCAATTCAAGTGGAATTTCTAGATTCTAAAATTGTTAATGTCAAAGTAAAAACATGGCAATTATATTTTGGTGGTTCTTATACACAACATGGTTCAAGAGATGGGATACTTTTGATTACTCCTCAGGGGTCTACAATCCCAAAATCATATAAATATATATTCCCATGCATAAATAATATAGCTGAGTATGAAGCATTGGTCATTGGCATAAAGTTGGCATTAGAATGGAAAGTGACATAGCTACAAATCTATGGAGATTCACAACTAGTTATTAATCAGATCAATGATGAATATCAAACAAAAGATGACAAGTTGATACCATACAAAAATGTGATTGAGGATCTCAAAAAATACTTTACTCTCATCATATTTGAGCAATTACTAAAGGATAAGATTAAAGCAGTAGATGCGATGGCTACTTTGGCATCACTTCTCCAAATACCAGATCAGAGCACCATATATGAATTCCTGGTAGAAGAAGTTGATAAACCCATATTTAACCCTACCCATCCTCATACTATTTTTTTACTAACTGGACATGAATCCCCTTGGTATGGAGCCATTTACACCTACTTAAAAGACCAAATCCTACCTATAGACCAAACTAGGAACCAAAATAAAATCTTTATACGCCAAGCCTCTTGTTATACCTTAATATCTAACACATTGTATCGAAAGAGTCTAGATGGAATGGTTTTTAGATGTCTAGAGAAAGAGGAATCAAACATAGCCTTACGAGAAATCCACAAAGAAATTTGTGGATCACATTCAAATAGGTTAACCCTAGCTAAGAAACTTCTTAGGATAGGATATTTTTGGCCTTCTATGGAGAAGGATGCTTGGCACTTTGCTAAAAATTGTCACAAATGCCAATATCATGGGAACTTGATCTATGTACCAGCACAAGAACTTCATCCTATGACAACACCTTGGCCCTTTTATAAATGGGGTTTGGATTTGATAGGGATGATTTATCCACCATCTTCAAATGGTCATAAATTCATCATCACTACAACAAAATATGTTACCAAATGGGTGGAAGCTGTATCCTTATCAACTACCATAGGAAAGTAGATATCCTTGTTCATATTAAACCACATAATTTGTAGATATGGTGTACCTCATGCCATCCTAACAGATAATGAAAAACATTTAAAAAACAAGGATTTGAAAGAACTATGTACCAAATTTCACATGATACATCACTCATCTTCAATATATTATCCACAATGTAATGGGCAAGCATAAGCCACAAACAAGAACATCTTGAAAATATTGAAGATAACTGTGGATAATTTAGGCAGAGATTGGCACATTCAAATAAACTCAACTCTATGGGCTTATAGGACAAGTATCAAAATGCCAACAGGAGCTACACCATTCTCCTTAGTTTTTGGAACATAGGCAGTTTTACCTTTGGAGGTAGAAATTCCATCCTTAAGAGTATCTCTACATGGTTTGATAAGGGAAGAGGACTATAGAGTTGCTAGGTTACAAGAACTAGAACTACTAGATGAAAAACAACAACAAGCCTTCAATCATTTGAAAGTGTATCAGAATTGAATGTCGAGGACCTATAACAAGCATATCAAATCAAGGACATTCCAAATAGGTGACTTAGTTTTGCGAGAAAATCCCAAGAATCAAGCAGAAAGAAAATATGTCAACTAAGTATCCAAGTCCATCGTATGATCATCAAAATAATAAAACATTGAGAAATCAAAGTGCATCAAAGTTTCAACAAGTATCAATGCATAAGCGTAAAGAATATCAACTGATCAAAGAATATAAACATAGTCCAATGTCTCAAGATAAAAAATGGATCATCATATACATCAATGAATAAAGAATATATATCATCTCAAAAGAATAGTCAACTAGCTGAACCATTAACACCATCAGCACCATTTGGACCACAATCAGGATCACGATCACTATTAGGAGGCCTGCTAGAACTAGCTTGTAGCCTATGCTGACTCGTGGCAGCCATAAACACCTACATCATGCAACTAAGTTGACCGACCTGCTATCTGATCTGAGATACATTCGATTGTAATGCCCACATATCTGATGCAGATGTTGGAGCCTCTGAAGTAGGAGCTTATGATGAAGGAGCGTGGGGAGGAAGAGCTTATGGTGGAGCCATGGAAGAAGATGGCATAGAAGAAGATGGAATGGATAAAGATGGAATGAAAGATGAAGAAGATGGAATGATTGAAGATGATGGCATGACAGAGGAAGTAGGAGCTTGTATGGGAGGAGCCTATGGAACAATTAGTGGAATAACCCGTGGAGGGGCCTGTGATGGAATACCCTATACCTGGTCTAATAGAATCTGAGTGGTCTAAGCATCCACATTAAGTGCTACTTGACCACCAACTCGCTAGAATACTCTCAACTTGTGTTGGCCCCATCTGGACAAAATATCCACATAAACTTAATGTAAAGCCCTATCCACACCATGACCATGGACACAGACTTGACCACCTCTCATCTATACTCCACCACCCATAGGAGGAATGGGCATAACAACAATGATCGAGATCAAGACTCTACCTCCACGAACCGCTTGATGACTTAGTCATCCCCGATGAGCTCATCTCTGACCACCCCTACCTCTATCCCCATCCCCACCATCATAATTTGACTCCTCCTCTATCCCTGGTACTCACTCTATCGGATTTGTAAATCTCAGAAATGGGTTTCGAGCAAGCCAATCAACATAATCATTAGTCATCCTGACATTTATCACATGATCTTGCATATCCCAAGGCAGGTGACCTAGTTGCAATTCCTCTTGATGAGCCAACCTGTAGTTAATTTGTGGCCCCCACAATGACCTCTCCACCTGTACCTAGTTATACAGTGCCAATCCCTATGGCATGCCTTGTGTATGACCATACTGTCGTAGTAACCTAAGGAAGCATAATCTCTCTATAATAAGGGGAGTACACCCTATCATCCACCTAGGCGTACACATGAATGGAAGCTCGGATGTGTCCTCTAGCCAAGCCTCACAACCAATATACAACCGCCATATGACTTGTTTCATGCCCAAATTTTTTTATTTTTTATTTTACAGGGCATTACACAGCTTACAGACTACTAAAAGTAAATTTTTTATGATATACCAGATTTGTATCAAAGGAAAAAGAACAGAAGACACAAGTCTCTATTATTTAAGTAATTTACTGTCTGTTTAGCATCATGCTCTATATACATTCATTTCTATATCAGTTAACTCTTAGGAATTTATTTTGACAGTTCCAAATGTAAATCAGAATTAGATAAAGAATAGATTTAGTTCCTAATCAATCTACAGTGAATAGATCAGCTTTATACATTTATGCTTCTAACTTTCTTACTTAAATTTAAGTTTCCATTTGACATATCTCA
The DNA here is from genome assembly GCA_027943335.1 of Chamaecyparis obtusa. Lineage (NCBI taxonomy): Eukaryota > Viridiplantae > Streptophyta > Pinopsida > Cupressales > Cupressaceae > Chamaecyparis > Chamaecyparis obtusa. Next base: position 5,606,841 of record BSBK01003345.1, read on the forward strand.
TACATATTATAAATTGATAATCAACTCTCTAGCTTTAATATTAATTCTGTCTATTGCATTCAACTTAGGCACATAAACTTGCAGATTTCTTAAATTTCAATTTTAGTAGAAGTTAATGAACTCACTGTATAAACATAATTTCTAATCTACATATACATACTATTCTGTTGTAAGGAAATTTCATAAGGAATCTGATTCATAGGAATAACATCAAGTTTCTTTTAACAATATTAAATTATTAAACATAGATACAAAAAATTAAGCTTTTTATGCAAAGAAGTCTAATAAATAACATAGAGCTGATTTAATCCTTTCTGTACATAACATCTTTCATCATGCATGAATGCTGGAAACTAATTTTAATAAGTAATTTACCATTACAGAAATTTTCAACTTCCTTAGAACAATAGATTTAAACTAACATTCTAGTCCATGTCTAAATCCAATAACATTTATGCAGAGAACCGAGTTTAAATTTTTGATAATAGTTACAGATTTTAGGACTGCAGAAAGTGAGCAATAAAATTTGTTTAAATTCAGGAAAACTACTAGAATAACCAGTCTAAAAATTACAGCCTTTACATTATTACAATTTCCTTGGTATAGAACCACAAATGTATAGGGCAAGATCACTCAACCAGATACATCTTATAACAGTCTTTAGGAGCTTTCAAATTTAACTTTAACCTTCAGATTTGGACTGCTTCTTCAAGCCAAGAAAACCAAACCTGTAAGCACAAGACTTTCTTCACATGGCCATGGAGGCTCACCTCCCAACCTAGGCCATTGCATGGCCACCCCCGAGTTTGGGGAAACAAGACAAGGATGGGATACACTCACACAACACAAACATAACATTCAAACACAAAATTCGAACACAGATTTTCACATTTATTCTCTTCCCAAGCTTACATAAAGGACTCTAAATATAGAATCCATAAAATGGGTGAAGGTGGAATTATTCTCTTATGGAGACACCTAACTTATAACAATAACCATATTTCCAACATATATTACTAGCCTTCACAAAGCCCTTCCAACCTGCTCAATCCATGAGCAACAACAATACCCTTATGGCTCCCAAACAACATAAGAAGGCTCTCATGGTGCCCATACACCATGCACTCATACATAAAGAAATCCCAACTTAGGCCCTTCACCCCAAGTTCTCCTCAAATCCTCCCAAGGATGAGGAGTGAACTTGCACACCCATAAACAAGAACAATTCAAAAAAAAAAAACCAGTTTGAAAGCAAATTCACAAAAGAAATCAAACAATACAAGATTAACACAAGGAATTACAATTTGCAAAACTTTCACATAGTACAATTCTTTCAAAGCATATTCAAAGTAATAACAAGTTAGAAACCACCAACCTCCTCCTAAGCCAAGGCTAAATGAAGAATTATAGAAGAGCTCCTCTAGACTCCAAGCTTGCTATCTTCCTCAAGTCTACAAGTCCGAAAATTCTCTAGTTCTCCTTTCACTCTCTTCCCATCTAACCTAGACAAGAATGAACAAGTATCCTTCCTAAGTCTCACTTCCCTAAAGTCATTCAAACATTCTTCTCTCATCTCACTTCCCAAGACAATTAGGTTTCTAGATTTTAGACAAAATGACACTTGCCCTTACCTAAGGTTTGGAATGAATTTCAACACATGAAAATGAGAGACATCCTAGATAGCATTTTCATTTTCGTACATATAAAAAATGGCCCATTTGGAGAGGAAAAAAGGTGGCCTAGGAAAGTGGAAATAGAAGAAATAATCTCCCTAACCCAAGCACTAGCCTTGGGGCACCAAAATTCAACCTAAACCTCACCCTAGGACTCCACAAAACCACTCAAAATCTCCAATTAATCATGCATCCGAAAATGGAGTATTGGTTTCATCAAATCTTGGTTCCTTAAACCACCTACCTAGCTTAGGAATGCTCAAGACCAACTAAGGAGAGGGTGGGGTCCATATTCCACACAACATGCCACTTCATCACCATGGTGTCAAGTGACACCTCACTAAAGCACACATCACAAACACATTTGGCATGCCTTGTGGACAAATACATTTATATATTTTCACAAAAATAAAAATTTACTTACAAACATATATTTACAAACATTGTCAACCACATACACACAGGCATCACGTTTACGAATAAAATCACGATATAATGAGGTCGTTCTCTTCTAGAGTCGACCTTGGTTTCCAAACTAATTACACTTAGATCCCATCTTATTTCTCTGAAATTACAACCATGGCCATGTTCCCGCATAATCAATTTTGATGTCAGTACATCATATAATCTTTGCATTAATAATCATTTCAAAAATGAAGTAATAACATCTAAACTTGACAAATATAAATAACTGCATTTCATGAATCTTTACATAATCCACATTATACCCTAATTCTATAAGCATTGCAATGTCAATTCAATTTTCACATAAGCATGTAATCCTGAGCTAATCATTAAACCATAATAACATCAACATTTACTATTCTGTAAGATAACGTGACAAATGCAGGATCAACATTAACATTAAATTATCTATCACATGAGGTACATTCTTTTAGTCTCTATAATCTTTCATCATAATTTTAATCGTCACTTTAATCATTACTTTCAAATGAACAATTGTAAATTGAATCAGGAGAACATGATCTCATTAACTCCATGTCACACTAATCATTTCAGATCTATATAAATCATGATGTAGTTTTAACCAATTTACATAAGCATTAATTTTGTCAATTCGAAATCATTTATATGACATAAAATCAAGTAACCAAATCATCAAGCAATTCTCATAATAATGTCCTAAAAATTCATCAATATATTTTATCACCTAACCTTTAACCTTCACAAAATTTCACATCGCAACAATAATTCAAATTGTGATTAATCATTTTCCTAAATGACTCATCAACATATTTGTACCCAAATTGCAACATCTTAGTATTCATCTAAATCATTTATCTTGATGTCTATTATAATGTATCATAAGGTCGACAGTCAACATCCTGTGTATGGAAAACATCAGACAAATATTTAGTCTCATCATTTACTGTAATCAAATTCTTGTCAAAAAGATAAAATCATATTAATTTATTAAAAACCTTAGTCCAATTTCTAGGTCTATCATACTGATAATGAAAAGGTTATGAGGGGTCTAGGGTGAGGCCTCACAACCTGATCTACATCATCGATAATCCGATGTCAGTAATCCAGCTTGCCCAAATGGATCTAGACAACCATCCCCTCATACATCCATGCAAACGACCACCCTCGATCATGGTTCCTAACAGAGATAGGTCTATTCACTGGGATATGCTCCTAGGTCCACAACTGTAGCAAAATAACCCCTGCAGACAAATTCACCCCATGATGATATACTACATGATGAAGCTCATGGTACAACTATGCAAGTACATAGGTCCCCCAATCAAATTGGCAAGGCTGGGCAATACGATCCTCAAGAATACACCCGCATCCAACTGTGAAACCATGCCCTCGGTGATTTGGAATGAGGAAGCCACCAATAAGAGCACCCAATACAATAGGAAGAACTAGAAAAGAAGAGAACTACGCTCATTGGATGGAGTCATCACCAATGGTCAGGTCCTGAAATACCCACCTACACGTTGTGCCATCATAAACCTGATCGTAATAAATCAGCTCTCCATGGGTGGGGATGTGGAGGATGCAATAAAAATCCTCAGGAGTGATAGTCATCTCTCCCATGGGCAAGGGAAAAGTGTTATGGTCAGAGTGCCACCGCTCTGCCATAGCTATAATCAAGCCTTGATTCATGCATAATCGAGGAAGGACAAGTAGAAATGAAAGACCACATCTGCCAATGACCTGACGATTCAGACTGCTCAGGTCATCAATCATCTGGAAGGGTAAGGGATATAAACCTCTAACGATGAGTGACTTAAGCTTGGCCTACAAAAAGCAAGTTTAAACACATTAGTATTTGAAATCATTATCTTTTGAATCATTCTAAGTCAATTAAACATTTAAAAAATATCAAAGCACAATCAATTTTCCTGATTCTATTCAGAGATGACAAAAAATTTATGATCACCCATCATTTAAATCGAGATTGACAATAAAAAAATTCAAAGTAAATTGACTCAAACTGACATCCTACGACTTGCTACCAAATCAGGCTTGTTACCTAAGCCAATCGACTGATTGACGACACTAGACAGTTTGGAAAACTAACTTAGTAATTTGCATTTTTTTACCAAACAGGATAAAAATGCTATTTTAATGATTAAAAGCGCTAAAAGGCAAAAGCGTCGTTTTAAATGGTGTATGCGCAAGAAAAATTTGTACATGTGCTGTTTTAATGTATATGCGCTAAAAGATCTAGTACGTGCTAAAATATTTACATGTATGCGCTACTTAAAAAACCAAAAGTGCACTTAATTTTGTACGCACTAAAGAAAAAATTAAATGCGAAAGAAGCCCTAATCCTAACGTGTGTATGCACAACTTAAAGTTGCAGATGCGCTGCGAAAAACTGCAGAAGCGCTAAAGCAAACTTGTATGCGCTATTAAAATGATTGAATGCACTATTTAATTTGCAAAGAGAAAAAATAGGGTTTTTATCATAAAAATCTAATTTTTTTCAATTAAAATGCATTAAATCGACAAAGCAATTTGATGGGGTACATACCAGAGGTCCATAGCTTGGTGGCTACAGGTATCGACACCTTCACTCAAACCGATGCTCACAAATTGGGATAACCATGGCAAAAATCTCAAAAGGGTCAGAGAGAAAAAGTCAAATGAGAGGGTAAAAATGAATAGTAAAAATGACTTTTACCCCTATATATAGGCCATTTTGACCTAAAAAGGGCATCTTTGACTAGGAAATGACTAGGGACCCAAATTTTTCACCAATTTTGCCAAATCAGGGGTATTTTTCATCAAACAAATGCAAATACATTATCAGAAATGAAATCAAAATTCATTACAAATTGACCTAATTTATGCAAAATAACCTAAACCATCAACTTTTTCAAACAACTATCAAATTTCATTTCATTTCTGAGGGGGCATACACTCGGATAATCAAGAACGCCATCAGTATCATCAAATCAGGGGCATGACCATTAAATCAAAGCATAACCTTTTATCAAAAAAATTTTTGCTTATCAATTGGACGGGGCATCAAGCATCAAATTAGAGAAAATCAAGTACCATATCGGACAATCCATCATCAAATCGACCACCAGGACATCAAATCAAGCCAAATTACATCAAATCTACATCTTCTATCCAACATCGAATCAGACATTAGTGAATCAAGACATTCTTTGAATCGATACGCTTTGCATATCAACTCAAAGAGGGACATTTGTAATCACTTAAAATTGGACAAGATCATTTGAGTGAATAAATTAGGCAAAAATCAAAGCAATTAAATCAAGTCAAGCTATTATCAAAGAAAAATTACAATCAAACTATTGGTGCTAAAAAATGCTAGACCATTTTGAGGCCAACTGACAGGCACAAACAAGTGCCTCTGCAATTTTGACTCAATCGAGCCAAGGCTGGTAGGCCTGAATCAAAAGTGCTTTCGAATTGCACAAAACATGTTCACATACAAGAGCAATTCCTTCCAAAGGGGTTAACAATCCTTGGAGGATAAAAACCTAATTTCCTAACTAATAAATAGCTTGAAATCTAAACTAAAGCTTAAAACTATTACTAAAACCTAATTGAATGCTTTGTAAGGGTGGCTACAAGAAGTTGAGTCCCACTTTTGGCTAAAAAGTAGAAGTGTTTTTCCTATTTTTCAAAATTTCTGTCAATTGATGTCCAAATTTGAAGCACTTAAAGAATGAATCTTGAAAAACTTCAGTAATATCAAATTTAGTGCTCGAAATCTAGTTTTCAAATATGTAATTTTTTTTAATACCCACATGGTATAAATTAAATTTTAGTATGCATGTCTAAAAACCACTTTTTCAAAATGCCTGTTTCAGGACCACACCTTATGCGTGTACGAACACCCTTTTTTGAAGAAAATGAATGTATTTTGGAGAATCCTTTTGGGAAAAGGTACCTAAAACACTGAAGATTGGTCAGGATATTTTTTCTTATTTTTTTATTGAATATTTTTTTTTAATTAATTTTTAATTGACTATAAAGTACTTTTTCAAAATTTCTGGTGTACAGACACCATAATTTGATGAGGATTTCATATTTTTTCAAAATTGTTTTTTTATCTTCAATAGAATTGTATCTAGTTTGGTCTCATATAATTTATTTTCAAAAAAACCTAAAAACAAAAAAGTTATTAACGTTTTAGTGAACCTCACTATTTTACATTTAGGTACCACTTTCAACTAATAAATAATGCAAAAATAGGAAAATAAATCACATCACTAGGAAATTTACATTTTTGAAATCAGGACAATGAGAACTCTAATGGGTTTTTTTTTTGTAAAATGATACGATCGGGAAGGCCCTCAAAAAATTATGGCAAGGTAGAAATCTGGCATTCCAATGCCTTAACCAAATTTTTGAAGGTCAAGGCATAGGCTTGGTTCTACCAAGCCTAAACCAAACCGAATTTGAAATGAAGTTCGAGGTGGATGTGTGCTTCCTGCTCATGACTTAAGAAATAGGCGCCCATTTTTTGAATTTAAAAAACAGGCGCCCGTTTTAAAAAAAATAAAATTAAAGTGTTAAAATGCATTTTTTATTCAAAAAAATAAAAATTAGAAACGGGCACCCGTTTTGAATTAAAAAATAGGCACCTATTTTTTGAATCAAAAAATGGGTGCCCGTTTTGAATTCAAAAATGGGCACCCATTTTTTGAAATTAGGATCGTGTGCCCGAACCTAAAATGGGCGCCCGTTTCAAGCGACATCTTTCATTTCTACAAGACTTCTGCGAAATTGTCCCCCAACTTTGAACTCTTACTCGTAAAGAAGATAACAAATAAAATGTGTAAACTACAGAAAGAACATAATGACAATTACAAATGAAATGAGATCAGTGCCTGATGCCAAATTGGGAATAGAGTCAATTACATTCAATCATACATATAGACAGAGACGGTTTTAAGGTAACTCACTCCTGTAAAGTAAGACCATCATCCTACAGGCTTTAATTGAAACAAAAATTTAAAACAACTTATACAATGATCCTATGGATTTTAACCCAACTTAAGAGCCCGAAAGGAACAATAACAGGTTCTCAGACCATGCAACTGCTATTCAAATTGTATAAATTAACCATAAATAAATGCATCAAATAAAGAACACAGTAGGATACCGTGGTTCACAGAGTAATCCGAAAAACTAATTGAAAATAAGAAACTATATTAACCTTAAAGCATAAAGACTTATCTATCATTTGCACTTGAGAATTTGGACATTATGTTCAAATCTGTAAGTTGTGAGAGCTTTTCCATTTTTTTGTCGTGATGTGATCATGTTCTTAGTTTACAAATTGAATCAATATAAATACATTTCCCAAAGGTTCCCTGTGAAAGGACATACCCTTTCACAGGACCTAATCCTAGCAACTAACCCTAAAAATACATATTAAACCATAATAATGGTTTTTAGGGAAATATTTCCCGTACAATTAACCTTATTCTTCTTTAGGTGCTCCTTTCATTAATAATCCAATGTTTGAGTTCTTGCACAAAACACCTAACATTAGATAGTATTAAGAAAATAAAAAATCATTACATATATAAGGTTTTCATAAAAACTATTTATTATTCATTCATTAATTAATAATAAAAAATAAATTTATGCCATGCTCTATATATGCATTTGATAAATAAAGTGGAAAAAATAAAATAAAATTAGTTATATGTTACCCACATTAATTATCAAAAAACATAGCAATCACATTAATAAGACAATGCTTGAAATATTAAATAAAAAATGACATTTAGCATATTACTCTTATTTTCAAGATAATACATAATGCATTTTATATTTATATTTTAAAAATATATCTACAAAAATAATGCAATATAGTATTGAAATATTAAAAATATTAGGGTTAAAGGATTTTACAATTTATCCTTAGAAAGTGGCATTTATCCTATCACATTTTCATTTAAATAATTTTGACATAGGGTAAATGCAAATTCAATAACAACCCTGATATTTATAATACTTGCAATATAAAACCATATATAACCCATTTTAAGGGTTTATGAAATAAAATATTCCAAAACAAAAACCCTAAACAAGAAAATGAGAAATCAATTAATTTTATATTTACAACTAAATTTCGACAATGGGAAAGGGAACCAAGATATCATAGAGAGGAAAGAGGATCAGGGACCTAGCAGGCGTACGAGATCCAGGTTAAAGAAGATGGAGGATGGAAACAAGAACGACATTGAAGATCTGAAATTGTTTGTTGCAAACATGCAGATTCTTGCTGATCAAGCTGCAGAACTGATGAAATGTGTTTAGACAACAGCTTGCTATCTTGCTTTCCTTTTTTGCTATCCTTTGTCTTTTGGCTGTTCTTTTTGTTTATGGACTCGGTTGTGTTATTTTTTTTTGGTGCTAATGCACTTGTCCTTTTGGAGCTTAAATGCCTCTCTGTAATCCTTTTGTATAAGGTTTCGGGTCCTTTCAAAACCTGTTTGTACGTAATCAAAACTAAATTTCAATAATAATGTAAAATTACTAAAAGCCTTTTCACCCTTCAAAATAAAATTATTTACGTTAAGAATACAATAGGGTGAAAAATACAAAACTATACTTAGGGATATGAACACTAAAAATTTACATAAAAAATATCTCAAAACCCTAAACATAATAATATTTATCAAATCATTTACCTTATTGTATTTTTAATTTTAGGGTACTTTGAGATGAAACAATAAAATTAGAAATAAAGCCAAATCTTATAAAGACATATGACATTTATAAAAGAAATCAATTACTATTATGATCCTAATAATTCATTTCTAAATTATTAAAAAGAAATCAATAATCTAATATTAATATCTTTATTTATACATACATTCTCAAGGAATAACATAGAGTAATTGGTAGGGGGTAGAGTCGGGTAGTTAGGTAGGAAAGGGATGGGTTGAGAGGTCAAGTGTTCAACTCCCTCTCCCCATTCTTTTTCCTAAAATCAGAAAATAAATAACTCATGAGAAAATAATAATTCACATTGACTTGAAAAAGTGATTAGGGAAGAAATTACTCCCTGTGTAAAAGATGTATTAACTTCTCACCTGCACATGAAAACAAGAATAAATAAATTTCTCCTCCTAATCCTCTTGAAGAAAACAAATAGACTAAGTGGTTAGGGGGTAGGAGGGTAGGTAGGTAGGAAAAAAGGCTGACTTGGGATGTCAAGTGTTCAACTCCCTCTCGCCGCCTTTTTTCACTTAATTTATTTTATTCATCATTTTTTAGAATACTTATTTATTTCAAAATGAATATACATTAAATAAGTTGAAATAAAATAATTAAAAACCTAATATATGAAAATAAATGACAAACATACATGCCTTTTTATCATTTTGATTTTTTAACATAGGGAAATTATATAAAATATAAAAATGTATACTATACTTCCCTGATGTTTTGTTCTTTTAGAACCTAAAATTTTTAGTGTCAACAGTGGCTCTTATTGGGGATGTGCATTCATGTTTGGATGCAGCGAGATCCTAATTATCTCTGGAAAAGAAGACCATAATGAGAAAAGAAACATGAGGCTTAAATAAAATAAAATAATAACATACAAGTTAGAGAATACTTCCTATTTTAAGAGAAAAATGGCTTCAAATACTGACCGTGAGTTGGGAACTCCTGAATGACTTCATCGGTATCCTATAGATAATATGAATTCTCACCTGCTTTCGAGACGACCATGTAAGGTCCTAGCCATAATGCCTTGAACTTACCATGTTCTCCTTTATCTTGGTCTTTTGCATTCCATTTTAATACCCAATCACCTTCTCTAAAAGGTCTGTCTGATGCTCTCTTGTCATGTAGGGTCTTAATCTGTCGTTGTTGATGAAGATTCCTTTCTTGCGTTATTCTTCTCATCTCATCTAGCTCTGATAACTAGCTCAACCTGTCTTCCATAAAATTTACATCCTCAAGCTCTTCTTCCTAGATGAACCTGTAAAATGGTAGGAGATTGTTCAACGGTAACCTTGCTTGTTTTCCATAAACCAACTCATAAGGAGCAAAACCCGTCGATATTTTCACTGTTACTCTGTCTACCCATAAAGCTAGATTTAGTTTTGAGTCCCACGCCTTCTTGTTATTACTCAACATTATTTTGATAATTTTTAGTATATTCTTATTGCTTGATTCTTCTTGACCGTTCCCTTGTGGATGATAAGGAGATGAGTATGATAGGTTGATGCCATATTTTCCACAAAATTTTAAAAATTTCTTAGATCTAAAATACATGCTGTTATCACAAAGGATCTTGCAAGGTACTCCAAATCTGGTCAGTATGTTGTTCGTCAAAAACTTGATGACCACCTTGCTTTTAGCCTGCCTCGTAGGTATAGCTTCAACCCATTTCGTAAAGTAGTCTGTCGCAACCAATTTCCATTTTTGACCTCCGCTCGAAGCATCTACAATTTCCCCAATAAAGTCTATTCCCCACATTTTGAAAGGTTCCTCAGCCTGTAATGGAATAAGGGGTAAAGCAACATTGTATTTCAGTTTCCCGGAGAACTTCTTACAAGACTCACACTTTTTAACATAATAGTAACAATCCTTGAATATATGGGGCCAGTAATACTCGACCTTCAAAATCTTATGAGCTGTTGTCTTAGCTAAGAAGTGACCACCACATACCCCATCATGTAAATCCTTAATAACTAACTTGGCCTGATAGGTGTCTAGACAAAATAAGAGGATACCATCATTATTTTTCCAATATAGGTCTCTTTGAATCAATACATATTTGGACGCTTGTAACTTTATAGTTCTTTTTTGGTTATCACTTAGACCTTCTTGACACTTCACATGCTTTAAGAAGTAGACTATGTCTGTGTACCATGCACATTGTTTGATGCTTATTTCTGCACTTTCCAAATCGACTTGGTTTACTTGGGCTGCATCCAAATTTGTCTCTGCCATAAGTTTAGCCAATCCTTTTCCTCTGATTAACTTAGAAATTTGAATCTCAATATCAAATTCCTGAATCTGATTGATCCATCAACATCTTTTACCTGTGACTTCTGATTGCCTCAATATATCCTTAGTTGCCACATTAGGTACTTATGCCACAATCTTAGCTCCAACGAGATAGGCTCTGAATGATTTCACTGATTTAACTAATGCATAAGCCTTCTTTTCATGTATATCATAATTCAGCTCAGAAAATTGTAGAGTTTTACTGAAGAAAGCTATTGGTTGCTTGTATCCTTCATCATTTTTCTGTAATAGGACTACTGTGATAGTGTGGAAAGAAGCAAAGGAGAACAACTGAAATGGTTTGGAAAAATCAAGAGATTTCAAAACTGGCGCTTCTTTGATTGCTCTCTTAATGTTGGCAAATGCTTCCAAGGCCTCATCTATCCAATTTAGAACTGCATCTTTCTTTAACATCTTTGCAATAGGTTTTATGATTTTTGAAAAATTTGGGACAAGCCTTCTCACAAAGTTGATTTGTCCAAAGAAAGATTGAATCTCCTTAACATTTTTAGGAATCTAAACTCTATCAATTGCTTCAATCCTTTCTGGGTCTATTCTAACTCCTTCCTTAGAAACAATGTGACCAAGGAGTTTACCCTCAGTTACCCCAAAATGACATTTCTTTGGGTTTAATGATACTCCATATTCAAGGGCTCTTTTGAAAATTTTCTCTAGATGCTTGCAATGATCTTCTACCTTATTAGAATAAGCCGTGATGTCATCCTGATATATTACCAAGATTATATCAATGAAATCCCCAAAAGCCACATCCATGGCTCTCTGAAAAGTAACTCTGACATTCGTAAGTCCAAATGGCATTCTTGCATAAACATATGTACCCCATGGTGTAGTGAATGTTGTTTTGTATTGTTCTTCCTCTTTAACCTTTACCTGATTGTACTTGGAGAACCCATCCATCATGGATAATAATTCATTTCCTATAACCTTCTGTAATAATGCCTCCATGTTTGGTAATGCATAATTGTCCTTTAACGAAGATATGTTTAGGTTTCTGAAATCCACACAAAGCCTAATATCTTCATTCTTCTTCCTAATAGGTACCAAATTTGAGACCCAAGTAGAGTGTCTAATCGACTTGATGATACTAGCATCCCTCATCTTAATGAGTTCCTCCATCTTAGGAGCCAAAGTCGGATTGATTGGTCTTTGCCTTTGTCTAAAAGGTTTTGCATCAGGTCTTAAGGGTATTTCATGTTAGAACAAGTCCTGTCTATAAACCTTAAGATCATCATAGGACCAAGCAAACACATGTCTATACTTTCTTAACAAACTAACAATATCAGATCTGATTTTAGAAGTTAACTTTTTACCAATGAAAATCTCTTTAGGAGTATGTTCATTTCCTAAATTTATCTTTTCCACTTCCTCTATAGTAGTATTTTCCATTTTAACCCTACTACTAGAGTCCTTACTATCAAACATTTTTTCTACTGCAACAAGGCCTTTAGGAATTTTATTAGTTTTAAGTTGAATTATATCTTTTCCAAATAAAGTATTTTTTTCATCTATTGTTTCAACATAAGCATTCAAATAAATAAATTGATCTTCATACCTTTCCTCACATGCAAGGAACTTTATAATATCTCTATCGTCCTCAAAGATTTTCCAATTATGAACGTTATCAGGTATTGATGGCCTTGGTTTGATCTCTACCTATGCAATATCTTCACATGGAATATCGTTATGCTTAACTGGTAGGTTAGCCATGAAATCAACAAGAATATTCTCAGATCTATCTATCCATGTTATCGAAAAAGCATCAAAAATTTCTATGGAGTCCCACACTTCATTCTTGTACCTTTTTAGGGTATGATTCTTAGTAATAAACTTATCTCTGATTTGAGATACAACTAATTCAGAATCACCATAAACATAAAGAATTTTGATACCATGTTGACCTGCTATTTTTAGACCTAGTAGGAGTGCTTTGTATTCTGCAGTATTATTAGTACATTCAAATGCTAACAAAAAGGAATATTTAAAAGATTTTTCATTTGGGGATATGAAAACTACACGTGCTCCATTACCATTTTTACTACATGATCCATCAAAAAACATTTTCCAAATGAAATCACTATTTTCCTTAGCACATATTTCAATAGGACTAGTCTTTTCAATGAGATTTTTATGAATTCTTACCTGGAAATTCTCCATGTCGGTATGGTAGAAGTGTGTAACTTGGCTTGGATCAATATCTTCAATGATGTAAGTAGATCTTGGTTCCCTGTCGATCCTTATAACCCTGTCATTCACTGGGATAGAAGCATAAGATAGATCTAATTGAATATTTCCACCTATTAAATTAGACCACTGTCTAGATAATAACATGTTAGAGTAATAAAGTGTTTACTGATTAATTGAATCATATTGATTTAATTATTTAGTCACTTATTACCTCTTTCTACTTAAGCTAAATTTTAGGCATATAATAATTAATTGCTTTATTAATTATTATTATACAACCTAGGGTTTTACCTTTTTAAGTTTTCTGATCTCCTTTTATAAGGATGGATCTCATAACACTTTGTAACCTTTTTCTGATATTTCATTATTGATTGCAACTTTTGTTTTTGCACATCAAAGATTTCTCCTCTCTCGTGGATCCATACGTTCAGGCCTCCATAGCTATTTGCTTCTCTCTTTTTCTGTGACAGGTGTTTGCGTACAGATGTTCTTGGGAGCTGTGGGTTGTTTTTCATCAACTCCAACATGGTATCAGAGCTTTAGATCTTCTTGCCCCTGTCTTCTTTCTGAGAGATTCGGCCATGTTCATTAGATCTGCATTTTCAGAGGGTTTTCTATCAGATCTAGGGGGACCTATTTTTCTAGTCATCTTGGCTTCAAACAGACCTCACGATTACGTTCAGAGCATCCAAGAACCCCAAGATCCATATAAAGTTTGTCCAATTTGGACAAAGTTGGAATCTGTGGCAAAAATAATAATTTGTAATTGGCCCTGACACGGATCTTGAGGTGATCACTATTTTTGGAGCACTTCTGGCCCAAATGGACCTCGCAGTTGTGTCCAGAAGGCCCGAGATAATTAAAATTCATATAAAACTTGTCGATTTTGGACAAGTTGGCTTCTGAGGCAAATTTTTTTTTGAGTACCAGACCGTACGACCTGGCACACAAATCGAGGCAAAATTAGTACCAATTTGACACAAAAATTGACACAATCATTTTACTGTTGACATACAAATTGAAGCAAAAAATTTTGGTACGCAAATTGAGGCAAATTTCCAAACTGCCTGACATGGATCCCGAGGCACGCATGCGATTTTATTAATTTTTTTAAATTTTTTTTTAACATTGGGCGGCGACGGCCATTTGGCCGTCGAATTTAAGTCCACTGATTGCATGCATTCCCAGGTTGCTGATTTATACCCATAGCATATTGTTGTGCATAGCCACTCGGATGCATCGAACCCTGCATTTGCTTTGCATGACATTGTTGTGTTTGAGTTCTTCCATGCTGCAAATTAACATAATAATTTTCTCCTCTTCCCTGTCTGTAATCTCTATTCTGCTACAAGCATTCATTTCTTAAATCTTCTGTATGAGTATTAAAAACCTGTGCACCACCCTGGCTTTGTGCATGGTTTCCTGCATATTCTCCAATATTCCAATCATGATTATATTTATTTTCTCCTTCAATATACTAGTTATATATTTTATTTCTCCCCTCATTAATGTTCCCGTTATATAAACAATTACCTTGCTAAAAATGAACATCTTTATTACTTTTGGCATAAATATTTCTTTTACCATATTGGTCTTCAGCCTACGTAGATTGGTAAATATTACTTGGTATATGTTTACCCTCAGTTTTAATATATTCACCCAACTCCCAATCATGTTAGGCATTATTATTATTCATATGAGTTCTTTCTTCACAATTATTTTCAATTCTTCTCTCATGCTGAGTGTGATTCTCATTGTGCTGCCAATTATCTTTATTTATAACGTGCTGGTCATGTAAATAAATATTACAATCTGCATTATTGGCGTGAATTCTCTTTTCACCACACTCATCCCTTCTTTGCGTTGATTTATGAGGCTGTCCATAAATATTTTCATCATAACACTTACCATTGTTCATGTGTAGATACTTCTGTGCAAAGTTATGCTGATGCTATCTTTTGTTATCTTCATGATACATATCAAATGTATTCGGGTGCTGTAGCACATCTTCATGCTTTGCGTAAGTGGTTTTCAAGCTATCATCATAATGTTGATAAGCCCGTGTATATTCTTCACAATGTTTATCCTTTTCTTGCGCAAGTTTTGGATTATGTAGCTGCTGTATATAATAACTATTATCAAATTGCTCATTATGCGCCAAGTAATGAATCCCTTCTAGCTGCTCACGCGAGTGCCCATAATGCTGAGTTTTATCATTATGCAAACCATTATGCTGGTGAAAATTATTTGAAAGAATATCTTTTAAAGGATTACCATCCTCTTTTTGCGTGAGATACTTAGTATCTTTTGGCTGCTCACGTTGCTGCTTGAAGATTTCTAACTTATTGGCTCCACCTTTAAATACTCGTAAATCATTATGCATACCATAAACGTTCCCTTCATAATATTTGCCATTATCTTCATGTGAGAAATCCTGCGCAAGCTTGTGATTACACATGTTATATATATCATAATCATTGGCATGCTGATTTCTTTGTCCTTGATATATATTGGATGTATTATTAGAATGTTGATGATGCGCGCCTTGATGCTGCACGTGGTCCTCCGCGTACTGTTGTGCACCATCTCGCAAGTTATATATGCTATTTTGTTGACCTGCGTGATCAACTGGCTGCTTTTCATTTTCTTCATGATACACTTTATGTGTACCCCGCAACCTATCCAATTTATTATTATATTTTTCATTGTACATGTTTTTATCCTTATTTTGCGCAAATTCAGGATTATGTGGCTGCTCACGCAAGCCTGTAGATTGCTGCGTGAAATTTCTTTGATGAATTTCATTATGTTTGTGATGTATGTTATGTACATCATGCTGATTATTTTTATTTATGTGGATATTTGTCTTATATACTCTTCATTATTACTTTGATGCACATCTTTTGGGTTTTGCGTAAGCTAGTAGGGCTGTTCACGCAAGTGTCCAGATTGTTGAGTTTTACCATAAGGTAAATCATTACACTGGTGTTGTTGTATATGCCTTCTATCTTGCGCAAAATGTTGTACATTATGTTTCACAAAATGCCCATCCTCACCTTGATTATCCAATGCATTTACATGCTGTTGCGCGAGCTGGTTGCTATGCGGCTGGTCACATGGCTTCCAACGTACATTTGTCTGGATACTATCAAATGGCCACCCTTGAGTTAAATCTGGACCATATACACTATACTCTTTATTTTTATCCTCCCTCTGCGTGAGTTGATGCGTTTCATCCATCTGGTGGTTATTAACATGTTGGTCATGTGAAAAATAATTAAAACCTTCATCATTACTCGTATAAACCTTGTTCTTACCATGCCTACTCTTGTTTTGCGCAGGTAGATATATATTATTCCGCTGGAAGTTACCTTGCTGTATCTGGTTTTGATCAACCTTTTCTTCACGTTCACCATGCATATCATAATGTGTTAAATTTAGCCTGTAATAATCTTCATAATAATGTTGATCATTTCTATTCCTCAAATGACTTAGATTATGTTGCCAGACATCATCCATTTTATTATTAGTTATAATATCTCAAAAATGTTTATCATTATCTGACAAACCACAGACATTTCTATTATGCACATCATTGTTATTTTCTTTATAATACTCACCCTTTGCACATAAATATCCATTATGAATATTCTTATTACCTTGCATATTTTCATAATATTTTTCATATTGATTTTGCTCAAAATTTTTAAAATTATGACCAAAATAATCATTATTTTCCCTCCGCTGTTGTGAACCTTCACCATACTGGGGGTGATTGTGTTCACCATTATTAAATAAAATGTAGACATTTCCAGTATGCACAGGCCATCCTTGCACATCATTCAAATCACATTCATTACCCTGATTTTGATTTTCCTGATCACTGTTATTCCTTCCAATCCTTTGTGCATTGTCTTGATTTTCACAGTGATTGTTATTTTCTCCTCACTCATTATCAATGTTATACATTGGATTAGAAAAAACCTTAAACTGATCATTATCAATTTCTGTAACCCTTTCTCCATTATTTGGTTCAAACATAGGATTAACATAACTGTTATTAAAAACTTGGCTGCTGTTCTTTCTGTGAGTGTAAACCAACACTTGAATACTTTTATTTGTAGCTTCATTATTATTTACTTCGCCATTTCTGCCATCACTTCTATCAGGTGAAATAATGCTTTCCCTTTCTGTTCCCAACTTCCTAAGAGCTTCGTCCGACTGTCTTCTAAGGGCTCTGAGCATCTTCTTATCTTTATGCTCCAATCTAATCATCCCCTCAACTATATCATCCATCTGCCTATCCTCTTGCTCTTGTTCACACATGGCCTCATGATTACCAAACTCAGAATATGGAAAAGTATTTCTATACTCACTGTTATTCATTGGGCTATGGTGATTTGAAGTTGGGAACTGCTCACAAGCAAATTCCTGGCCTTTATCTTTGTCAGGTTGCTTTTCGGGAGATACATACAACATCTTCTTTTTTGACTTCTTATTCCTCCTATTTGGTTTCAATTCAACGAATGAATTTTTTTTTAGAGATCTTCTCCCTAACATAGGCTTCGCTTGAAACTAAATTTTAGAGTCGCCACCTCACCTTCTGTGAGGAATTAATAACTGCTCTGAGTCCTTTTTCCCAGTAGAGTATCTGTAATAGTAACCAAAGATTCTGAAACTGAATTTAAGTGATAGCGATCCCTAGCAGAGTCACCAATTTGTTGGTGCTCAAAAATGCTGGACCATTTTGAGGCCAACTGACAGGCACAAACAAGTTCCTCTGCAATTCTAACTCGATCGAGCCAAGGTTGGTGGGCCTGCATCAAAAGTGCTTTCGAACTGCACAAAATATGTGCACAAACAAACACAATTCCTTCCAAAAAGGTTAACAATCCTTGGAGGATAATAACCTAATTTCCTAACTATTAAATAGCTTGAAATCTAAACTAAGGCTTAAAAGTATTACTAAAACCTAATTGAATGCTTTGTAAAGAAGATAACAGATATAATGTGTAAACTACAGAAAGAACAAAATGACAATTACAAATGAAATGAGATCAGTGCCTGATGCCAAATTGGGAATAGAGTCAATTACATTCAATCATACGTATAGACAGAGACGGTTTTAAGGTAACTCACTCCTGTAAAGCGAGACCATCATCCTATAGGATTTAATTGAAACAAAAATTTAAAACAACTTATACAATTAGTCCTATGGATTTTAACCCAACTTAAGAGCCCGAAAGGAACAATAACAGGTTCTCAGACCATGCAACTGCTATTCAAATTGTATAAATTAACCATAAATAAATGCATCAAATAAAGAACACAGTAGGATACCCTGGTTCACAGAGTAATCCGAAAAACTAATTGAAAATAAGAAACTATATTAACCTTAAAGCATAAGCATTTATCTGTCATTTGTACTTATGAATTTGAACATTATGTTCAAATCTGTAAGTTGGGAGAGTTTTTCCATTTTTTTGTCGTGATGTGATCATGTTCTTAGTTTACAAATTGAATCAATATAAATACATTTCCCAAAGGTTCCCTGTGAAAGGACATACCCTTTCACAGGACCTAATCCTAGCAACTAACCCTAAAAATACATATTAAACCATAATAATGGTTTTTAGGGAAATATTTCCCATACAATTAACCTTATTCTTCTTTAGGTGCTCCTTGCATTAATAATCCAATGTTTGAGTTCCTGCACAAAACACATAACATTAGATAGTATTAAGAAAATAAAAAAATCATTACATATATAAGGTTTTCATAAAAACTATTTATTATTCATTAATTAATTAATAATAAAAAATAAATTTACGCCATGCTCTATATATGCATTTGATAAATAAAGTGGAAAATAAAAATAAAAAATTAGTTATATGTTACCCACATTAATTATAAAAAAACATAGCAATCACATTAATAAGACAATGCTTGAAATATTAAATCAAAAATGACATTTAGCATATTAAATCTATTAGATTTCCACAATCCATAAATATATCATATTAGTTTCTGGATTTGATTGTGTAGAATTTTTTAACCATCAATGTTTCGGATCATACTACATGATCCATCATCAGGATGCTAGAGAGTGAGACAATATTGTTCTTCTCACTCTCTAGTATCCTGATGATGGATCATGTAGTATGATCCGAAACGTTGATGGTTAAAAAATTCTACACAATCAAATCCAGAAACTAATATGATATATTTAGCATATTACTCTTATTTTCAAGATAATACATAATGCATTTTATATTTATATTTTAAAAATATATCTACAAAAATAATGCAATATAGTATTGAAATATGAAAAACATTAGGGTTAAAGGATTTTACAATTTATCCTTAGAAAGTGGCATTTATCCTATCACATTTTCATTTCAATAATTTTGACATAGGGTAAATGCAAATTCAATAACAACCCTAATATTAATAATACTTGCAATATAAAACCATATATAACCCATTTTAAGGGTTTATGAAATAAAATATTCCAAAATAAAAACCCTAAACAAGAAAATGAGAAATCAATTAATTTTATATTTACAACTAAATTTCAATAATAATGTAAAATTACTAAAAGCCTTTTCACCCTTCAAAATAAAATTATTTACGTTAAGAATACAATAGGGTGAAAAATACAAAACTACATTTAGGGATATGAACACTAAAAATTTACATCAAAAATATCTCAAAACCCTAAACATAATAATATTTATCAAATCATTTACCTTATCATATTTTTAATTTTAGGGTTTTTGGGGTACTTTGAGATGAAACAATAAAATTAGAAACAAAGCCAAATCTTATAAAGACATATAACATTTATTAAAGAAATCAATTACTATTATGATCCTAATAATTCATTTCTAAATTATTAAAAAGAAATCAATAATCTAATATTAATATCTTTATTTATACATACGTTCTCAAGGAATAACATAGAGTAATTGGTAAGGGGTAGAGTCGGGTAGTTAGGTAGGAAAAGGGATGGTTCGAGAGGTCGAGTGTTCAACTCCCTCTCCACATTTATTTTCCTAAAATTGAAAAATAAATAACTCATGAGAAAATAATAATTCACATTGACTTGAAAAAGTGATTAGGGAAGAAATTACTCCATGTGTAAAAGATGTATTAACTTCTCACCTGCACATGAAAACAAGAATAAATAAATTTCTCCTCCTAATCCTCTTGAAGAAAACAAATAGACTAATTGGTTAGGGTGTAGGAGGGTAGGTAGGTAGGAAAAAAGGCCGACTTGAGAGGTCTAGTGTTCAACTCCCTCTTGCTACCTTTTTTCATTTAATTTATTTTATTCATCATTTTTTAGAATACTTATTTATTTCAAAATGAATATACATTAAAGAAGTTGAAATAAAACAATTAACAACCTAATATATGAAAATAGAAAATGACAAACATACATGCCTTTTCATCATTTTAATTTTTTAACATAGGGAAATTATATAAAATATGAAAATGTATACTATACTTCCTTGACGTTTCATTCTTTTAGAACTTGCAATTTTTAGTGTCAACACAAATCATAAATCAAAAGCCATAAATTTAATTTAAATCGAATAAATCATGATAAATCAATCAATTGTGTAATTAATCTAATCAATTACATAGTTCATTTAAATCAAATCAACACATTCAAGGGGTACACATGGCGAAGGATATTAATTAAATTCAATTATTAAATCCCTATTTCCCTCAACACCAAATGGGAGGAGAATGCATCAACCAATCAGAAATATGGATTGGACTCACATGGATTAAGTTCAAAATGAATCTCAATCACATATAAGGTGAGAGCATCTTACCCACCCATTTTTTCTCTTTGTCCCAAGCTTTGAAGACAAAATATTTAAATGGCCTCTAAAGGTGGAACCATGGACTTAACCCTCACCTAATCATGATCAAATCAATGACACCCCATACCCTTGCCAAAATTTATAAAAGCAAGACATAATTGAAGCAATAATCCATCCACAAATTTTATGAAGCATCAAACCTCTTGCAAATTTGAGTTAGAAAGGAAAATCTAAGAGCTAAATAGTATTTCAATTTAGAATTAATTGTTTTAGCTTTCTTATCATTGAATTCTTGTATTAGGACTGCCACTAGTGAGAGCTTGCTAAGAGCTCATCATTAGCATCCCTAATTAGAGAGCCATAGAGTGCTCAATCTTCTTTAAATTTGCTGAGTTGAATTGCTTATTATAGTAATTTAGTTGTTATTATGATTTATTGAAGACACTAACCCTATGAAGGTGCTTTCCTTAACACACAAAACCAACCCATGATACCACCAGTCATGGGCTATGCCATCCAAATGTAACACAACTAACCATCTAGCATCCTCCTCTAACATAGGACGCAATGATAGGTACGTATCCAACTTGTGAACCCAACCTCTAGCTGTCACCTTCTCACTTCCATGAAAGTGAGTCAAAGTCAATTTGTTGGTTTCTTGTTTCAAGTAATTTTGTTTGGGCCTTTGTCTCATGTCAGGTTCAAGTCTACCTCTATATTCTCCCTCTTCTGTGTTAGAAACCTATCAAAGTTCAAGTTTCTTTTAATTGCTTCAGGTAAAGCATCACAAATAGTGTTGATTCTGACTCAATACTAGCCACATCAAAATTAGGCCTTAGAAAGGTGAGACATAGAGGCCTATCACGAGTTCTTGTAGGATCATCTCTATAATCTTGTCTATCCTCAGCTCTAGACCTGTGTGAACTGACTGAAGCACTCCTTGTACCTCTATCTTAGTAGGGTCACCATGTAAAGTAACACGTTGTAGAGTGCCAGATAGCTATTGCAAAACATTTGCAACATGATGTTGTCCTTCTGCCAAATTCTTGAATGCATCTCTAGCTTCTCTGTCCACATCATTACTTGTATTATCACCATTCATGCCACCCAAATGACCAAAATGTGATCCTCATTCACCATCTTCCGGTGGTGGTGAAGCTTTACCCCTACGAATATAATGCATCCTTGGAATGAATCTCTCTACCATACTACACCCAAATTACCTACAAGTTGGCAAGACTGTGGCTCTAATACCATTGTAAAGAGCCCTGTTGGCTCTATGCTGAAAACTTGTTTTTTTTTTGTATATTTGTTTTACCATTTATTTTTAAAAAAAATTGAACATATATATTTTTTTGTAATTTTTTAATATAAAAGATAATCTCAAACAATAAATTACTTCTAACTCCAAATGCTATGTACATATCTAGCTTGTGAACCCAAGCTCTAGCTGTCATCTTCCCACTTCCATCAAAGTGAGTTAAAGTCAATTTGTGGGTTGCTTGTTTCAAGTCATTCTATATGGGCCTCTCTCTCATGTCAGGTATAGGTCTACCTCTAGAATGCTCCCTCTTTGCATCAAAAACCTATTAAAGGTTCAAATTTCTTTTAATTGCTTCAAGTAAAGCATCCCATTTTAGGTAGTGAGCAACAACATCATATATAAATGGTGTTGTCTCTGACTCAACACTAGCCGTATCTGATTGAGGCCTCAAAAGGTGGAACACAAATTCCTATCACGAGTTCTTGTAGGATCAACTCTATAATCATTTCTATCCTCAATCCTAAACCTGTGTGAACTGACTGAAGCACTCCTCGTACCTTTATCTCTGATACATTTACCAGGTAATGTAATGCATTGTAGAGTGTCATATAGTTGTTGCAAAACATTTGCAACATGATGTTGTCCTTCTGCCAAATTCCTGAATGCATCTCTAGCTTCTTTGTCCACATCATTACTTGTATTATCAACATTCCTATCACCCATATGACCAAACTGTGACCCCCTTCCAATTCAAGATCAAATAATCTCTTCACCTTCATTTCCACCACAAGATCCCATCATCCCTCAAGATCCTCCTCCTAAGCCTACCATTCCATCATCTCCATGTCCTATTCCTCCATGTTCTTCACAAAATCCTATCCTACCAAATAATCATGTCATCCCTCCTATTCCATCACATGATCGAATCATTCCTCTTGATCCCCCTCGTGATTTAAACACACTAGTGCAAGATCTTCATGAAGCCCATACATGTCAAATGGGTTCCTCTACTTTCATCCAGTCCGGCCCATTTCATGATCCCATTGTTTCTTCCGTATCATATCCACCTCAAAATGGACTCACGTCTGATAGCAAGTATATCATTGTTCAAAGCAAGAATTATCAACTCCAATGGTTATACCTCCATGGAAAAAGTATATTTGAACCCTCTCATATCGAAGAAAATTCAGATGACAATGGCCTCAGTTCCATATCTTAAGACATTAGTATCCCTTCCAAATCTAAATCCAAGTGTATAACTTCCCCTTCATCCCTTCCATCCATATTAGTTCCATATATTCCTCCATCCAATAGTTCACAATCCACTTTTCCTTTCCTAAATCAAGGTCAACAAAGGCACACGTCTTGGAGAACCTTCCACCCATCCATGAACCCTCCATATCGTTCCTCTCCATCCATAAATCCCAATACCATGGGAGCCAACTTGAATGCCAAACACAAAATACACAAGTCCAAAAATCCACATCCATCAAAGAATAAACATGTCCAATTTAATCACCATGTAGATACAAATAATAAATCAATATCCAAAAGGCCACAAAGGCCCATCGAACAAAAAGAAAAGTCAAAGACACTGTGAGTTCCTAAATCCCTCCTTGAAGCGATACATTCTAAAGAATTACAAAGCAAATAAATATCAAAGACAACGCAGTTTACTAAATCCCTCACTGAAGAAATGTGCTCTAAAGAATTCTAAAGAAAAGAAAAGTCAAGACCTATGTGGATTCCCAAGTCTCTCCTAAAAGACTTGCATACTAAAGAAAAATCAAAATTGGCATTCAAGCTTCCCAAGGGTTCCTCAAATCGCAAATCCAAGCATCTTCCATCCACTTCCAAATCCACTTTGGGTCTTTATCTCCCAAAGTCAAAATCCACATCCATTTCTCCATCAAAATCTAAAGCTTCCAAATCTACTTTTCCTCCATTACTCCACCACCCTTCAAGGTGTGTGCCAAAGTTGAACTTGTCACCCTATCCATATAATCCTATACAAGTTATCATTCATCATTTCATATCTTTCAGGAGCAATATCCAAGATAAAAAATGTGAGTCTTTCCTCTATTACCTATCATGAGTCCATTACCTTCCTGAAAAGGTCAAAAAGTAAAAAAAAATGATTTTAAAAAAAAAAAAAAGTCAAAAAAATTGTTTCCTTGATGACACCCTAGCAAACAAGCATCATGGTAAGACAAAAAAAATAAAGAGAAATAATTTTGTTCAATAGTAAAAACCTGACAAACAGGCGCTTTAGGAAAGTACTGTGATGAAATTCTAGCAAACATGCGTCATGTGTGATCCATGAACTTCTTGCATTCCATACTTGTGGTAAAGTTTCATCCATGTTTTCCTATCATATCATACCCCTTCCATTTCCTCCATTTATCACATGTCCCTCATATCCCCTATCAATATTCCCTTTTCCTAACTTCGATCTTGACAAGGCTAGGGATCTCCCTAGAAGCATCACATGTCTTATCCCTTATCCTATCCACATCTCTTTGGTCCATATCCCTTATCCTATTAACATCCCTTTGGTCCATATCCCTTATCTTATCCAAATCTCTTTGGTCCATATTGCCTATCTTATTGCAACTTTTAGTCGATATCTCTTATCTTGTCCATTCTTGATCTTGCTTATCCTATTCATGTCCTATCATTATTGTATCCAAATACTTCTTTTGGTCTTGATAGAAAAAAATGAGGACATAAAATGAAAAACATGTTTTCAACACCCTCTTGACATGTTCACTCTTGTAAACCACATGCCAATCAATGCAACGTATCATTATCCTATCTTTTCATTCCCTTAGCTTGGTAAACACATTTATCCCATCTCGTGGATAGTCCTTGGAATCCAAATAGCTTCAAAACATACCAAGAGACATTTTTCGTTCATCCTTCTACCACTTTATCAATCAATCCATAATTTCCTTGCCTTGCTAGATACTGGGGACAGTCTTAATGTCCTGAAAAAATTCAAAAACATTTAAATACTCATCCTGAAAAAATCCTAAAAATTCAAAAAATTTCATCAAAAAATCTTTAAAAAATTAAATAACATCCTGAAAAAAATCCCTAAAAATTTCAAAATATCTTGAATAATGATTAAAAAACATCATATATGATCCTAAAATAATCCAAAAAAAAGAACATTTAAAAATAAGTCATCTAAGGAATCTATGTTAGGGGTGTCTATGATAAGTGCCTTAACCTATGTGATACGCCACACATACATTGACTCGAAACATATGAAACCTTTGATGGACAAAAAACATTGTAAAATGTCCTGAAGAAACCAACCAAAAAAATCAAAACTTGTTAAAAAATCTCGTAATAAACACATCTCTGTCATGATAAGTAGAAAGCGGCGATAAAAAAAATTCAAATTGAGATGACGAGCTTCATAAATATGTAATGGACTCATGAGACCTATCTTTATCAACGACCAAATTTGTCATCAATCAAACCAATCAATCATCTTATACAATGATGGATACACTCAAACCCAAATAGATCAGTCTTATAAGGGTAGTCCATTCCTGAAACTAGACATATTAATCAATCAAACCAAACACAAAATCAAATCAATCAAGGATCAGTAAGGCTATTGACAAAGTCAATCAAGTCAGTTCATTATTGAATTATCTTTCACGATTATGTTCGTATGCTCCTCGAGGATACCATCGAGTAGTGAGAGTGGCTATGATAGTTCATAATCTTATTTTCTTTGTTTGTTGTTTGTGGAATGTTTTGATAAAATTCTGAGGCAAGGATAATGTAGGATGAATGTGATAAGTATTCTCATGCATTTGGTAGCCACACACACCCATGATAAGTATTCTCATGCATGTGATAAATATTCTCATGCATCAATATCCAAATGAACACAAAGGTCCATCTAACAAACAAAAAATTCAAAGACAATGTGGGTTCCAAAATCCCTCGTTGAAGATGTATTTTAAAGAATCACAAAGAAAAGAAATATCAAAGACAATGTGGGTTCCTAAATCCCTCATTGAAGTAATGTGTTCTAAAGAATTACAAAGAAAAGAAAAGTCAAGACCTATGTGGATTCCCAAGTCTCTCCTAAAAGACTTGCATACTAAAGAAAAATCAAAATTGGTATTCAAGCTTCCCAAGGATTCCTCAAATCCACCATCCTAGCATCTTCTATCCACTTCCAAATTGTTTTTGGGTCTTTATCTCCCAAAGTCAAAATCCACATCCACTTCTCCATCAAAATCTAAAGCTTCTAAGTCTACTGTTCTTCCATTAATCCACCACCCTTCAAGTTGTGTGCCAAAGTTGAACTTGTCACCCTATCCATGTAATCCTATGCAAGTCTTCCTATACCCCATCTATTATTAAACTCCTATGTTCTATCCTTCTGTTTGTCCTATCTAATCCCTTGCATAAACACTTATCCCACTTCATCTAGCCGTCCATTTCATCTCCCTTTTTTATTACCTTATCAACATCTTTGAGCATACCATCAAAAGTTATGGTCCATCATTTCATATCTTCCAAGACCACTATCCAAGATAAAAAATTCATTTCCTTGATGAAAACCTGGCGAACAGACATCTTGGTAACATAAAAAAAGTTAAACAGAAATAATGTCGTTTAATAATGAAAAATTGACAAACAAGTGCTTTGGACAAGTACCGTAATGAAAACCTGGCAAACAGACATCATGTGTAATCTATGAACTTCGTGCATTCTATAGTTGGGGGCAAGTTTGAACCATGTTTACATATCATATCATACCTCTTTCATTTCTTCCATTTATCATATGTCCCTCATATCCCCTATCTTATCAACATCAATATTTCTGGCAACGACTCAATACGCCATGAGGAATAGCATAAGTTCATTTCTCCTAATTCATTCCTCTCCTAATTCATGCTTATCACTAACATTTCTTCTATCAATCAAATAAGTCAATCCATGAATTTGTCAAATTTGTCAAATCATTTGTAACAATCAGTCAATCAATCAATGATTACATGTCTTATACAAGATGTAGCTTTCCTAAAACCAGATGTTGTCGCTTTTCTTATATAGGGTACATCTTCCCTGAAAACAAATGTTGTCGCTAGTCTTATACATGATAGATCCTTCTTGAAACCAGACATGATTCATGTTAATAATCCGATGTCGATCAACCAGATATCATCATCTACTAACATTCTTAACTTCTTACTAACCATTCTTCTTTGTCATCCTATATCAACCTATCATCTAACATTCATCTTCCTATTTCGAGAGATCATTTGTTGCACAAACAATCTCTCTAGGGGGCATAAATTCACCTATTATCGCTAGGGCAAGATCCAAATCAGATATTCTTTGACACAATGCTCAAAATCACATTGTATCAAAGAGAGTAAAATGTAGACACCTAAAAATGGACATGCTTGTGAGTTAACATTAATTCAACTAATTATTCTTCTATTAATCAATTTGGTTCTTTAGTCATTAATTAATCATTCGTATTCCTCTAAATTATTTAATCAATTAATCACTTCCCTAATAATAATTAAATAATTAACATTATTTAATTAATCAACCTTAATTAATTGATCTTTATTGATTAATTAAATTAAATTTTTAATTTCCTATAGTATGATTAATTACATTTAATTGAACCAAATTAGAAAAATATGAGGCAATTCTAATTTCTACAATTTTCTAAAAATTAAATCATTTTTAAATCAAAAAACAATTCTTTTGTCAAAATTTAATTTTAGAAACTCTTATCTTTCAAAAATCCAAAAAATCCTCTCATCTTTATGTTCTTTATTTTCTAAATAACTCTTCACTTTTTTGAGTTAAATTGGAATTAAATCTTTTATTTTGGAAAGTTACCCAAATCTTTTCAGTTCTAAATTATCTCGTCCATTCAATCTATTTTTCTCAAATCAATCTCAGTTGTTTATTAATTTTTGAAAGTCTATATAAGCAACCCTCATCTCTTACATTTTCATCTCTGAATTTTGCATCAAACTCATGTTAGTTTAGTATCAGAGTATCATAATTTGTCGGATCTTTGAATCAAGGTGTTGCCAGAATCATAGCTGGGTGCCACACGTAAACAAGGAGAAGAGAAGCAAAGGAAGCTTTAAAGCGTTGAATGGTTTTCTTTGAAATTGTTTATTTCTATTTGATCATTCAGAATTAGTATTTTGTTGTTTGTAGGGTTTTTATGTCCTTAGTAGTTGATTATTTACAATTTTTAGATAATCTGGTGCTACTAATCCTCTTTCTTGAGTCTTGCAAAATTTCCCTACATACAAACACCATGACCTGTGTCTAAAACTGAAATGCGTTGGCAGAGTGGAAGGGATAGCGCACAGGGTAGAGTTGGGGTGGGGATCCATATGTATCACGGGTCATGGCATTTGATCAGAGGAGGTAGTGGAGAGTTGTAATCTCTCATGATGTTCAAATCCACAAGGCTGATGGTGGTGCATTTGGAGAGCGCCTGATAAGAATGAAGGGACCTTTTGAGTTTCTTGTGTAAGTTGAAGGAGGAGTGACGGTCATTTGTAGTGGAAAGGAGGAAGAGCAAAGCCATGCCTGTGAAATCCTTAGATACCCATGGGAGTGATGGTCATCCTTTTCCTCAAAGATAGCTCAAAATTCGGGCAAGAGTTGGCAACCTTCATTTCCACCACAAGATCCCATCATCCCTCTAAATCCTCCTCCCGAGCCTACCATTCATGAAGCCCATACATGTCAAATGGGTTCCTCTACTTCCATCTAGTTTGGTTCAGTTCATGATCCCATCATGTCTTCCATATCATATCCACCTCAAAATGGACTCGCGTATGATAGTAAGTATATCACTAATCAAAGCAAGCATTATCAACTCCAAGGGATAGACCTCCATCCAAAAAGTATATTTGAACCCTTTCATATCAAAGAAAATTCAGATGACCATGGCCCCCATTCCATATCTCAAGACATTGGTATCCCTTCCAAATCTAAATCCAAGCGTATAACTTCCCCTTCATCCCTTCCATCCATATTAGGTCCATATATTCCTCCATCCACTAGTGCACAATTCACTTTTCCTTTCTTAAATCAAGGTCAACAAAGGCACACGTCTTGGAGAACCTTCCACCCATCCATGAACCATCCATATCATTCCTATCCATCCATAAATCCCAATACCTTGGGAGCCAACTTGAATGCCAGTCACAAAATACACAAGTCCAAAAATCCACATCCATCAAAGAATAAACATGTCCAATCTAATAGACATGTAGACAAAAAGAACAAATCAATATCCAAAAGGCCACAAAGGCCCATCGAACAATAAGAAAAGTCAAAGATACCCTAGGTTCCTAAATCCCTCATTGAAGCAATGTGTTCTAAAGAATCAAAAGCAAAGAAATATCAAAGACAATGCGGTTTCCTAAATCCCTCACTGAAGAAATGTGTATTAAAGAATTATAAAGAAAAGAAAAGTCAAGACCTATGTGGATTCCCAAGTCTCTCCTAAAAGACTTGCATACTAAAGTAAAATAAAAATTGGTATTCAAGCTTCCCAAGGGTTCCTCAAATCCACCATCCAAGCATCTTACATCCACTTCCAAATCTACTTTGGGTCTTTATCTCCCAAAGTCAAAATCCACATCCACTTCTCCATCAAAATCTAAAGCTTCCAAATCTACTTTTCCTCCATTACTCCACCACCCTTTAAGTTGTGTGCCAAAGTTAAACTTGTCACCCTATCAATCTAATCCTATACAAGTCTATAACACATTTATTATTCAACTCCTATGTTCCATCCTATCCAATCCTTTTCTTAAACCCTTATTTCACTTCATCCAGCCGTCTATTTTATCTCCCTTTGTTATTACCTTATCAACATCTTTGAGCATACCATTAAAAGTTATGCTTCATCATTTCATATCTTTCAAGAGCACTATCCAAGATAAAAAAATGTGCGAGTCCTTCCTCAATTTCCTATCATGAGTCCATTACCTTCCTGAAAAGGTCAAAAAGTCAAAAAAATTATTATTTTTTAAAGTCAAAAAAATTGTTTCCTTGATGAAATAAAGAGAAATAATTTTGTTAACAAGCATCTTGGTAAAACAAAAAAATAAAGAGAAAAAATTTTGTTCAATAGTGAAAACCTGGCAAACATGCGCTTTGGGAAACTACCGTGGTGAAAACCTAGCAAATAGGCATCATGTGTAATCTATGAACTTTTTGCATTCCATACTTGTGGGAAAGTTTCGTGCATGTTTTCCTATCATATCATGCCCATTCCATTTCCTCCATTTATCATATGTCCATCTTATCCCCTATCAATATTCCCTTTTCCTAACTTCTATCTTGACAAGGCTAGGGATCTCCCTAGAAGCATCACATGGCTTATCCCTTATCCTATCCATGTCTCTTTGGTCCATATCCCTTATCCTATTAACATCCTTTTGGTCCATATCCCTTATCTTATCCAAATCTCTTTGGTCCATATTGTCTATCTTATTGTAACCTTTAGTCAATATCTCTTATCTTATCCATTCTTGATCTTGCTTGTCCTATTCACGCCCTATCATCATCCTATCCAAATCCCTCTTTTGGTCTTGATAGAAAAAAATGAGGACATAAAATGCAAAACATGTTTTCAACATCCTCTTGACATGTCCACTCCTGTAAACGACATGCCATTCAATGCAATGTATCATTACCCTATCTTGTCATTCCCTTAGCTTGGTAAACACATTTATCCCATCTCGTGGATAGTCCTTGGAATCAAAATAGCTTTAAGACATACCAAGAAACATTTTTCCTTCATCCTTCTACCAATTCATCCATCAATCCATAATTCGCTTGCCTTGCTAGCACTGGGGACAGTTTTAATGTCTTGAAAAAATTCAAAAACATTTATTTACTCATCCTAAATAAATCCTAAAAATTTGAAAAATATCATGAAAAAATCTTTAAAAAATCAAATAACGTCCTGAAAAAAATCCCTAGAAATTTTAAAATGTCTTGAATAATGACAAAAAAAAATCATATATGATCCTGAAATAATCCAAAAAAATTGAACATTTAAAAACAAGTCATCTAAATAATCTATGTTAGGGGTGTCTATGATAAGTGTCTTTTCCTATATGATACACCACACATACATCGATTAAAAACATATGAAACCTTTGATGGACAAGCAACATTGCAAAATGTCCTGAAGAAAAGAACCAAAAATATCAAAACTTGTCAAAAAATCCTATAATAAACACATCTATGTCATGATAAGTAAAAAGCGACGATAAATTTTTTTAAATTGAGATGATGAGATTCATAAATCAGTAATGGACCCATGAGACCTATCTTTATTAACAACCAAATATGTCATCAATCAAACCAATCAATAATCTTATACAATGATGGATACACTCGAAACCAGACATATCGGTCTTATAAGGGTAGTCCATTCCTAAAACTAGACATATCAATCAATCAAATCAATCAACGATCAGTAAGGTTGTTGAAAAAGTCATTCGAGTTAGTTCATTATTGATTTATCTTTTCCGATTATGTTCCTATGCTCCTCAAGGATACCACCAAGTAGTGAGAGTGGCTATGATAGTTCATAATCTTATTTTCTTTATTTGTTGTCTGTGGAATATTTTGATAAAATTCTGTGGCAAGGATAATTTAGGGTGAATGTGATAAGTATTCTCATGCATATAGCAACCACAAACACCCATGATCTAAGAAACCCTAGAACAATGCCAAACATTCCCTATTTATTTTTGCTTGTCAATTAGAGATAGTAATGGTATCCAGATGGTCAATATCTAGCTGCATTCATATCTCTTTCTTTTTAATAAGGTACAATGATGAAAAATAGTGAAATATTTCTAGTAGTGACTCAATACATCATCATGAATAGCAGTCACTGACTTTCAACAAGAACAAGAAATGGCTTCTATATACAACTCTCATAACATACTCTTGAAGGAGGAAAATGTTCGTTTATAAAAAATCCTCAAACTCCAAGTGAACCTCCATCCTCAATGTGGGATTAACCATCCTTAACTTTTAATTCCTCCTTATGTAGTAACTTCTTGAACAAGCTGGAGAGCTTTATTAATTAAAATGACTTTATATTGTCATTTTAATATTAGAGTCATCATATCACAAAGTCATTTAATATGATGAATATTATTAAAGTGAAACTAGATTTAACAATTAAACTCATGATAATTGCCAAATATCAACGCATGGGAATAATCCATCTACTTTCCAAATATAGATATGATGCCAATTAATCACCTTGATGATTATTGTAAATAGTAAGTATGAGCAAAACATCCAGGTGACTTTCTAACAATAGTAAGTGTGAATGAAAGTGTCCTGAATGATCTCCAGAAAGCTCACCACAAATAAAATAGGACATTGAGTTGAATAATGTTGAAATAAGCACTAAAATTTGGGGACAATATAGTATTTTTCATCTTGTTCATCACATGAAGGGGCTTGATCTCTATCACGAAGTTACCTTGAGATCTCTACTTTAACCCTTTCTAATCCATGCATGATTGTTTGTAGGCTTGTCATTGGAACTCCATCCTTAGACAGGTGTTATGTGAGATACACAATGACTGCGTTAATCCTACCAACTTGGCCCAGGACTTGTGCAACCGCCTCCAATTTAGGGTACACATTTTCAATTAATTTGTTAAAATTAATTTGCATTTCCTGTTGAAGTCTTAACCTGAATGTTGCAAGGGTTATCATTATGTGGTTTCTTCTCTTCCATAACTGATTTACAATCAACATAGTGCTCACCTATAATAGTCCCATTGTTGCAATCTGAATCTCCTTCTTGTATCAACCGTCCCACTTGAAGTTCATTAACTAATCTTGTTACCTATTGGTCCTTCACACCTATAATATCTGAATGTTGAGCTGAAGAAGAATATGACAAATATAATTTTTGACCAAGCTCATCTATTGGATTTTTAGCTTCATGAAGTGCTACAAAGGTAGCCTCTAGGGTTTTGTTAGTATTCTAGAGGTCGACGGTAAGAGTGTCTATTTTTTCTTCCTTCTTCCTCAAAGCCTCTGAATAAATCTCTGCAAGATTGAGGAGATGATCTTGATTGAAAGTAGATGTAGATAATTTAATTTCATTGTTTTCATCCTTTCTTTGATCACCTACAAATGTAAGTTTTCCTCTTGGAGTCCCTTGTGTCTCCTCTCCAATTGTTACTTTCAAAGATTCTATTCAACCATCCATTAAATGTCATCAAAATGGGACAAAGCTACAATAATTTTATCTTCAACAACTTTAAATTGTCCATTGAAACGTATGCTAGAGTGTATGAGAGAAATCAGATTCCCAAAAACATAGATAGCTTTTGATAAACTTCATGAAACATAATGAGATTTGAACCAAAATAAAGTTAATTCATATATCAAAAGATTCCTATACATTATAGATAGTATAAATCCAACACAACACAATGCAAGGCGTGAGAACAGTGAGAAAACAAGAAATTGCTGAAAACTACATTTATTTTTCATTGGTCTCTCATTTCCGAACTCTCCAAATCTCCAACTCTCTCTATGATTCGACCATTACATTATATTTTAAAGCAATTCCAACCACCTACTACTTCAACTACTTTTTGAACCATATGACCATTGGGAAGTTCAAAAATTGCACTATGACAACATTTTTGTAGTGACAACACTTAGCAAGGTTCCTGACAATTTTTACCATTTTTTCTAATATGCCTTAGGGCTAACGGAATTGGCATTTTAATATCAAATTGATCTTTTAGAGGCCTCTTTGCATCAACTGAATATTTAAAACACCCATTTAGACACTATTGGTGATTTGTTTGCAAGAAACGTTGCTTGTTAACTTTTCTTGCAACTTGACAACTTTTGACCATATGACCTTATTGACCCATCTGACCTATGTAACATATTGAAATTTCAATATGACATTATTACAATGCCAAGATGGCTTACAATGCCACATTTTATCACTTGATCATGTTTGATAATCAGGGTTAGGTGCCCCTGCACCATACTCCCCAGGGAAATGAAACTCAGTCACTCGAGTGAGGATCCACACCAAACTTGTGCTTGATGTTCCTTTTCTTTGATATCCAAGTGTCTATTTCATGTGCTTAATTTTCCCTTTCTTTCAACTTTATACTTCATCTTCACCCTTGGTCTTCGTATCTTCCTGTTAAAGAAGATTTGATGCTTTTCCC
This sequence comes from Chamaecyparis obtusa, assembly GCA_027943335.1. Taxonomy (NCBI): domain Eukaryota; kingdom Viridiplantae; phylum Streptophyta; class Pinopsida; order Cupressales; family Cupressaceae; genus Chamaecyparis; species Chamaecyparis obtusa. Next base: position 5,641,585 of record BSBK01003345.1, read on the forward strand.
AATCTGATTCTCTTGACACCTGTAGTGGAATAAACATATGAACAAATTCATTGACAAAAATAATTGGATTAGTAACAACACAATTCATGAAATTTGCATTTTGCTTCTCAATTCTTCTTGGTAAACCCTGCCATTCATTATCAACAATCTGATCATTATCAACAACTTCAACTTTAGCAGTAATATCAATCTTCATGTGTTCTTTTTTTTCTACAAATATCAGCTCTACTCTCTTAACTCCAACCTTACTATTCCATTCTTTCTCAATGGCTGCGAATTCTGCCCACAAATCTGATTCTATATCTCTGATTATTGTCCTTTCATCTAAATCTTCTCTTTTCACCTTTGTTTCTTTGTTCACTTCCCTCTCCCATCAGAGGTTCTTGTGTCTTCATCTTTGGTTCTAATGCCTCCACTTGTCTTGTCTTCTGAATTAGCCATTGAATAGGCCGCAAAACCTTCTTAAGTTCTAACTTTGCAAGTGTTGCATTTTTTGTCTCCGATTCTTCCATTTCTTTCCTCATTTGTTGCACATCTTGTGTCAATATTTTTAACCTGAAAGCAACCAATTTTATAAAGATTTCCAACGGTGTGAAGTGTCCAAATGAACAATTTCTTTCCAAAAGCATTGTTGAGTATGGCTTTCAGACTAGTCGTCACAAAAACGTTTATAGATTTGGATAAAATTCATGAAACATTATGAGACTTGAACCACAATAATGTCTATTCATACACCTAAAGATTACTATACATTACAGACACTATAAATTCAACACAACACCATGCCAAGTGTGGGAACAATGAGAAAATAGGAAATTACAGAATACTATATGTATTTCATTGTTTTCTCATTTCAAAACTCTCCAAAACTGCAATTCTCTTTGTGATTTGACCATTACGTTATCTTTTAAAGTAATTCCAACTGCGTAGAACTGACTTTAGCTACTTTTGGAACCATATGATCGTTGGGAATTTTAAAAAATTCCACTATGACAACATTTTTGCAATGACAACTCTTAGCAAGTTTCTTGACAACTTATAGCATTTTTTCAAATATTCCTAAGGGCTTACCTAATTGCCATTTTAATATCAAATTGACCTTTTAGAGGCCTCTTTATACCAAGTGTTTAAAACAACAATTCAGACCATTTAGACAGTATTGGTCATTTGGTTGCAATAAAAGTTGCTTGATAACTTTTCTTAGCACTTGACAACTTTTGATCAGATCACCTTATTAACCCTATAACATATTGAAAGGTCTCATACGACCCTATTACAATGTACAAATGGCTTATAATGTCACCTATTATCAATTAACCTTGTTTGATCATCAGGGAGCCGAACAATAACCATGAGCACTGAGCCACCTGTCATATTCCTTACTGACTAGTTTATTCCATATACCTTCATATCGGGTTCGAAAACCATGGACTAAGCTTTTCTTATGACCATGCTTGTTGACCATGTATGGAAGCCTCGACCTGACCCTTCTCCTTATGACCCTCATACCATATTAAAGGGTCTCATGTGACCCTATCAAAATGCCAAGATGGCTTATCATCACCTATTCTAAGTTGACCTTGTTTGATCATTAGGGCTAGATGCCTCTACAACATACTCCCCACAAAAAATAAAACCCATGTCCTTTGAGTGAGGACCTGCAACAAACTTGTGCTTGAACTTTCTTTTCTCTGATCTCCAAGTGTTTATTTTATTTTGCATGCCTTTGCAATTCACAAGGCACTAGAAACATGCATCAACTTTATACTTCATTTTCACCCTTGGTCTTCCTATCTTCATTTCATAGAGGATTTGGTGCTTTATAGAATCAGATACTCTTGACACCTATAGTGGAATAAACATATAACAAATTCATTGACAAAAATAATTTAATTAGTCAGAATGCAATTCATGAAATCTACATTTTATTTCTCAATTCACAAAACTCTCATTTCCCAAGAGTCTTCTACCTCTGATACAACCTTGATGTAGAGGTAAAGGCCCAATTACTGCTCTTTCTCATTCACACAACTGATCTTTTCACACTGTTCTTACATACCATTTGTTAACCAATTCACACGATAGAGTTTTCACGATCAATTCTTCATGTGACAGGAGGGTACACCACAAGGCAGAAAGGACCATTACAAGTAGACAACACTCCATTCAATGGGACCACTGACCCATGAGAATTGTTTTTCATTAAGGCACATCAAACAACCTATCCCAACAATTGGCATCAATTTTAAACAACCACTAATCATACTTCCTTTATTAAGTGCTTCTAGACCTAGTAGCCCTCTTCACCCAATTTTTGGGCATTAACTTGGAAACCATTGAACACAGACACAAAATGAAACATGACGAGGATACCTATGTTGGAGTTGTAACACATATCTTAGAATGACCGTAGGGCATTTTAGACCAACTTGACCAAAAATGGCTTGGTAATGTACAACCTATAGGCTTTTTAGGACAACAAACTCAGTATTTTGGGCATAACATTTCACACAGAGGTCATAATCGAGATCTAAAAACATTTTGGGATACTCATTTCTATTTTATACATGTTTCAAGCTCAAGGGCGGCTGCAATATATGGCTAAAATAATGACTGGTAATTCTTAAAATAGACCCAAATTACAAGTTTATTCTCCTAAACCATCATCATTTCAGCCAAAAATGAAATGACCCTAACCGGCCATTTACTGATTCCAACCAATAAATCTTAAGAATATTTGAAATAAACACTAACATGCAAATAACCAGCAGATACTCTCGAATAACCAACAGATTTATTCATAAAACCAGCAAATACAATCTCATGAAATAACTCAGAAAATGGTATGTATTTTACAACAACAATACAAAACCATATATTATTACATTCCAATCTGAACTACAAGAAAATAATAGTAATAATGGATGATAAAGAACCTAGTAAAGCAATGGAGAACTCTGAGTGAATCCGCACTGGGATGAATTGGGTTTCCATCCAATCCACCAAGAAATGCTGAAGGTTTCCGTCCTCAGATTTCTGATTCGATAGATGAAGCTTTTTGAATTCTCAAGGAGAAATAATAATCATAAACTGAAGCATGCTGAAATGAGACTCTCAACCTCCTCTTATGGCTGCAGCTGTGACTCTTCAGTTTCCTCACTATGACTCTTCCTATTCCCATTTCATCTCTTTATAATTTCACTTTAAGTCACTTTTTAAATTAATTAACCGTTGAGTTATAAAGTGAAATAATAAATAAAGTGAGGAATCTTCCGACATTAAAACAGAGGCCCAAATGAGCTCAGATACTGACATGTGATAGCTCGCTGAAAAGCTCTCAGTGAGATGCTCCAAGTCCACTACTAAAAATCTGAGAAATCTGAACCCTGTTGACTTATTAAAAATAGTAAGTACCCTGAAAACGTATGAAACCTGCTCTGATTGGCCTAGAACTAAAAACACCAAGACCAAATATCTCCTGGAGCACTTCCATGCCACGGTTAGCCCTTTGGACCAAGGTGAAAAGGCTAACAACACAACACCATATAATGTACCCCCAAAAGGGGACATTACAATAATCCCTTCCCGAAGATTGCTTGCCCTCAATTAATCGGTATCTGCATACTGAGATCAAATACCTGGATCCCAAACCAATCTCAAGGAAGCTGCTCCACCGACCTGACGTGTGTAACTGACACAATCATTAGGCTCTGATATGTGAAGCCACTCACTCCATGCCAAAACAGTAGCCAAACTAATGCCCGACTCCCAAATCCTTGCAGGATCAATCATGCCAATCTGCCATGTACTGTTGTCAACTGTAAGTAAGGTCTCAACCCAACTGAGAACCTCACTCCAAATGGGATCTCCTATTCCTTTGCCGTCATATGCCGGAGAAAACCAAATCCCCTGCCGATCGGCTCCAAAAATGAGAACCAATCATGAGTATGCCCCTCCTGGATCCCACAAGCAAAAGAGACATACATCTCCCTAGCTGACTGAAACATCTCGATGCTCACTGTCCATCTGCCATAAAGCTACCCCTTCGGTATGTAACCTGAACCAGCGATGGTGCCAAAGAGGTAAACTGTCAAGATTGCCAGATAAGGCTTCCATCTGCGATGCACCTAACAACTCTGCTAAAAATCCCAACTCAGCATAAGGACTCCATGACTGTCTCTTAATACCCGGAGTTGTACAATGTATACCATTGTGTGAAAGATTCACACCAATCAGCATAACTAGCATGCCTAACTCGATAAATCCGTATTGAAGAAGTCCTACATGATCAACACCCTCATCGAGCGGTAATGTAAGTAAAGACATCACTCTTGTCATGCCACCAAACATAGCTACCACTCCTGGGCCGCGGGTACACAAACCATACTGCTCATCAACTGAGCTCATGCCACTACTCCATCCTGATGACCAAGGCTCACCTCTGGTAACTGCCCTTGGGTCCCACACCCTGCCACCAATCTTGTCCTCATCTTGGGAATAGGAAGTATCTCCCTCATCTAAATCAAAGAGGGGATTGTCAAATGTCCACTCGGTACCCATCTCAAACAATGAGTTATACATCAATTGAAAGTGATCTAACTCACTACCAAACTCTAGATGACCCAAAGATCTTCTTGGACAACTATCCAAGTCATAGGTCTATTGTATGCTGTCAAGCTCCTGAATCACCTATTGATAGAATTCAGACCTATCCCTATCATCCTCTTCCCTGTACTGGCTAGAGACCACAATCTGATTCCTCACTTCTTGTAGAGCGATACGAGTGTGCTCCAAAGTGCTCTGAGTAGCACTAAGCTCCCTATTGAGCTTACTGATCTCAACCTCCTTACTCCTCAACTACCCAGCATAATTCCTGGCAACCTGTAATAGGTGGTCAAGGTCTGTAAGTAGTCTCAAATAATCTGACTTCCAATCCTCAAAAGCTGTCCTGACTCCCTGTAAACCTGCAGTATAGGATCCAATCCCTCTGTCGTCTTGCCCTTGATCTCTTTGAGCTATCTTGTATAGATCATTAATGATCTGGCGAGTGCTATCATGGTGAACTAGCACTGCAATAATGACATCATCACTAACTTTCAGTTGACTCTTTAAGATACAGTTCTCATTAGTGTTACCTTGAGGTGCACTGCCAACTGGGACATCCGTATCTATGTGATGCAAAAGTGAAACACTGCTAAAGAAGTCACATGATTCCTTATTACCAAAATCATTGAAAGTCTCCAACCGGTCACCACAACCTATAATCCTAGAGTTATCAAACTCTACCACCAAATCACCAAAGTACAGTGTTGAACACTCACCACCGTGTCCTGAAAATGAGGAAGTCTCAATTGTAACATCTCTATCACTAGGCTGCAATTTATATTTCCCTTGATCAATCGTGCAAACATGGCCCTGTGACCAGTTCCCTTGGCATAAGAAACAAATCTTCCCTGCAATCGCTGAGTCCTGGTCTATCACCGGAGATCCTGCAACTTGTAAGCCTAATGATGTCCGTTCATTTTCAGATAACGAACTCATGAATCTTTTAGCCTGAAGCTTAATTAATTCAGCTGAGAGTTCATATGTCATGGATGCTCTCCTTATCCCTCCTCTCCATAATGCCAACAATTCAGATCACAATTATTTCCATATGTCGCAGTCCTCATCTAAGATCGAGGATAAGATAGTCATAATGCATGTCTTCACCTCATCTGAATGACGCTCCCTGTAATTGTCTAGGAGACACTGAAATAATTGCTGAATCATTTCACCATAACCAAGATTCAACATGTGACTAAAAACTCTAGTGCTATTCACTAACTCCAAGATTTTTACCTATGTACCAAAGGTAGAATCTCTATCATATTTCAGTCCATCCAAGCTGTCTACAATCAGCTGTAACACCTGTCTCCAAATGTGCTCAGTGTAAGGAACAATAGGTGTTGTAATTCGAGCGATCTCACTGAGACATAAGGTGACTGCAAGCCTAACATTTCAAAGTGGATGACTCATAAATCTATGTTGCACTAAGGAAACCATTGTGGGATGCATGGTCCAATTAAAAAGCCTCCAATCAGCCTGATCTATTCGGGATAGATACAAATTTATTTTCCCAAGTTTGGAAAGCATACCTCTCATGATTTTCTGCTCTTCCAATTGCCATCCAAGGCAACATAATTCATTTCCTATCTCCATTTCCTTCCGGATATCTTTGAGATATACATCATAAAATGTGCCATTGAACTCCTTAGAGAATATTGGGCTTTCCAAGGTCTCCATAGCTTAATTTTTTTCTCTAAGTTTGTGCCAAGGACTGGGTTTCCTCTGAAGCCAAGAAATGTTGTCCCTGCAATATTAAATCTGATTCTTTTGCTGAAGGTATCAAATAATTCCCTGTTCCTGATACTAAAATTTTGAGTACTACTTATGGAATGCTGTTAATTTTCTGAATGTAAGAGTGAATTCTGAATGTGGACAACTCACTGTAATTTAATTTTGGAAATACACTTCTTGATTTCACAAGAGATCAAATGTCTGAGTGTCTGTGCTATCTCTTTTTACAATTTTGGAAATACCATTTTTGTTCTCAATTTATTCACTCAACCCAAATACAACTTCAACTCTTCAGCTTATAATCTATGCACCTGTTGTGTTTGAGAGTCAGAATCTTCCATATGTTGGTGATCTCCCTCTTTTTCAAATACTTGTTTAGCTTGTTGCTTCTCCCCTAGGCGTGGAAGAATACCCGCAACCTTCAATTGTTGTTCATTTATAGAACACCCATTCAATTTCTCTGTAGCTAATATGACATGCTCTTCACTGGAGAATGTAATGAGTCCAACACTTGGTGTCACTATACTATTCTTAACCAAAACTTTGGGGGACTTTTCTGTCTAAATCTAAATGGAAGTATTTAATTCAAGTTTCTCATAAAAATTTTCACCGTCACTATCTCAATCCCTATTAAAACTTCTTGCCTAAGTATGATTGAATATCAATATTTCTGATGTCGGTGTTGTTGTATGTTAGAGGTGCTCTCACAAATGGAAGTATTATTTAATGCTAGGTGATGTAGATGATTCCTTTACCAAAATTTGATAAGCACGACAGTCTGAAGATTGAAACCTTCCGCTGCTGTCAAACAATGTGTACTGTAATATTCTTAGTCAAATTGAGGCTAGATTTTTCCTAAAATCCCTTAGTTGACTAATATGTTCTCAATACGTTTACTGTTATCTTCATGTTGGATTTCACAGGAGGTTGCAATATTTGTCATGTTCTTTGTCACCAACTAAGCATTAAATGTCACCCTTCAAACAATGGTTTGTGACCAGCTGGGGGTATGTGTTGCAGTATAATATTCACGTAAGTATAACGTATATCCAATAATAGCAGTATTTCCAAAATGGACCAGAGCAATATATATAAATTTGATAGATATAACAACAGTGGCTTATTACGGAACAACAAAATTATTTATTACAACAACACTTCACTTAGACTAATTATCAATGCATGTGTACAAGCTAGGAGCAGAATAAGACTCAAGTGCACCTAATGGTGGCCAGCGTACGAACTGCAGTTCTCTTCTACACGGGCTCGGGCCAGGCAGTGAAGGTGGCTGGGTATCACACCATTACTTTTGGACTAGGGGTAGAATGTGGGTTGCAGCACCTGGTGAAGCTCAAATGGGTAGTGGCGTCCTTAGTGCATGTATGTATAGCGCGCGATTAGTCCCAAACTGTCGACGTGCTTATTGAGAGTCCGTAGTGTGTGTCTCCAGTACGGGTGACACAGTTTGCAAGCGGGTGGCTGCTGGATTTATTTGTGGCTCCTGTCGGTAGTCAGGAACTGTCTCTATCCCTCCTTCATGTCGCCTCTTGCTGAGTGTTAACACACACACACACAGATATATATATATATACACTGCTGTCTCAATCCAGTACTGGCTCCCATATCTCTAACTGCAAAATGAATTGGATAGGGGCTATAACTCAGAAAAAAACTTAATAATCGATGAGTCCCATGATTCTTATAAAACTGATCTCCCCCGACTATGGATTATAATAAACTCATAAAATTTGTCTCTCACGGCATGTAATAAAGTGTGGTGAGCCTTCTGTATTATCGAGAGTGCTCAAGGAAGGCCCCACGCTAGTAGCAAGGAACACAGGAATTAATCCCGACCAGTTCCCGAAAATAATGAATTTCTTGAATACTCTGGCTCGCTAATGTTTCATCAAAAGGCTTCCGCAATTATTTAAATATATAAGCTCTTGATCAGATAGAGCCACATCATATTCCAATATACGTTTGTTCAAACCCAAGACGCGAGCTCCCTGTTTGCTAAGTGGCTTAATATCTTTATTTTTATTTATTTGCTAAATGAGCCGGCTGGTTGTTTGCTAGCTCTATAAAACTAGAGTTTTTCAATATGCAAAGAATTATTTGAAATGACGCTCACTTCATAAAACCCTTCTGAAATTATATTTTTGCAAATTTTCTGAAAGACAACCTCACAGGCTGGCAGAATGCTAGGCTCTAATCCCACTGAAATGACCCTAACCGGCCATTTACTGATTTCGACCAATAAATCTTAAGCAAATTTGAAATAAACACTAACATGCAAATAACCAACAGATACTCTCGAATAACCAATAGATTTATTCATAAAACCAACAAATACAATCTCATGAAATAACTCAGAAAATGGTATGTATTTTACAACAGCAATACAAAACCATATATTATTACATTCCAATCTCAACTACAGGTAAATAATAGTAAGACTGAATGATAAAGAACTTGGTAAAGCAATGGGGAACTCTGAGTGAATCTACACTGGGATGAATCGAGTTTCCGTCCAATCCACAACGAAATGCTGAAGGTTTCCGTCCTCAAATTTCTGATTCGATATCTGAAGCTTCTCGAATTCTCAAGGAGAAATAATAATCATAAATTGAAGCATGCTGAAATGAGACTCTCAAGCTCCTCTTATGGTTGCAGCTGTGACTCTTCCTATTCCCATTTCGTCTCTTTATAATTTCACTTTAAGTCACTTTTTAAATTAATTAGCCGTTGAGTAATAAAGTGAAATAAAAAATAAAGTGAGAAATCTTCCAACATTAAAATGGAGGCCCAAACGAGCTCGAATACAGACATGTGATAGCTCAACGGAAAGCTCTCGGTGAGACACTCCAAGTCAACTACTGAAAAGCCAAGAAATCTGAACCCTGCTAACTTACTAAAAATAGTAAGTACCCTGAAAACTTGCGAAAACTACTCTGATTGGCCTGGAACTGAAAACACCAAGACCAAATATCTACTGGAGCATTGCCATGCCATGGTTAGCCCTCTGGACCAAGGTGAAAAGGCTAACAACATGACACCATATAATGTACCCCCAAAAGGGGACATTACAAAAAACAATGTTATTCACACCCAAAATTTCCAAAATCATAACCTACAGTCCTTAAGCCTTGAAAAAACTAATTTTATATAGATTTTCAATAGTGTCAAGTTCCCAAATGAACAATTTATATTCAAAACCCTTGTTGAGTAAGGGTTTTAGACCTGTCCTCATGAAAATGTTTACAACTTCTGATTGTTTATCTTTGATTGTTGTCCTTGCATCTAGATCTTCTATTTTCTCCTTGCTTTGTTTGTTCACTACTCTCTTCCATCAAGGGTTCTTGTATCTTCATCATTGTTTCTAATGTTTTCACTTGTTTTCTCTTTGGAATCAGCCTTTGAATAGGCCACACAACCTCCTTCTTCAACGTCAACAACGTCCACTCCTTATTGACAACTTGATCATTATCTACAACATCCACTCTAGCAGCAATATCAAACTCGATGTGTTGTTTTTCTTCTACCAACATCACCTCTACTTTCTTAACTCTAACCTTACCATTCCATTCTTTCTAAATAGCTGAAACTCTGATTGTTGTCCTTGCATCTAAATCATTTTTCACCTTCCGTTGTTTGGTCAGTACCCTCTTCCATCAAGAGTTCTTGTATCTTCATCGCTGGTTCTAATGCCTTCACTTGTCTTCTCTTTTGAATCAGCCTTTGAATAGGCTACACAACCTTGTTCTTCATTATTTAGTATCAACTTCACAACTTCTGCATTCATGTCTCCTATTCTTTCATATCTTTCCTCACTCATTCCACATCTTCCCTCAACTCTCTAATCTCTTTCTCCTCCTCTATTTGTCTCATTTCTTCATCTTTTCTCTTCCTCTCCTCTTCTTTGAGAGTTTCAAAAATTGCACTATGATATCTTTTTTGTAATGACAACTCTTAGCAAGTTTGTTGACAACTTTTACAACATTTATTGATGTGCCTAAGGACTTACCTAATTTGCTTTTTAGACATCAAATTGATATTTTATAAGCCTCTTTACAGTATGTTGATATTTAAAACACCAATTTAGACTACTTAGACACTATTGGTCAATTGGTTGCAAGAAAAGATGCTTGACAACTTTTCTTGCGACTAGACTTTTTTTGACGATATGACCTTATTGATCCTTATGACCCTCATAACATATTAAAAGGTCTCATGTGACCCTATTACAATGCCAATATGGCTTATAATCACCTGTTACCAGTTGACCTTTTTTGATCATTAGGGCTGGTCTAGGTGCCTCTGAAACATACTCCCCATGGAAATGAAACTCAAGTCCCTGGAGTGAGGACCTGCAACAAACTTATGCTTGATCTTCATTTTCTGTAATCTCCAAGTGTTTATTTCATCTGGCATGGATTTCTAGTGTACAAGGTACTAGAAACATGGATCAACTTTGGAACTTGCATCATCTTTATACTTCATCTTCACCCTTGGTCTTCCTATCTTCCCATCAAAGAAGATTTATGCTTTTCCCAATCTAATTCTCTTGACACCTGCATTAGAATAATCAAAATAACAAATTCGTTGACAAAAATAATTGGATTAGTAACAACACAATTCATGAAATATGCATTTTGCTTCTCAGTTCTTCTTGGTAAACCTTGCCATTACTTATCTACAACCTGATCATTATCAACAATGTCAATTCTAGAAGCAATATCTATCTTTATGTGTCAAGTGCCAACTTTGCAAGTGCTGCATTGTCAAGTGCCAACTTTACAGGTGTTGCATTATTGTCTCCAATTCTTCCATTTCTTTTCTTATCCGTTGCACATCTTGCCTCGACTCTGTAATCTCTTTCTCTACCTATATTTGTCTCATCTCTTCCTCTCTTCTTCTTCTCTTTTATTTTCTTGTTTCTTCTATAGTGAACCCTCACCTTGCAAATACATCTTCAACAAATACATTCCTTCAAGCAAGTTTCTCTCACCTTGCTTCACTTTGTCTTTGCCTCACCAAGGTCTCTTTTCCTCTCTTCCTAGTCCTTCGAAAACTAGGGTATCCTTAGCCTAAACAAACACACAACTACCGACCATAAAAATCTACTTCTCCTAGAGTCTTCTAGCTTTAAAAACACTTTGATGCAGAGGTAAGGGGTCAAACGGTTCTCTTTCTCCTTCACAAAACTGATCTCTTCACAATGTTCTGGCAGACATCCTCATTGTCCACTTCAAGGCCATCAACTCACCATGAAACAATATCCTAGACAACTTCAGTATAAGTTTTCATGACCAATTCTTCAAGCGACAAGAGGGTACACCACAAGGCTACAAAGACCAATACAAGGAGACACCACTCCATTCACAGGAACAAATAACCCATGAGCATTTTTTGCATTAGGGGACATTAGACAGCCTATTCCAACACTTGGCATCAACTTTAAACAACCACCAATGATACTTCCTTCATTAAGTGCCTCTAGGCCTACTAGCCCTCTTCACTCTATTTTTGGCATTTACTAGAAAACCACTGATGAGCCTCCTTTAAGTTTCTTTCTCGATTATATTCATTGTTTCAAGCCTATGAAATCTAACTACCCAAATTGTTTTGGAAAATGCAAAATGTAGATGCCAAATTACTTTTGGCATCTTACAACATGATTCTTATTTACTAATTCCCCTTACGCAAAAATACGTCAACTTCCTAGAGGCATTTGATTCGATTTGGGACCTAATGGATCCTAAAATTTTGTAAACAAAAGTTCCAAAATCATAATATACGCACCTTAAGCCTTCAAACAACCAATTTTATAAAGATTTCCAAAGGTGTAAAGTGCCGAAATACAATTTCTTTTCAAAACCCTTATGGAGTAAGGGTTTCAAGAAAATTTGCTTGAGAAGTATTCTTGCAACTTAACAAGTTTTGACCATATGACCTTACTAACCCTTATAACCTGCATAACATATTGAAAGGTCTCATGTGACTCTATTACAGTGCCAAGATGGCTTACAATGTTACATTTTATCAATTGTCCCAGTTTGTTCATTAGGGCTAGGTGCATCTACACAATAATCCCCTTGGAAATGAAAATTAATTACCTTGAGTGAGAACATTCAACAAACTTGTGCTTGATCTTCCTTTTCTCTGATCTCAAAGCGTATATTCATTGAGAAAAATAATTAGATTAGTAACAATAGATTTTCATGAAATGTCTGTTTCGCTTCTGAATTCTTCTTGATAACCCCTGCCATTCCTTATCAACAACCTGACCATAATCAATAACATCAAAACTAGCAGGAATATCAATCTTCTTGTGTTCTTTTTCTTCTACCAACATCACTTCTACTTTCTTAACTCTAACCTTACCATTTCATTCTTTTTCAATGGCTGCAAATATTGTCCAAAAATCTGATTCTTCACCACTGATTTTTGTCCTTTTATCCAAATCTTCGCTTTACACCTTCCTTTGTTTGTTCACTAGCGTCTTCCATTAGGGGTTCTTGTGTCATCATCTTTGGTTCTAATGCCTTCAGTTATCTTCTCTTTTGTATCAGATCTGATTAGCCCTTGAAACCTTCCTCTTCATTGTAAAGTGTCGAGTTTGCAACTGCTATATTCCTGTCTCCAATTCTTCCATTTCTTTCCTCATTCATTCCACATATTGCCTCAACTCTCTAATCTCTTTCTCTTCCTCTATTTGTCTCATCTCTTCATCTTTTCTTCACTCGTTTCTTCGTTAATGAATACTCACCTCATAAATAGCTCTTCAACAAATACTTCCCTTCAAGAAAGTCTCTCTCACCTTGCTTCCTTTTCTCTTTGCTTCACCAACAAATTGCATACACAATTATACTTATCCAATACTCAAATATCCATGTTAGAGAGGAATGCTGGTGCAAAACAACTTCTACAGAGGATTAAATGCACCGGAAGGAGAAACTCTTGTTTATGCACCTATCTATGTAGCTGCACAATCTGGTTTTGCGAACAGGGTACCAATATTTAGTAAAATTAATGTATACTACCCCTCTTTGGTGACACTAAGTCAAAACCAATGCCCAAAACTCTATATATTTCTTCTCTACAAGTGGTCACTATTCCAGTTACTTATGAATCCAAACTAATTCACTAAATCCAACAACAGACTCTGATATAAGTCCGCTCCACTTAGAAGGTCTGGGTTTGCATCCAACCTTCAGCTTCCTAAGGGATTTCACCCTTAGAAACCAACCAGTCACTGACTTTCAACAACAAGAAGAAATGGCTTCTATATAAAATTCTCATAACATACTCTTGAAGGAGGACAATGTTTGTTTATAAAAACTCTTCAAACTCCAAGTGAACCTCCATGCTCAATGTGGGATAAACCATCCTTAACTTTTAATTCCTCCTTATGTAGTAACTTCTTGAACAAGCTGGAGAGCTTTATTAATTAAAATGACTTTATATTGTCATTTTAATATTAGAGTCATCATATCAAAAAGTCATTTAATATGATGAATATTATTAAAGTGAAACTAGATTTAACAATTAAACTCATGATAATTGCCAACTATCAACTCATGGGAATAATCCATCCACTTTCCAAATATAGATATGATGCCAACTAATCACCTCGATGATTATTGTAAATAGTAAGTATGAGCAAAACATAAAGGTGACTACTGAGTTGAATAATGTTGAAATAAAATAGGACACTGAGTTGAATAATGTTGAAATAAGCACTACAATTTGGGGACATTACAATCCTCCCTTCCCGACGATTGCTTACCCCAAGCAATCTGCACCTGTGTTCTGAAATTGAATGCTTGGATCCCATATCAACCTAGGGAACATTGCTGCACCAATCTACTGGAGAACTCTGATTTTAACATCAACATGCTTTTGTGAAGCAACTCATCATTGTCGATAAAGAAAAATGCACCAATCATGAGGATTACAGGATCGTAAATCATCCCATGTGCATAATCAATGAAGTCAACTTGCCATGTGCTGCTACCATGAATGAAAATATCCTCAAACCAACCTAGAACCTCACTCCAATTGAAGCAATATATATGTCTAATATCAAATGATGTTGGGAGATTAACATTTTTCCAATCGCTTATAGGGAAAGGATGATACAAATTCCTCCAACTCCTCCATCCAGCTCTCTGAAACATAACTATCAATGGGATTGCTCAACCCAGATCCCATGAGTAAAATGGCCATCCATCTTTTTCGCTATCTGTAATATCCTATTGCTCCAAGTTTAATACAAGTGGAATGCCCCAACCATAACAATGCCTTTCTCACATGCATCCCACAATAGTGATCATACCAGAGAGGCCAACAGGAAACCCAACTAGATTTTCCCCCTTCCAAAGTAGCAAGCATCTCATAACAACTATTCATCCTTCTTTTATACATCAGTTGTAACATCAAGTCATCAACTAGTGGCCTGAATTCAAAAGAATGTGTCTACTACACCATGTAACTTCCATGGAATGTGTCAACAATCTTCAACAAATGTATTGAAAAACTATTAGACTCCACGTCTGACTGTATATATGTGACTCACAATGTTAAACATGGAATGTAGGTTTTGATAACTAAATGCAAGTGGTTTACCAAAAGCCACTATGGCATATTCATCATGCTCTCTCCTGGTCTCTACTTCATTGACAAGCTCAGTGATAGTGGAATTATTGGCAATATTGGATATTGTATCATCACTCTAAGGTTCATTCGGCACAATATATTATTTTTCATTCTGTTCATCACATGAAGGGGCTTGATCTCTATCAGGAAGTTACCTTGAGATCACTGCTTTAACCCTTTCTAATCCATGCATGATTGTTTGTAGGCTTTTCATTGAAACTCCATCCTTAGACTGGTGTTGTGTGAGATACACAATGACTATGTTAATCCTACCAACTTGGCCCAGGACTTGTGCAACCGCCTCCAATTTAGGGTACACATTTTCAAGAACTATAGTAAGTGGTACAATTTGTTGAAATTAATTTGCATTTCTTGTTGAAGTCTTAACCTGAATGCTGCAAGGGTTATCATTATGTGGTTTCTTCTCTTCCACAACTGATTTATAATCAACATAGTGCTCACCTACAACAATCCCATTGTTGCAATCTAAATCTCCCAGTATCAATCGTCCCACTTGAAGTTCATTAACTAATCTTGTTACCTGTTGGTCCTTCACACCTGTAATATCTGAATGTTGAGCTGAAAAAGAATGTGACAAATACAATTTTTGACCAAGCTCATCTACTGGATTTTCAGCTTCATGAAGTGCCACAAAGGTAGCCTCTAGGGTTTCGTTAGTATTCTAGAGGTCGAAGGTAAGAGTGTCTAATTTTTGTTCCTTCTTCCTCAAGGCCTTTGAATAAATCTCTGCAAGATCTAGGAGATGATCTTGATCTGAAAGTAGATGTAGATAATCAGATTTCATTGTTTTCATCCTTTCTTTGATCACCTACAAATGTAAGTTTTCCTTTTGGAGTCCCTTTTGTCTCCTCTCCAATTGTTACTTTCAAAGATTGTATTCAACCATCCAATAAATGTCATCAATATGGAACAAAGCTACAACAATTTTATCTTCAACAACTTTAAATTGTCCATTGAAACGTGTGCTAGAGTGTATGAGAGAAATCAGATTCCCAAAAACATTTACAGGTTTTGATAAACTTCATGAAACATAATGAGACTTGAACCAAAATAAAGTTAATTCATGTATCAAAAGATTCCTATACATTTTAGATAGTATAAATCCAACACAACAAAATGCAAGGCATGAGAACAGTGAGAAAACAAGAAATTGCTAAATTCTACATTTATTTTTCATTTCTCTCTCATCTCCGAACTCTCCAAAACTCCAACTCTCTCTATGATTCAACCATTACATTATCTTTTAAAGCAATTCAAACCACCTACTACTTCAACTATTTTTTGAACCATATGACCATTGGGAATTTCAAAAATTGTACTATGACAACATTTTTGTAGTGACAATAGTTAGCAAGATTCTTGACAATTTTTACCATTTTTTCTACTATGCCTTAGGGCTAACGTAATTGGCATTTTAATATTAAATTGACCTTTTAGAGGCCTCTTTACATCAACTGAATATTTAAAACACCAATTTAGACAGTATTGGTGATTTGTTTGCAAGAAAAGTTGCTTGTTAAATTTTCTTGCAACTTGACAACTTTTGACCATATGACCTTATTGACCCTTATGACCCGCGTAACATATTGAAATGTCTAATATGACATTATTACAATGCCAAGATGGATTATAATGCCACATTTTTTCAATTGATTATTTTTGATAATTAGGGTTTGGTGCCCCTGCACCATATTTTCCAAGGAAATGAAACTCAGTCCACTTGAGTGAGGATCTGCAACAAACTTGTGCTTGATCTTCCTTCTCTTTGATATCCAAGTGTCTATTTCATGTGCTTGATTTTCCTTTTCTTTCAACTTTATACTTCATCTTCACCCTCAGTCTTCCTATCTTCCTGTTAAAGAAGATTTGATGCTTTTTTCAATTTGATTCTCTTGACACCTGTAGTGGAATAAACATATGAACAAATTCATTGACAAAAATAATTGGATTAGTAACAACACAATTCATGAAATCTGCATTTTGCTTCTCAATTCTTCTTGGTAAACCCTGCCATTCATTATCAACAACCTGATCATTATCAAGAACATCAACTCTAGCAGCAATATCAATCTTCACGTGTTCTTTTTTTCCCACAAATATCAGCTCTACTCTCTTAACTCCAACCTTACCATTCCATTCTTTCTCAATGGCGCAAAATACTACCCACAAATCTGATACTATATCTCTGATTGTTGTCCTTTCATCTAGATCTTCTCTTTTCACCTTTGTTTCTTTGTTCACTTCCCTCTCCTATCAGAGGTTCTTCTGTCTTCATCTTTGGTTCTAATGCCTTCACTTGTCTTGTCTTCTAAATTAGCCATTGAATAGGCCGCAAAACCTTCTTAAGTTCCAACTTTGCAAGTGTTGCATTCTTGTCTCTGATTCTTCCATTTCTTTCCTCATTTTTTGCACATCTTGTGTCAATATTTTTAACCTTAAAAAAACCAATTTAATAAAGATTTCCAACGGTGTGAAGTTTCCAAATGAACAATTTCTTTTCAAAAGCATTGTTGAGTATGGCTTTCAGACCAGTTGTCACAAAAACATTTATGCATTTGGATAAAATTCATGAAACATTATGAGACTTGAACTTGAAATAATGTTTATTCATACACCTAAAGATTACTATACATTATAGATGCTATAAATCCAACACAACACCATGCCAAGTGTGGGAACAATGAGAAAACATGAAATTACAGAATACTATATGTATTTCGTTGTTTTCTCATTTCAAAACTCTCCAAAACTACAACTCTCTTTGTGATTTGACCGCTACGTTATCTTTTAAAGCAATTCCAACTACGTACAACCAACTTCAGCTACTTTTGGAACCATATGATCGATGAGAATTTTCAAAAATTCCACTATGACAACATTTTTGCAATGACAACTCTTAGCAAGTTTCTTGACAACTTATAGCATTTTTTTGAATATGGCTAAGGGCTTACCTAATTGCCATTTTAACATCAAATTGACCTTTTAGAGGCCTCTTTATATCAAGTGGATATTTAAAACAACAATTCAGACCATTTAGACACTATTGGTCATTTGGTTGCAATAAAAGTTGGTTGATAACTTTTCTTGGCACTTGACAACTTTTGATTAGATCACCTTATTGACCGTATAACATATTGAAAGGTCTCATAGGACCCTATTACAATGCAGAAATGGCTTATATGTCACATATTATCAATTGACCTTGTTTGATCATCAGGGAGCTGAACAATAACCATGAGCATCGAGCCACCTGTCGTATTCCTGACTGACTAGCTTATTCCATATAGCTTCATATTGGGTATGAAAACCATGGACTAAGCTTTGCTTATGACCATGCTTGTTGACCATGTATGTGGAAGCCTCAACCTGACCCTTCTCCTTATGACCCTCATAACATATTAAAAGGTCTAATTTGACCCTATCAAAATACGAAGATGGCTTATAATCACCTGTTATTAGTTGACCTTGTTTGATCATTAGGACTAGGTGCCTCTGCAACATACTCCCCACAGAAATAAAACTCAAGTCCCTTGAGTGAGGACATGCAACAAACTTGTGCTTGATCTTTCTTTTCTCTGATCTCCAAGTGTTTATTTTATTTGGCATGCCTTTCCAATGCACAAGGCATTGGAAACATGCATCAACTTTATACTTCATTTTCACCCTTGGTCTTCCTATCTTTATTTTATAGAGGATTTGGTGCTTTATGGAATAAGATACTCTTGACACCTGTAGTGGAATAAACATAATAACAATTTCATTGACAAAAATAATTTAATTAGTCACAACGCAATTCATGAAATCTACATTTTGCTTCTCAATTCACAAAACTCTCATTCTCCAAGAGTCTTCTACCTCTGATACAACCTTGATGTAGAGGTAAAGGCCCAATTACTGCTCTTTCTCATTAACACAACTGATCTTTTCACAATGTTCTTACATACCATTTATTGACCAATTCACACAACAAAGTTTTCACGACCAATTCTTCAAGTGACAGGAGGGTACACTACAAGGCAGAAAGGACCAATATAATTAGACAACACTCCATTCAATGGGACCACTGACCCATGAGCATTTTTTGCATTAAGGCACATCAGAAAACTTATCGAAACAATTGGCATCAATTTTAAACGACCACTAATCATACTTCCTTTATTAAGTGCTTCTAGACCTAGTACCCTCTTCACCCAGTTTTGGGGCATTAACTTGGACACCATTGAACACAGACACAAAATGAAACCTGACCAAGATACCTAATTTGGAGTTGTAACACATATCTTAGAATGACCATAGGGCATTTTAGACCAACTTGACAAAAAATGGCTTGGTAATGTACAACCTATAGGCTTTTTAGGTCAACAAACTCAATATTTTTGGGCATAACGTTTCACAAAAAGGTCATAATCGACATCTAAAAACATTTTGGGATACTCATTTCCATTTTATACAACATGTTTCAAGCTCAAGGGTGGTTGTTTTGTAATATATGGCAAAAATAATGACCGGTAATTCTCGAAATAGACCCAAATTACTGGTTTATCCTCCTTAAGCATCATCATTTCGGCCAAAAACAATGTTTTTCACGCCTGCAATTTGCAAAATCATAACCTTCACTCCTTAAGCCTTGAAACAACTGATTTTATATAGATTTTCAACAGTGTCAAGTTCCCAAATGAACAATTTCTATTCAAAACCCTTGTCGAGTAAGGGTTTCAGACTTGTCCTCACGAAAATGTTTACAACTTCTAATTGTTTATCTCTGATTGTTGTCCTTGAATCTAGATCTTCTATTTTCACCTTGTTTTGTTTGTTCACTACTCTCTTCCATCAAGGGTTCTTGTGTCTTCATCTTTGTTTCTAATGTTTTCATGTGTTTTCTCTTTGGAATCAGCCTTTGAATAGGCCACACAACCTCCTTCTGCATTGTCAACAACATCCACTCCTTATTGACAACTTGATCATTATCTACAACATCCACTCTAGAAGCAATATCAAACTCGATGTATTCTTTTTCTTCTACCGACATCACCTCTACTTTCTTAACTCTAACCTTACCATTCTATTCTTTCTAAATTGCTACAACTCTGATTATTGTCCTTGCATCTAGATCTTTTTTCACCTTCCAATGTTTGTTCAGTCCCCTCTTCCATCAGGAGTTCTTGTATCTTCATCTCTGGTTCTAATGCCTTCACTTATCTTCTCTTTTGAATCAGCCTTTGAATAGGCTACACAACCTTCTTGTTCATTGTTTAGTATCAACTTCGCAACTTCTACATTCTTGTCTCCTGTTCTTTCATATCTTTCATCATTCGTTCCACATCTTCCCTCAACTCTCTAATCTCTTTCTCCTCCTCTATTTGTCTCATTTCTTCCGCTTTCCTCTTCCTCTCCTCTTCTTTGAGAATTTCAAAAATTGCACTATGACATCCTTTTTGTAATGACAACTCTTAGAAAGGTTTTTGACAACTTTTAAAACATTTCCCGATGTGCCTAATGACTTACCTAATTTGCTTTTTAAACATGAAATTGATATTTGAGAAGCCTCTTTGGATTATGTTGATATTTAAAACACCAATTTAAACCACTTAGACACTATTGGTCAGTTGGTTGCAAGAAAAGATGCTTGACAATTTTTCTTGCGACTAGACATTTTTTAACGATACGACCCTATTGATCCTTATGACTTTCATAACATATTAAAAGGTCTCATGGGACCCTACTACAATGCCAAGATGGGTTATAATCACCTGTTATAAGTTGACCTTGTTTGATCATTAGGACTAGGTGCCTCTGCAACATACTCCCCACGGAAATGAAACTCAAGTCCCTTGAGTAAGGACCTCAAACAAACTTGTGCTTGATCTTCATTTTCTGTAATCTCCAAGTGTTTATTTCATCTGGCATGGATTTCTAGTGTACAAGGTACTAGAAACATGCATCAACTTTGGAACTTGCATCATCTTTAGACTCCATCTTCACCCTTGGTCTTCCTATCTTCCTGTCAAAGAAGATTTATGCTTTTCCCAATCTGATTCTCTTGACACCTGCATTAGAATAAACATAATAACAAATTCATTGAGAAAAATAATTGGATTAGTAACAACACAATTCATAAAATATGCATTTTGCTTCTAATTTCTTCTTCATAAACCTTGCCATTCCCTATCTACAACCTGATCATTATCAACAACGTCAACTCTAGAAGCAATATCTATCTTTATGTGTTCTTTTTCCTCTACCAACATCACCTCTACTTTCTTAAGTCCCACCTTACCATTCCATTCTTTCTCAATGGCTGCAAATACTATGCACAAATTTGAATCTGCATCTCTGATTGTTGTCCTTGCATCTATATCTTTTTTCACCTTCCTTTGTTTCCTCACCACCCTCTTCCATAAAGGGGTCCTTCTATCTTCATGTCTGGTTCTAATGCTTTAACTTGTGTCCTCTTCTAAAGCAACCTTTGAATAGGCCACATAACCTTCTTCTTCATTGTCAAGTGCCAAATTTGCAAGTGCTGCATTATTGTCTCCAATTCTTCTATTTGTTTACTTATCCATTGCACATCTTGCCTCGACTCTATGATCTCTTTCTCTACCTATATTTGTCTCATTTCTTCCTCTCTTCTTCTTCTCTTTTATTTTTTTATTTCTTTTGTATTGAACCCTCACCTCACAAAAACCTCTTCAACAAATACATTCGTTCAAGCAATTTTCTCTCACCTTGCTTCACTTTTTCTTTGCCTCACCTAGTTCTCTTCTCCTCTCTACCTAGTCTTTTGGCAACCAGGGTATCCTCTCAGGTTGAATGAACACACAACTACCGACCACAAAACTCTCCTCCTCCTAGAGTTTTCTAGCTCTGAAACCACTTTGATGCAGAGTTAAGGGGTCAAATGGTTCTCTTTCTTATTCACACAACTGATCTCTTCACAATGTTCTAGGAGACATCCTCATTGTCCACTTCAAGGCCATCAACTCGCTAGGAAACAATATCCTAGACAACTTCAATATAGGTTTTCATGACCAATTCTTCAAGCGACAAGAGGGTACACCAGAAGGCTAGAAGGACCAATACAAGGAGTCAACACTCCATTCACTGGAACAAATAACCCATGAGCATTTTTTGCATTAGGGGACATTTGACAGCCTATCCCAACACTTGGCATCAACTTTAAAGAACCGCCAAGGATATTTCCTTCATTAAGTGCCTCTAGGCATACTAGCCCTCTTCACCAAATTTTTGGGCATTTACTAGGAAACCATTGATGAGCCTCCTTTAAGTTTCTTTCTCATTTATATGCTGTCATCATTAACCCGTAAGTTCTCTACTGGTCTAAGTGTTGTCATTGTTTGGCAAAAGAGGATAGAGAATCTGGCAAAAGAGGATAGAGATTTGTTCTCTATTATAAAGGGGACTCTTCATCAAGAAAGGTTGAGAAACTAGTCACTACACTAAGCATCAACAACCGGATAATGCACTCAGCAGAGAAGAGTGTATCCTAGTATCAACCAACGACTGCCCTCAACCGGTATAGATAAGTACAAATAAACACATATCCAACAATTGTCTATAATAAAACCATTAAGAATAGTGCAACTGGTAATCTGACCCACCAAGGGCATGTACCCTGTATATAGCATAAAGAACTCAACCGATATTTTATAAGACCCCGGTATGAACCAAGGAAGTCATAGTCAACTGTTTGTTCCAACCAACTCTTCTTCACCGGGATTTATTGCAATAAATCCAAGTGATCTTGAGTTGTCTTAGTGATCGGTTTGAGGCCCAGGTAAAGGATTTAAAGCCGGAATCAATGGTTACTTAAGGCGCGACTAAAGGATTTAAAGCCAGATTCAGTGGCTTTAAATCAAAGTGTTATCTCTTATGGAGAAAGGTTGCTTAACACGCAACTGTTGTTTTCTTCATGTAGTGGATGAAGACAAAACTTGCATCGAATGCTTGCTTAAGAGAACAAACACTTCACTGAGTGATGCATTCATTGGATCTCAGGATTAGGTCATGCATTTGAGGCATAGTCAGGGAAACAAAACTGAATATATTCTTATGTCTATTGAGAAGAAGATTTGCCTTCATTCTGCTATGAAAAAGAGTGAGCCTATATACTACAGAAGCAAAGGTTAGAAAAGTATCAAGGGTTAGAGATAATCGACAGAGTAAAAGTTGTGCAAGACAACACAACAATAGTTGAGAGTACACCTATGTCAACCGGTGATAATTCTTAGTAGAACACAAATAGAGATCACATCTGGCTAAGCAGAGCCTTCTGTAAAGATCTTAATTCTATTGTTTTCTAGCAAACTACAATAGACAAATCCTAGTATTTGGGTGGACTCTAACAGGTCCCTTGTATCAAAATCCCTTAACCGGTGACATCTTTCAAGGTGTCTAAAGTCCCTTAACCAGGTAGGTCTTAACAAATCTTACTATAGCAAATCCCTTGACCAAGTTGCACCTAGCAAGTGTGTTTTATCCCTTGACTAGACAAGCTCTTAACAGGGCGTACTTCAGAAGAGTACAAATATTGTGAGGTCTCCTCACACCGTGGTCTTTACTCTTACCGGGTTTCCACGTGACAAATCTGGTGTCACTTTGTGTTTGTTCACTTACTATTTTGTTTGCTTAGAACTGTTTGCTTTGGTGCTGTAAGTTTACTTCACTGGATTATAAGGAAAAGTAAAGAATTTTTTTTCAAGTGCTGATTCACCCCTCCCCTCTTAGCACCGGTTTGGACTGTCAATTGGTATCAGAGCCTTGTTCTATTTTTATTTGTTGCTTAACCACACAGAGAGAAAGCTATGATGATGAGAAAGGAAGGACCAAAGTTTTCAAAAGAAAACTTTACCTTATGGTGCAGCAGAATGAAGCTATATATGAAGACCAATGGTGACTAGTACTGGAAGCATGTTACCAATGACTACAGTGACCCCGCCGGTACCTTGACACCTGATGAAGAGAAAATTAAGATTGAGCACATAGCTACCATGGACATGATAGCCAACACCTTACCTAACCACGTGTATGCTGAAATTGAACATCTTGACTTTGCCTGCAAAATGTGGAAAAAGTTACAAACAGTCTATGGATGAGATCCCAATGTTCACAGAGCCAAGGTCAAAAGCCTCAGGGGAAAGTATGACGACATGAGGATGAATGATGGAGAAGATATCAAGAAATATAGCAAGCGAATCAAGGAAGTGATCAACTCCATCAGAAGCATTGGAGGCAAGCTGACTAAAGAAGAGGTGGTGAGCAAAATACTAAGAACTCTCAGACCTCAGTATGCCATAAAGATCTTTGCCATTCAAGAGCTTAGATCTGTGAGAAATGATCAAGTCACCCTAGACTCTCTAATCAGTAAGCTAGCTGCTTTTGAATTAAGCAACTTTGATAATAGCCTATCTATTCAGGAAGCAACATTTAAATCATCGGTCAATGCCTCTTCCACCAAAAAGGGAAGAGAAATCGGTAACTCCTCTACTGGTAAGATCAACAACCTCATTGAGAATCTTCTCTCAGAGGAGACAGAGCAAAATGAGTTTGAAGCTCTGATTGCTAAGAGATTTCCTAGAGGGAAAGGGAAGTACAAAGGGAAACTCCCTTTAAAATGCTTCTCTTGTAACAAAATAGGACACATTGCTGCTCGATGTCCAGATAATGAAAATAGAGACAAAAGAGACCGGTTCAAGAACAAAGCAAAGTAGGAATGCTATCTTGCTGAGGAAGGAGTCACGGACAATGAGTCTAAAGACTCAAAAGATCCAGAAATTGCATTTGTAGCAATAAAGGAGGAGAGCCTAGCTCTCAATGAAGTTGCACTCATATCCAGATCACATCAATATGACGATTGAATCATTGACAGCGGATGCACTTACCATATGACCTGTGACAAGAGCAAGTTCATCAACTTGGAGCTCAACGACAGTGGATCAGCCACATTTGGAAACAATTCCCCTTGTGCCATCAAGGGTAAGGGATCTATTGTTCTCTGCAATAATGTTGTCTGTGAAGATGTGTACTGGGTCAAAGGACTCAAGTATAACTTGATGAGTGTTGCACAGCTAAACAACAAAGGTTTCCAATTGGAATTTGGTCAAGGCTCTTGCATAGTCAAAAATCAATCTAGATCCCACGTTGCAACTGGTAGACAGAGCAAAGGCAATCTGTTCTACCTAGACTCAACAGAAGGAGCCTGTTTAATTGCTTTTGTCAAAGGAGAATCAAGCAAGATTGGTATTATCTCCAAAGAAGATAATAGCTAGCTATGGCACAAGAGACTCTGCCATATAAACTTTGACAACATTGTCAAAGTGAGAAGGAAGAAATTGGTCAGAGGACTCCTAGAAATTGCAAAACCCATGGGAGGTATTTGTAAGGATTGTCAGTTAGGAAAACTGACAGGAGCAGGTCCTTCTCTACTGAAAATGTTCTAGCACACAGACCTGTGTGGACCAATGAGGACAAAGAGCTATCATGGAGACTGGTATTTCATGTTGTTCGTAGATGATTTCTCAAGAATGATGTGGACACTCTTTCTCTGTGAGAAATTAGAAGCCTTTCACATGTTCCAAATTTACAAGGCTAGAGTGGAAAAGGAAACTAGTAGAAACTTGAAATGTTTGAGGTTAGACAGAGGAGGTGAGTACACCTCTCAGGAGGTTACTCATTACTGTGAGGAACATGGCATACAAAGATAGTTCTCTGCACCTAGGACTCCTTAGCAGAATGGAGTAACAGAAAGAAGAAACAAAATGCTGATCTACTGTGCCAGAACCCTATTGATCCAAAAGAATCTTCCTCATCACTTCTGGAGAGAGGCTATCAGCACCACTGTTTATACAATCAACTGAGTTCAAGTAAAAAATGGAACCGGTAAGACGCCTTACGAACTATGGTTTAAGCATACTCCTAGTGTAGGATACTTCAAAATCTTTGATAGTAAATGTTATATCAAAAGAGAAATGTTTTCTGGGAAGTTTGATCCCAAGAGTGATGAAGGAACATTTCTGGGTTACTCTACCAAAAGAAAAGCTTATCGGTGTTTGAACAAAAGAACAGGTAAGATAATTGAAAGGATCAATGTAAAAATTGATTAATCATCTGAACCAAACAAGAGGACCGGACATGTCAATCATGAAAATTTTAAACTTACTAATGGAGGAGATGTCTTTGAGTTTCATGAAGCAACAATTGAAGAAGAGGAGACAACTCTCACTGACAGAAATCAAGAGCAAGAGACTATGCCTGAAGCTAACAGGATACCCCAGGATGGTGAACAAGTAGATGTTCAGAACCATGATGAAGATATTGCTCAACAAGATGAACCGGACTAGGAACAGAGGTCGGCTCTTCCAAGGTATGTCACATATCACTCTACTGACAATATAATTGGTGACCGACATGGGAAGATCCTGACAAGGAAAAAGGCCAAAGAGAACGTCTGTCTTCTCTCGTGTGTTGAGCCCAAAACCACTAGAGAAGCCCTTGAAGATAAAAATTGGGTCAAGGCCATGGACGAAGAAATTGAGCAAATAGAAAAGAATGACACATGGGAACTTGTTCCAACACCTCATGACAAAAATGTAATTGGGACTACATGGGTTTATAGAAACAAACTGAATGAGGATGGTAAAGTCATCAGAAATAAAGCAAGGCTTGTTTGCAAAGGCTATGCTCAGGAAGCTGGACTAGACTACAGAGAAAATTTTGCACCAGTAGCCAGACTAGAAGGGGTGAGAATTCTTCTTGCCTATGCAGCTCACAAAGGCTTTAAAGTGTACCAGATGGATGTGAAGTCTGCATTCCTCAATGGAATACTAGAAGAAGTCTACATTGAGCAACTGGAAGGGTTTACATCTGCTCAAAAGACTGATATGGTCTGCAAACTAAAAAAGGCTCTCTATGGGCTCAAGCAGGCCCCAAGGGCTTGGTATGAAAGGTTGCATTCATATCTTTTGACAATTGAATTCATCAGAACCAATGACAACAACAATATGTATCTTAAAACCGGAGAGGATGGAAATCTAATTGTTGAAATCTTTGTTGATGACATCATCTTTGGAGGAGATGACAAAATGAGCAAAGCATTTGCTGAAGAAATGAAGAAAGAATTTGAGATGTCTATGATAGGGCCCATAAAATTCTTTATTGGATTGCAGGTCCATAAGCTAACAGAAGGTATCTTCATCTCTTAGTCCAAGTACATAAAAGAAATTCTCAAGACCTTTGGACTAGAAGAATCCAAACTGGTTGGAACTCCAATGATAACTAATCTTAAGTTATCAAAGGAGGATGATGCCAAAGAAGTCAATGAAACAATGTATCGGTCCATGATAGGAAAATTGTAGTATGTTGTTCATAGCAGACCAGACATTGCTCATGCAGTTGGCATAGTAGCAAGATTCTTTGCTAATCCCAAAGAAACACATCTAATTATAGTAAAGAGAATCTTCAGATATCTAAAAGGAACTGAGGAATATGGCTTATGGTTTCCACACAAGGGTGGATTACAAATCAAAGTCTACACAGATGCAGACTGGGCTGGCAACGTGGATGATAGAAAGAGCACAAGTGGTGGTGCATTCTTTCTAGGTGCAAGAATAGTATCATGGACAAGTAAGAAGTAGAATTGCATTTCACAATCCACTGCTAAAGCTGAATATGTTGCTGCTACAATAAACTACACATAGGTGATCTGGATCAAACAATTGTTGGAAGGTATTCAGGAATAGGTACCTGAACCAATTGCAATTTACTATGATAGTACCAGCACCATAAACATATCCAAAAATCCTGTTATGCACTCCAAGACCAAGAACATTGCCATGAAGTATCACTACTTGAGGGAACTTGTACAGAACAAAGAAGTAAGATTGGAGTATGTGTCCACAAAAGAATAGATTGTTGATATATTCACAAAGCCATTACCAAAGAGTACCTTTGAGTATCTCAGAGGTAGACTGGGGGTTGTACCCCTCTCAGATCATCAGTAATTATCAACAGGAAGTCATCAGTTCATTATGATTCAAAAGGTTACATCTTATCTTTTATGAACTGATGAAAAGGACTACTGCTCGCAAGGGGAGCAGAGTATGCAAATCTTCCTGATTAGCCTTTGGCATTCTATTTTTAAAAAGAGGGAGAATAGAATATGATTATCTATCATATTTTTGCCATCAATGCCAAAGGGGGAGATTGTTGGCATCACTAACCGTTAAGTTCTCTAACGGTCTAAGTGTTGTCATTGTTTGGCAAAAGAGGATAGAGAATCTGGCAAAAGAGGATAGAGATTTGTTCTCTATTATAGAGGGGACTCTTCATCAAGAAAGGATGAGAAACCGGTCACTACAGTAAGCATCAACAACCGGATAATGCACTCAACAGAGAAGAGTGTATCCTAGTATCAACCAATGCTCGCCCTCAACCGGTATAGACAGGTACAAATAAATGCATATCCAACAATTGTCTATAATACAACCAGTAAGAATAGTGCAATCGATAATTTGGCCCACCAAGGGCGTGTACCTTGTATATAGCATAAAGAACTCAACCGATATTTTATAAGACCCCGGTATGAACCAAGGAAGTCATAGTCAACTATCTGTTCGAACCAACTCTTCTTCACCAGGATTTATTGCATTAAATTTGATTGATCTTGAGTTGTCTTGGTGATCGGTTTGAGGCGCAGGTAAAGGATTTAAAGCCGGAATCAATGGTTACTTGAGGTGCGACTGAAGGATTTAAAGCTGGATTCAGTGGGTTTAAATCGAAGTGTTATCTCTTATGGAGAAAGGTTGCCTGACACGCAACTGTTGTTTTCTTCATGTAGTGGATGAAGACAGAACTTGCATCGAATGCTTGCTCAAGAGAACAGACACTTCACCAATTGATGCATTCGTTGGATCTCAGGATTAGGTCATGCATTTGAGGAGCAGTCAGGGTAACAAAACTGAATATATTCTTATGTTTGTTGAGAAGAAGATTTGCGTTCATTCTGCCATGAAAAAGAGTGAGCCTATATGCTACAGAAGAAAAGGTTAGAAAAGTATCAAGGGTTAGAGATAATCGATAGAGTAAAAGTTGTGCAAGACAACACAACAATAGTTGAGAGTACACCTGTGTCAACCGGTGATAATTCTCAGTAGAGTACAAATAGAGATCACATCTGGCTAAGCAGAGCCTTCTGTAAAGATCTTAATTCTATTGTTTTCTAGCAAACTAAAATAGACAAATCCCAGATTTGGGTGGACTCTAACAAGTCCCTTGTATCAAAATCCCTTAACCGGGTGACATCTTTCAAGGTGTTTGAAGTCCCTTAATCGGGCAGGTCTTAATAGATCTTACTGTTGCAAATCCCTTGACCGGGTTGCACCTAGCAAGTGCATTTTATCCCTTGACTGGGCAAGCTCTTAACAAGGCATACTTAAAAAAAGTATAAATATTGTGAGGTCTCCTCACATCGTGGTTTTTACCCTAACCGTGTTTCCATGTGATAAATCTGGTGTCACTTTGTGTTTGTTCACTTAGTGTTTTGTTTGCTCAGAACTATTTTCTTTGGTGCTGTAAGTTTACTTCACTAGATTATAAGGAAAAGTAAAGAATTTTTTTTCAAGTGCTGATTCACCCCTCCCCTCTTAGCACCGGTTGGGACTATCATTATATTCATTGTTTCAAGCCTATGAAATCTAACTACCCAAATTGTTTTGGAAAATGCAAAAAGTAGATGCCAAATTACTTTTGGCATCTTACAACATGATTCTTATTTACTAATTCCCCTTACCCAAAAATATGTCAACTTCTTAGAGGCATTTGATTCGATTTGGGACCTAATGGATCCTAAAATTTTGTAAACAAAAGTTCTAAAATCATAATATACGCTCCTTAAGCCTTCAAACAACCAATTTTATAAAGATTTCTGAAGGTGTCAAGTGTTGAAATCGACAATATCATTTCAAAACTCTTGTGGAGAAACGGTTTCAAGAAAATTTTCTTGAGAAGTATTCTTGCAACTTGATAAGTTTTGATCATATGACCTTACTGACCCTTATGACCTGCATAACATATTGAAAGGTCTCATATGACCCTATTACAATTCCAAGATGGCTTACAATGTTAAATTTTATCAATTGTCCTGGTTTGTTCATTAGGGCTAGGTGCCT
Organism: Chamaecyparis obtusa; assembly: GCA_027943335.1. Taxonomy (NCBI): domain Eukaryota; kingdom Viridiplantae; phylum Streptophyta; class Pinopsida; order Cupressales; family Cupressaceae; genus Chamaecyparis; species Chamaecyparis obtusa. Next base: position 5,671,782 of record BSBK01003345.1, read on the forward strand.
CTACAACATACTCCCCTCGGAAATGAAAATTAATTACCTTGAGTGAGAACATTCAACAAACTTGTGCTTGATCTTCCTTTTCTCTGATCTCAAAGCATGTATTCATTGAGAAAAACAATTAGATAGTAACAACACAATTTGATGAAATCTCTGTTTCGCTTCTGAATTCTTCTTGATAACCCCTGCCATTCCTTATCGACAACTTGACCGTAACCAATAACATCAAAACTAGCAGGAATATCAATCTTTTCTTCTACCGACATCACTTCTAGTTTCTTAACTGCAACCTTACCATTTCATTCTTTTTCAACGGCTGCAAATATTGTCCAGAAATCTGATTCTTCACCTCTCATTGTTGTCCTTTTATCCAAATCTTCTTTTTACACCTTGTTGGATACAATTGTCTAAAGGAGATTGTTGCAATGATTATGTGTTGTCTTTGATGTCACACAAATGTCATATCAATCATCAGCTCAATCGGTCAGCAAAGCAGTTCCCAGTGTCTACCGAGCTCAATCGGTCAGCAAAGTAGTTCCCAGTGTCTACCAAGACCTCTCAGGTGTCAAAAGAAAAGTATGGCAGAAAATAGTGTTAACTGAGCTTCCTCGGTTATCGAAGGAAAGTTAGTGTCTACTGAGTTCACTCGGTCTCCAAAGGATGTTGAAGAATTCGCAGTACGTACCGAGTTATCTCAGTCGCCAAAGGAAATCTTTTTCGGATTAATGTTTACCGAGCAAGGTTAGCCTAGTAAAGGATTTTGTCAATTTGAGAAATAAAGTTGGTTTATTCCAGCCGACTGTTGTAATGATTAGTGATGTTTTGTAATAATTATTAGTGCCGACTTGACAATCTGAATGGTATATATATAGACGGTCACGCTGTGAATTATGAGGTAGAAAAAGAAAAAGAAAAAGAAAAAGTGAAAGGAAAGAATAGTATGAGTGAATTTTGAAGGATGATTAGATATCCTTGAAGAGCAGCAGAGATATATTTGATCAGGAAGGATCCAGTGAAGCAGAATAGAGATCTGTAATCAACAATTCAGTTGCATCACTATTCAGGTCACTTCATTGTTACCTTCTTACCATTGTAGCAGTGATTTCAAAATCTCCTAACCAAGTTGGTTTAACAGCCATTTTGTAAATCCTCTAACAAGGTGACAGTTCTATTGAATTGTTTCAAGACCTCTTACAAGGCCACTCCTAGCAGGGTGATTAAATCCTCTAACAAGGTCACACCTAACAGTGTGTTTTGTAACCTTTTACTGGGTTGGCTCCTAACAGGGCATCACTTCAGAAATTGAAAATAAGTAACTAATTACATTGGTGGTTTTTTCCATATTGGGTTTCCACATTAAATCTAGTGTCTCTTGCGTTCATGGTATTTTCTTTATTCATGCATGTTAATCACTGATGAATGCTTAAGAACAGTTATAATTAACACTCTCTGCAATTACCGAGTTTCAGCATTTCTCTGTATGTCAACAGTAAATAATTTAATAGGACATCTAAGGGATCAGTGGTAATATTTTGTGGTTAACTGATTCACCCCCCCCTCTCAGTTACTACATCTATATTTCCAACAATTGGTATTAGAGCTTTTGGTGCTTGCAGGAAGGGTTTTAAGGACCTAAGCTAAAGATCAGGATGTCTTACAAGAGAGAAATTCCAAGGCTTAATAGAGATAACTTTTCAGCATGGCAAGGTCTCATGAGACTTCATCTGGCTTCCATTGGTGATTCAGGATGCAAATATATTGATCAAGAATATACTATTCCTACTGGCACATTAACTGTTGAAGACATTGCAGAGAAAAAGAACCATAACACCATGATGATAGATATTGCATCAGCCCTTAGCTATGAAGAATTTGATGAGATCAAAGACTGCACAACTGCCTATGAAATGTGGAACAAGCTGAAGAAAATTTATGGTGGTGATGACAATGTGAAAAGAGCCAAAGCAGAAAGCCTAAGAGGACAATTTGATCAGATGAAGATGAAAGAAGATGAAAACATTGCAAAATATGTTGAAAGAATCAAGGTGAGTGTTAGTGCAATCAGAGCTTCTGGAGGAAAAATTGATGATGAAACTGTTATAAGTAAGGTTCTTAGAACATTGCTTCCTATCTATGCAATAAGAGTATCTGCTATTCAAGAAAGAAGATGTGAACAAAATCACAATATAACTTTGGATGCCTTAGTTGGAAGATTGACAGCTTTTGAATTGGACAACTATGATAACTATGTTCCAACTTCTAAAAATATTGAATCAGTATTTGAGGCCAAACTCTCACTTAAGAAGGGCAAGAAAATCTAGTGAGAAAGTGAAGAAGAATCAGAGGAAAGTTCAGACAGTGATCTTGAAGTTATTGAAGCATTACTTGCAAAGAAATATACTAGAGGCAGAGGTAAATACAAAGGTAAAACTCCCTTAATCTATTTTTCATGTGAAGAAATTGGTCATATTGCAGCTAGGTGCCCAAACAAACAAAGAAAAGATGAGAAGAAAGGTCACAAGTACAATGGCAAGAAGAATTTCAAGTCATTCAAGGATAAAGGTAAGAAAACATGTTTTTTGGCTAAGGATTCTGATGATAGTGAAGAAGAAATTGTCTTCATTACTGTAAAAGATGAATTTGATGATGATGAAGATGAGATGGCACTTATCTCTCATATAAGAAAAAATGATACATGGATTATAGACAGTGGATGCTCACATCATATGACTGGTGACAAAACTAAGTTTGAATATTTTGAAGACTATGATGGTGGTAGTGTAAGGTTTGGAAACAATGAACCTTGTTGTATAAAAGGAAGAGGATGAATTTCATTAAACAAAGAACTTATATGTGATAATGCATATTGGGTTGAAGGACTAAAACATAATCTTATAAGTGTAACATAGCTAATCAACAGTGGACTCAAGGTTCAATTCATGAATGGCAAAGCAAGACTGCTGAATGACAAAGGAAAACTGATTGGTTCAGGCAAACAAACCAAAGGTAACCTATTTTATCTTGATCTCGATGAATGCTCATGTTTTATTGCTCAAATTGAAGAAAGTTGGTTATGGCACAAAAGGTTATGTCATGTAAATTTTGATAATATGGTGAAAATAAGAAAATTCAAGAAAGTAAGAGGTATTCCTACTTTGAAGAAACTTGATATTGGTCTATGCAAGAATTGTCAGATTGGTAAAATGGGAAAGACTAACTTTAAAACTAAAAACTATCAGTATGAAGATATTTTGGATATTGTGCATACTGACTTATGTGGACCTATTGGAATTGAAAGCTATACTGAAGAAAAATTCTTTATTCTCTTTGTTGATGATTACTCTAGAATGATGACTGTTATGTATTTAAGAGAAAAGTCAGAAGCATTTGAGAAATTCAAATGGTATTTGGCAAGAGTAGAAAAGGAAATAGGAAAAAGAATGAAGTGCTTGAGATCAGACAGAGGTGGTGAATTCATCTCCCATGAATTCAATAATTTCTACATTGAAAGAGGAATCAAAAGACAGGTATCAGCTCCAAGAACTCCTGAGCAAAATGGAATAGCTGAAAGGAGGAACAGATCTATCATGGATTGTGCAAGGACTCTAATGATTGAAAATAACATTGCTATGAAATACTGGAAGGAAGCTATTAGCACTGCAGTTCATACCTTGAACCAAGTACAGTTGAGGAAAGACACATTCAAAACTCCTTATGAGTTATCGTATGGCTATAAACCCAATGTAAGTTACCTAAAAGTATTTGTTAGTAAATGTTACATCTTGAAAGAATCTAGAAAAGGAAAACTTGATGCAAAAGGTGATGAAGGAATATTTTTGGGATATTCTTGCAAAAGTAAGGCATATAAATGTCTAAATTTGTCTACTCATAAAATCATAGAAAGTGCACATGTGAGAGTAGATGAGTTTGCAGAAAAGACTGAAGAAGAAAGCAAAAGGGAGCCAGAGGATTATAGAAGATTTGTTTACATTGAACCTGATACATTGCCAGACACATCTGTCAATGAGGAGACTACATCAACCGAGCCCAGTACAGTAACTGAGTCACAAGAAGAAGTTCAGACCGAGTCACAAGAAACTGAGTCTCAGCCTGAAGTTACTGAGCAAATATCTACCGAGCCCGAGCAAATTGAACCTGAAGATGAAATTCAAGAAGATGACAATGTAACTCATTCAAGAAGAAAGGAACTTGTATTGGCCAAGTATGTCAGGAAGCATCATACACCAAATCAGATTATTGGAAACAAATCAGATGGCACTATGATAAGGAATAAACTAAAAGGTACATGTTTACTTGTTGATTTTGAACCTAAAAATGTCAAAGATGCATTGGAAAATGAAAGTTGGATTGAGGCTATGAATGAAGAAATAGAACAAATAGAGAAAAATAAGACATGGACTCTTGTACCTAGGCCTAAAGATAAAAATGTAATTGGGACAAAATGGGTATTCAGAAATAAGTTGAATGAAGATGGTCAAATATCAAGAAACAAAGCAAGATTGGTATGTAAAGGATATTCTCAAGAAGAAGGTATAGATTATGGAGATACTTTTGCTCCTATTGCAAGATTAGAAGGTGTAAGGAATCTACTTGCATATGCAGCACATAAAGGATTTAAGGTATATCAGATAGATATAAAATCTGCATTTCTCAATGGTATTCTTGATGAAGAAGTCTACATTGAGCAACCTGAAGGTTTTATGGATCCAGACAAAAGGGATATGGTTTGCAAGTTACACAAAGCACTGTATGGTCTGAAACAAGCCCCTAGAGCATGGTATGAAAGATTACATAACTATCTAACTCAGATTGATTTCAAAAGAGCCAATGACAACTGTAATTTATACATCAAAGAAGGACCAGATAACAAAATTGTTTTGGCAAAAATATTTGTGGATGATACTGTGTTTATAGGGAATGATGATCAGTGCAAAGAATTTTCAGAGCAAATGAACAAAGAACTTGAAATGTCTATGTTTGGTAAGATAAAATTCTTTGTTGGACTTCAAATTCAGCAGAGCAAGAATGGTATCTACATTACTCAGTCTAAATACATCAAGGAAATACTTAAGAAGTTTGGTATGGAAGATTCAAAACTAGTTGGTACACCCATGTGTACTGGACTGAAGCTTACCAAAGATGATGATTCAAAAGAAGTAGATCAGACCTTATACAGATCAATGATTGGAAAATTACAGTATGTAGTACATACAAGGCCTGATATTGCCTTAGCAGTTGGTATAGTAGCAAGATTCTCAGCAAAACCCAGAGAAAATCACATGATGGCAAACAAAAGAATCTTGAGGTACTTAAGAGGAACTGAAGATTATGTCTTGTGGTATAAATTTGGAGGCAATCTGAACTTAAAAGTGTTTACTGATGCTGATTGGGTAGGAAACATTGATGACAGAAAGAGTACAAGTGGTGGAGCATTTTTTCTTGGCAAAAGGTTAGTATCTTGGACCAGTAAAAAGAAAAATTGCACATCCCAATCCACAATTGAAGCAGAATATGTTGCTGTAGTAGTAAACTGCTCTAATATTGTTTGGTTCAAATAGTTATTGGAAGGCATGAAAGTTGAGATCAAAGAACCAGTTGTTATGTTCTGTGATAATACAAGTGCAATAAATATTTCAAAGAATCCAGTAATGCATTCCAAACCAAACACATTTCTATAAAATATCACTTTGTCAAAGAATTGGTGCAGGACAAGGAAATCAGATTGGAATATGTTCATACAAAAGAACAAATTGCAGATATCTTCACCAAGCCACTACCTAAGGATGCATTCTTGTATCTAAGAGGTAAGTTAGGGGTCATTCCCCTATCCGAGGCTCACTAAATTGATTTTTAGTAATGCATCAACCAGAGCATGTTGAAGATCAGTCAGTTGATGCAGCATATTCAAGGAATCATTGCATATGAATCAATACTTAAGGTACATTGGTATTGAACGGAAGTGTGTTATCTTTGGCATGTGTTGTCAAAGAGGGAGAGTTTGCTGTTTGCTGTCATTATTTCATGAAATTTCTAAGAAAGAGATTTTTTTTTAAAAAAAGAGAAAAGAGGGAGAGTTTTCAGTCAGAGGGAGATGAGAATCAGAACGAAGCTAAGGATATGTTCCTTATTCTATGTTTGCTATGAAATTTCATTGTGCTATGACATATTGTGTTGCCATCAATGCCAAAGAGGGAGATTGTTGGATACAATTGTCTAAAGGAGATTGTTGGAATGATTATGTGTTGTCTTTGATGTCACACAAATGTCATATCAATTGTCAGCTCAGTCGGTCAGCAAAGCAGTTCCCAGTGTCTACCGAGACCTCTCGGGTGTCAAAAGAAAAGTATGGCAGAAAACAGTGTTAACCGAGCTTCCTCGGTTATCGAAGGAAAGTTAGTGTCTACTGAGCTCACTCGGTCTCCAAAGGATGTTGAAGAATTCGCAGTATGTACTGAGTTATCTCGGTTGCCAAAGAAAATCTTTTTCGGATTAATGTTTACCGAGCAAGGTCGGCCCAGTAAAGGATTTTGTCAATTTTAGAAATAAAGTTGGTTTATTCCAGCCGACTGTTGTAATGATTAGTGATGTTTTGTAATAATTATTAGTGCCGACTTGACAATCTGAATGGTATATATATAGAAGGTCACACTATGAATTATGAGGTAGAAAAAGAAAAAGAAAAAGAAAAAGTGAAAGGGAAGAATAGTATGAGCAAATTTTGAAGGATGATTAGATATCCTTGAAGAGAAGCAGAGATATATTTGATCAGGAAGGATCTAGTGAAGCAGAATAGAGATCTGTAATCAGTAATTCAGTTGCATCACTATTCAGGTCACTTCATTGTTACCTTCTTACCATTGTAGCAGTGATTTCAAAATCTCCTAACCGAGTTGGTTTAATAGCCATTTTGTAAATCCTCTAACAAGGTGACAGTTCTATTGAATTGTTTCAAGACCTCTTACAAGGCCACTCCTAGCAAGGTGATTAAATCCTCTAACAAGGTCACACCTAACAGTGTGTTTTGTAACCTTTTACTGGGTTGGCTCCTAATAGGGCATCACTTCAGAAGAGTGAAAATCAGTAACTAGTTACATTGGTGGTTTTTCCCATATTGGGTTTCCACATTAAATCTAGTGTCTCTTGTGTTCATGGTATTTTCTTTATTCATGCATGTTAATCACTAATGAATGCTTAAGAACAGTTATAATTAACACTCTCTGCAATTATTGAGTTTCAACATTTCTCTGTATGTCAGCAGTAAATAATTTAATAGGACATCTAAGGGATCAGTGGTAATATTTTGTGGTTAACTGATTCACCCCCCCCTCTCAGTTACTACATCTATATTTCCAACACACCTTTCTTTGTTTGTTCACTACTGTCTTCCATTAGGGGTTCTTGTGTCATCATATTTGGTTCTAATGCCTTCACTTGTCTTCTCTTTTGTATCAGCCTTTGATTAGCTGTTGAAACCTACTCCTTCATTGTAAAATGTCGATTTTGCAACTGCTGTATTCTTGTCTCCAATTCTTCCATTTCTTTCCTCATTCATTCCACATCTTGCCTCAACTCTCTAATCTCTTTCTCTTCCTCTATTTGTCTCATCTCTTCATCTTTTCTTCACTCATTTCTTCTTTAATGAATCCTCACCTCACAAATACCTTTTCAACAAATACTTCCCTTCAAGAAAGTCTCTCTCGCCTTGCTTCATTTTCTCTTTGCTTCACCAACAAATTGTAGACACAATTATACTTATCCAATACTCAAATGTCCATATTAGAGAGGAATGCTGGTGCAAAACAACTTCTACAAAGGATGAAATTCACCGAAAGGTGAAACTCTTATTTATGCACTTGTCTATGTAGCCGCACAATCTGGTTTTGCGAACAGGGTACCATTCTTTAGTAAAATTAATGTATACTGCCCCTCTTTGGTGACACTAAGTTAAAACCAATGCCCAAAACTCTATATATTTCTTCTCTACAAGTGGTCACTTTTCCAATTACTTATGAATCCAAACTAATTCACTAAATCCAATGGCAAACTTTGATATAAATCCACTCCACTTAGAAGGTCTGGGTCCAACCTTCACCTTCCTAAGGGTTTTCATCCTTAGAAATGAAAGAGTCACTGACTTTCAACAACAAGAAGAAATGGATTCTATATAAAATTCTCATAACATACTCTTGAGGGAGGACAATGTTCATTTATAAAAACTCCTCAAACTCCAAGTGAACCTCCATGCTCAATGTGGGATAAACCATCCTTAACTTTTAATTCCTCCTTATGTAGTAACTTCTTGAACAAGATGGAGAGCTTTATTAATTAAAATGACTTTATATAGTCATTTTAATATTAGAGTCATCATATCACAAAGTCATTTAATATGATGAATATTATTAAGTGAAACTAGATTTAACAATTAAACTCATGATAATTGCCAAATATCAACTCATGGGAATAATCCATCCACTTTCCAAATATAGATATGGTGCCAACTAATCACGTTGATGATTATTGTAAATAGTAAGTATGGGAAAAACATCTAGGTGACTTTCTAACAGTAATAAGTGTGAATGAAAGTGTGCCGAATGATCTCCAAAAGGCTCACCACAAATAAAATAGGACACTGAGTTGAATAATGTTGAAATAAGCACTAAAATTTGGGGACATTACAGTCCTCCCTTCCCAACGATTGCTTACCCCAAGCAATCCACACCTGTGTTCTGAAACTAAATGCTTGGATCCCATATCAACCTAGGGAATATTGCTGCACCAATCTACTGGAGAACTCTGATTTTAACATCAACATGCTTTTGTGAAGCAACTCATTGTTGTCGATAAAGAAAAGTGCACCAATCATGAGGATTCCGGCATCACAAATCATCCCACATGCATATCAAGAATGAAAACATCCTCAAACCAACCTAGAGCCTCACTCCAATTGAAGTGATATATACATCTAATATCAAATGATGTTGGGAGGTTAATATTTTTCCAATCACTTAAAGGGAAAGGATAATACAAATCCCTCCAACTCCTCGAACCATCTCTCTAAAACATAACTATCAATGGGATTTCTCAACCCGGATCCCGTGAGTAAAATGGCCATCTATCTTTTCCGCTATCTGTAATATCCTGTTGCTCCAAGTTTAATACAGGTGGAATGTTCAAACCATACCAATGCCTTTCTCACATGCATCCCACAATAGTGATCATACCAGAGAGGCCAATATGAAACCCAACTAGATTTTCCCCCTTCCAAAGTAGCAAGCATCTCATAACAAATATTCATCCTACTTTTATACGTCAGCTGTAACATCAAGCCATCAACCAGTGGCCTGAATTCAAAAGAATGTGCTTGCTACACCATGTAACTGTTATCACCTGAAATTGCACCCTTCAAATTCCAAGAAAATTTGACATTTCAAGGTAACATGGAAACACTCCTAAGTTGTGGGTTATTATAAAAGGAGTGAATCTCCAGATAAGGCCGGTTCCTAACTGCATTCACACTAACTGACTTAGGAAAAGGGAGAAGGATTAATAAAAGGAACTAGAACTGCGAGAATGAAAACCTTAAATTGCACCCTAAAAGGATAGATACTGAAATTAGATGAAAGTGCCAATACAATTTCAAGTGTTTACTTAACTTGACAATAGAGAAAAATTGATATCACAATTTATTATGAACTTCCATGCATTAGTATTTCATTAACAAGATAAGAACGTACAAGCACCAAGGAGGAAGGAAAAACTTCACAGCTAAATTCTTGAATGTTCAACACACAGTTAATGACCTGCACAAATAGCTACTTACAGAAAAGGGTAATAATTTGCAAGACAAAGGTGATAAGAAGGTTAAAAAAAAAACACTGATTTACACCTCATCAATCACATAAATATTACACTTAACTGCATTAACAAATTGGACTGAAGAAAAGAACTCTGTAATCAAAAGATGAACCTGTAATGTATTCCACTCTCCAATAAACTGAGTTACAGATAGCTGAAAGAAAGACCCTAGAATTTCTGCAGAAAATGCCAAGTCTCCAATATCACCAATCAGAACTCCAAAATAATGAGCAAAAAACCCACTAAGTACAAGACCAACTGCCCATTTTCGGATACAACAATAATCCTGAAAAATAGGACCTGAAAAACTCTTCCAACAAATATCAACTGACTGAAAAAGTCAAGTCAAGACCATAATCACCATGTGACTCATCAAAACTGTCCACAAAAGCCTCAAACTGCTAATAAATGACTCTAAACATCCCATGAAAGGCTCAATCCGACCCCCTACATTTTCTCAAACAGGTCCTATATACCCTCCATATGTCTGCAACAACCCTCAGCCTTTATGACAACAATCATCAATACACCCTTATCTCTCCATTAAGTCATAAACAACCTCCAGAAATCTTTTTAATATTTGCAATTTTAAACAACAATTAATTGATTCAAAAGATTATCAATTAATTATTACTTAATAATAATCACCTTGCAAATACTAAAAGGATAAAAATAAATCAATTCATTTAAAAATAATGACATAAATAATATAGTGTTATATTACTTATGTCAATATAATAGAATGAATGAATTAATTTATTTAAACAACACTTTAAAAACCGCATAAGGCTTGGCGATGGACTTGAAAGAAAATACAATTTGTTTTAGGGGCAGGTTAAAAGCCCTTCAACCCTAAAATACACTCATTTCTATCTTTTCAAAATTGAGGGTTCTATCCTTTCGAGTGTGAGGGTTTCATCCTGAGCCGCCGCCATTGCTGGTTATTTGGTGCTGTTATGAGATTCTATTTGCTCCATTTTCTGATATCTCTCGCAGGCGAACAGGTATAAACACTTCTGAACTTCTTTTGCTAAAAAACGCTGGAAAACATGGTAAAATTTTGTTATTTTCTGAGCTTGAGACTGGAACTGTTATAAATATTTTCCTCCATTCGAAATACAGGTTTCATTTTTTTTAAAAACTCACAGCGGCTATCTGGAGTTTAGAAGCATTTTTATTATCTCGTTGGCAAAAACCCTTGCCGTTTTTCTGAAATGTGATTCTACAGGGTTTATTATTTCATTTTTCTGCTATATAAAAAAAATGCATCGCCCTGTTGACCGACCTGCAGTTCATTGTCCTCTGACATATTGGTATTTACAGGTTCTAGCTCCTCTGCACGCAGCATGGCTATTTTAGTGGCCTCGCTGGCCTTTTCTTTTAACTCCTTAGCCATCTCCAACTTTTGAGTTAGATTTTTCACAACCCTTTTCACCTCCTCAAGCTCAAGCAGGGTTTGAACCTAAGTAGCTTCTACATTCTTCAACTGCTCCTTGGATTTGTCCAATTCCTTTTGCATTTGATGAAGTTCTGTTTCCTTGGCTATGCGCCTCTCAAACTGGAAGTTTAAACTTTTTTCCTTCAGCTTTGTCTCCAAAGGCTCCCTCTCCGAATAATGTAACTGCAGCTTTAACTGACTCAAAAGGTGCTGTTGTATCCATTTCCCCCCACTCTGTTCTGGTTATTAGATTGTGAGAACTGTTGACTACCATGCTTGTAGAAATTTCTTGCTCTGCAGTTCATTTGGAACGTATCCAGCATCCACAGCAGCTCTAGTAGCACCAACAGCTGAGCCCGCAATAACATTCACAAAGACAAAATTTGTTTCAACAGCATCCAGTTCCACGTGCAATTTCAATCCATAGCGCTTTGCTAGCTCTCCTATCTTATTTGTGTACTCTACAGAAATGCATTTACCGCCACAGTTTGCATGTGTATTTTCTATACATATAAGGCGAGTTGAAGGGAAATACACATGTTAACCCAAGGGCCATATTGCAGCCTCAACTTTTTCCAAGTCCATTGTACCATCCTCATTATTTTCAATCAAACGAGGATGGACACTACCAAGTGTAGAAATTCCACCATTCTCATAGACATGTATGTGGCTGTTTGAACCAAGTATTACTTCAACACCACGCACCAGAGATCTTCTTTTGTGGATGGTTCTCTGCCTTTATGAATGCTTGGCCTGTAGGTCATGATTGTATTGAGATGACTATCACCTTCATTAGGTCAGTGTTTCCTTCAAGATCACTTCTCATGATACTCTCATGTATCATATTCTTGACTGTCCCAATTACTATTTGGTATGTAAAATCCTTATATCTTCATTTCGTTGTATTATGACCTTGATCTGCAACTGAATCATTCTTTTTTATGAACCTTTAGCTATCTTTTAGTCTTCTTTAGCTATTGGTCTACAATATAGGAATAATGTTTCAACTTCCATCTCATGGCACTATACCTTGATATCAACTCATTCCCTTTCATGGTCTGTACTTTGTTCTCCATGGTGATTATCTGAAGGTTCCATAATTTCTGTCATTTACTGGGACTATCATCGTGTGTTTTTGCCTTTTAGTCCCGACTTTTATACTCTAAACTTGTACCTGGAAGATTTTGCTAAGCTCCATTCTGTAACAAACCTACCTTGTAGGTACTGAAAATAACTGTTGTTCATATTTGCATTTAGCCATCTATTATTCACTCTCAATGGAACTGCCACAGGTTGGTGTACTTGTAGATTTCAATCAGTTCTATAATGAACCATACCAAAGATAGGATTGCTGAACTGGAACTCTTACCCCTGTCCTAGAATTTGATATTTGTTGTAGCTGACCAGAAACAGAGGAAAATGACAATGAGAAGTTGCCTGATCCAGCCTCATATATCCATTTCATTCACTGGTGCAGTTTGCTTGGTTGACAGTACACTTCTTCACCAGAAGCACACACTCATTTCTGAGAGTCCCCTTCTTGCTTTTCTCCATTTGCATCTTTATCTTCATTATATAAAGGCATTTCCTGTTTATGAAATTCACATCCTTTGGACTTCTACAAACATCAGCGGTCTTTTCCTTCAAATCTGATCCATGCTATTAATTCAATTAAACTGTAAGGTTTCAGCTGGGAAAAAACACTGTCCCTTAACAGCTCCTGAAATTCCTTTACTGCTCTTTTACTTTTGCACTCAGAATACAATAAAAGGTTCCATGAAAAGAAATTCATGCCCCTTTAACACTGTATTATTTACTTTCTCTTGATCTGAAATCACTCCTCTCACTGACATGCTGGCTCAAACCCTTGTGGGAGCCACATTTGCACCCGCATGTCAGTGATAGGCGTGATGCTACACAGGAAACAAACTGATTAGCATAAAAATGGTTCTCTTTTGGATGTAAATGTGTATGCTGAAGGCAGAATGATGAGATTGTTGGCCATTGTTTAGATCATATTGATCTAACTCATTTCATCTTGCAGGATCTGGAGCGGAAGAATGGAGAGGAAAGATGCGGAATCAAAGGCTTGGAAAAGCTTCAACACGGCCAGTCATTCCAGGCAATGGCTGGCAACCATGACTCATTTCATTTCCACATTTACATTTATATTTGTAGATCAGATTTCAATTTTTCTATTTCTGGTTAGTTTCACGGCCTGTGTGAAACATAATAAGCATTTAAATAAACAAGTTTACATTTTCAGAAAAGTATATGATGTGATCCATTTTCTTTTCCATAATGTTGCTTACTTTTCGTCATAAAATGCAAATTCATACTTATAGAAAAATCAAAACTGTCATTAGCATCAGGACACAAAATAATAAATCCGGCCAGCATGGCTGTACCAATTATCTCAAAATTGGTAACAGTAACTTCAATGGAATGCATCAACAATCTTCAACAAAGGTATTGAATCAACTGTTAGACTCCACGTTTGACTGTATATATGTGACTCACAATGTGAAACATGGAATGTAGGTTTTGATAAATGCAAGTTGTTTACCAAAAGCCACTATGGTATACTCATCATGCTCTCTCCTGGTGTCTACTTCATTGACAAGCTTAGTGATAGTGGAATTACTGGCATTATTGGATATTGTATCATGACTCTAAGATTCATTCAGCACAATATAGTATTTTTCATCTTGTTCATCACATGAAGGGGCTTGATCTCTGTCACGAAGTTACCTTGAGATCTTTTCTTTAAACCTTTCTAATCTATGCGTGATTGTTTCTAGGCTTGTCATTAAAACTCCATCCTTAGACTGGTGTTGTGTGAGATACACAATGACTACGTTAATCCTACCAACTTGGCCTAGGACTTGTACAATCACCTCCAATTTAGGGTACACATTTTCAAGAACTATACGAAGTGGTGCAATCTGTTGAAATTAATTTGCATTTCCTATTGAAGTCTTAACTTGAATGCTGCAAGGGTTATCATTATGTGGTTTCTTCTCTTCCACAACTAATTTACAATCAACATAGTGCTCGCCTAAAACAATTCCATTGTTGCAATCTGAATCTCCTTGTATCAACCATCCCACTTGAATTTCATTAACTAATCTTATTACCTGTTGGTCCTTCACACCTGGAATATTTGAATGTTGAGCTGAAGAACTATGTGACAAATACAATTTTTAACAAAGCTCATCTACTAGATTTTTAGCTTCATAAAGTGCCACAAAGGTATCCTCTAGGGTTTCCTTAGTATTCTAGAGGTTGTTCTTCCTTCTTCCCTTCTTCCTCAAGGCCTCTGAATAAATCTTTGCAAGATCAAGGAGATGATCTTGATCTGAATGTAGATGTAGATAATCTAATTTGATTGTTTTCATCCTTTCTTTGTGTTACCCAAAATTTCCTATCATTCATTTTTGGCCACAATCCTATTTTCCAAAAATGTTCAAAGTCTGAAAACCCTCTGTGTTTTCTATCGGTTGGTCTGCAAAAGCCTTGGTTGTTTTGATCTTCATGCTAAGTGTCAAAACCCTTTGTGTTTTCTGCCTTTTGGCCCGAAAACCCAGTGTGTTTTCGACCTTCGCCTGAAAGCTCAGGATGTTTTCGACTTTCAGCCTGAAAATCCTGTGTGTTTTCGACCTCTTCACATCTTCGCACCAGTTCTTCCTAGCGACAGCATTCTTTTATGTGCGCAACTCTGAAAGTGGGGCCCAGTTGGTTTTCGGCAAACAGTTATGCGGTTGTCGCATGATCGCATAGGCCTTTTTCACCCTATGCGATCATGCGACTGAGGGGTTTCTTCTTGCGCCCTGGCTTTTAATGTTACCACGGGCTTATCTAGGCAGTCAGCAATATGAGGTGGCGGTCAGTGGCTAATGTCTTATGGTTGGTCACATGATCGCATGGGCTCTTCCGAGCCCATGTGACCATGCGACAAACCGTCAACGGTTTCGGTGGTGGCGGTTTGCGGTCCAACAGTTAGCATCATGCAATTGGTCGAATGATTGCATAGGCCTTCCTAGCCGCATGCAATCATGCGACAAACCATCAACTATCGGCAAGGATTTTGGTGGGCCCGCTTGTCAGTGGAGCTACGGCTTAATAAGATGAGCGGCTGGTGCAAGATCTCAAAGAATATTCAGGGGCCATGTGATCTTGCACCTACCGTTAGATGGGAATCTAAAATTTGAGTGGGTCCATGTCAGGAGGGTGCCGAGGCATTTGCTGATGTAGTGGCCCGAATGAATAGAGGGATGACACGTGGCGGTTCTGGGCTCGGGGTTGGTAAAGATTTGCGCGGTTGCGCGGATATAGATTTCTCATAGTCGCTAGATGAGCCCAGGGGTTAAGGAAAAGTTCACGTGACTTGGCGACTAGGAAGAAAGGAACCCGAGGTAAACCAGGGTTAAGTTTGCAGTGCGGTCTTGCGGGCCCAAGTTGTCTTGCATGGAAGAGCGATAGTTTTCAAAGGCTTGTCGTATGATCACATGAAGCCTTTTGGACTCATGCGATCATGTGACCGTTGACTTTTTCAAAGCGGTGTGGTCGTGGGTCCAGCTGAGGTGTTTGGTTCTTGTTGGGCCACATGGCAAGGTTTGGCAGGTGTCATGTCTTGCGGGTCCCGAGCGTCTTTGTGGCAGTAGAGGTAGTTTTAGCGAAGCTTGTCGCATGAGGCTTTTTTAGCTCATGTGATCATGCGACCAGTGGTGTTTTTAGGTGGTGCGGCCTGTTTTGGCAAGTTTTCTTCTTTGGAGATGTTTGCAAAGTGCAGGTAGCTGAGAATTGATGTTTTCGAAGGTAGTTGTAGCTGGGAGAGTTTGCAGAGATCTTTTAGGCCATCGTTTTAGGTCCTTTCTTGTATCTGATTAGATTTGAGTATTCATGGCTGAGTGGGTTGCAGAGGTTGTTAGGTCGAGGTTTTTTGTTTGCGAGCAGGATCAGGCATGGGCACGCAAAGAGAAAGATATCTGATCTATCATGATATTTGCAGAATTGATTTATGATCAGAATTTGACTGCTAGGGTTGATTATTTTATTGCAAAAATTGTAACCCTAGTTAATTTTGAGACTCCTGCCTGCGTGCAGTTGAGTGATGTATATAATGTTTTTTTGGAGCTTGTAGAGCAGGGAGTTCACTTTTTGTAAAAAGGAAAGTTTCTTTCCTAGAAGGCTATCTGAGACACTTTTCTGTCCTCTGGTCTTCTACTCTTTGTAATCTCCCATTGATAATTCAGATATTGCAAAGCATTCTGTGACATTCTCCTGTCCTCATGCCTCCCTTGTTTGGCTTATCTCTTATTGGATTGAAGTTTACGAATGCTTTCAGTGATACTTAGTTTTCCTGATCCCCTTTACTTTCAGCTTATATGTGCACTTCTGTGTTTGATCTGATTTGAGTGAGTTTGTGGGTATTCTTCAGCCCCTGTCATTCTGTCTCATTCCTGTGCCCTTTTGCTGAAGAGAAGGTCTGCTTGCAGGTCATAAGTTGTGTCTAATTTTTAGCCCCTCTTATGAAATACTTATGCAAGCCTATTCAGTAAGCTGTGATCCCCTAGACCTAAGTCTGTCATTGGTTTCATCCCTCTATACTGAGATCCAAACTCTAGTTTTGGTGCATCACCTAGTAGGTAGATTTGCTTTCAGTCATTTCCCTTTCATGCTTTCCTTCTATCCCTTTTCCCCAAAAGTTTACTTTCCTATCTAACAGCAAATCAGGGTGATAATCCAAGAGGAACCAGCCTAGAATCTTGAGGTCTCATCTCGGTTAGCAAAAGATCCCACAACCTTGAGATGATTCCCATGTTATACTGGATTATCAAGACTACGAGAGCTTGAGATAAGAGGCACAAATTCAGTGTATAACATTTCTGGCACACCTGGTGGGATGAAGAGGTCATAGTTTTCATAATTCTTGCTGGTTTTGATATGCATCCAGTAGGTTGCAGACCTTTGAGAGGTCATTATTTGGCATATCTAGCGACTCCAAGTTCACATCTATTGGTTTCAAGGAGATTCAGTACCTAGGATGGATTGCCATCCTTCTTTTCATGAGGGTATCCCTTCATTTCATGGAGGCTAGCAACAGTCATGTCATGCTTGTGCCCCCCCCCACCCAACTTCCAGTACCATGGCAGCAAAATTACTCATACCAGCAACCTTAAGAGGAGATGCTTTCTTTGAAAGAACATGCTCATTGTGCCCAGATCCAACAACAATAAGCTTTGGCTCAGCATGATCAAGGTTACAGGAGGTATCTAGCAGAACAATACAAAAGAAATGAGGCCAAGCTTGCTGAGGGGCTGGAAGCACAAAAGAAACACTATGAGGAGGTGCTAGAAACACAAAGGGGGCATATGCAGACACAAGCAAAGGAGCAGTTTGATGCTAGATGGAAGCAGTGTGAAGAAATCATTGCAGGACAACAAAAAAGTCAAGCAACCCTTACAAGCAACTTGGCAACACTACACAAAGTTTACAAGGAAAACCTGATTAAGGTTAGTGCTATTATGACTAAAAAAGAAGAAGATTTTCAAGAGGCATTGGCATCTCAGGAGGTTGCTTATGAGGAGTTGGAAGTTCATAAGAATAACTATGCAAGGGTGGTTCAAGACTAGAAAATTTTTATGGAGGCCATGTTTGATAGAGGCAATGAATTTCAGATTGAGAAAGAAAAGGAGTTGAGAGCTCATGAGGAGTTTCATGAGAAAGAGCTGCAAGACCTCAAACAAAATATGAGATTCCTAGCTTCTGCAGCTGAAAAATATAAGAGAGGCTATCAGATGCAAGTTGAGAAATGTTCTCAACTAGAGGAAGAAAGGGAGATCATAGAGTAGAAGATTGTTGATCTAAAGGTGGCTCTCTCTGAACAGGTTAAGATAAATAAGTCCTCAACAAGTCATGATTATGCTGACATCAGTATACTTCTACAAGAGAATCTGGAAGAAGAGGAGGATCATTTATGGGACATGATGGAGTATTTCTACTTGCATCTTGATGACAAGCCCACACTTCTAGAGAACACCTGCAATCTATAGGAGATAGTCATTTCCGGTCAGCATAAGAAGGAGGTCAATCAGACTGAAGTAATCTCTCAAGAGCCTAAGTTTGTCAAGGAGAGCTCCAGGTCCAGCATCTCTCATGGTTACCCTATCAAATATTTGGCCAGGATGGAGGTTATCAAAGGAGTACAAATCATGCCACCATCTGAATATGATTTTCCATCAGAAGTTGAGGCTGTGAATGAACTAGATCAGCTTGTTGTCCCCATTGGCCAAGTAAGTAAGGTCTCATCGCTGCTTGTTGTTTCTCCTTAGAATGATGGTGCCTATGATCAGCTTGACCAAGTGAGTAAAATCTATATCAGTCAAATCCTTGTCAAGCAAGTGGCCCTATATATCTCCTATGTTCATCTTATAATAGCTTTCCAAAGGTATGTGGATTATTGTAAGCTGAGAAGGATGGGAAGGTATTTTCCACAACCAGTCAATGGTTTCGTTTAACCAAGTTTCTGTACTGGTTAGTTTAGGTTAGGTGTTTCTTATTTTCCTAGATTAGTTTCCTTCTTTTCCAAGAAGTGCTCATGCACAATTGTCCTTCTGGCATAGTTTTTGTCTCCCTGTCAAAGTTTTTTGTGTTCCAGAAATGACCCCATGCCCAATGGATTGTCAAGGCAACTGGTCTAATGTCTAGCAGGCTGACATCCTGCAGAGGTCACCAAAATGTTACCCAAAATTTCCTATCATTCATTTTTGGCCACAATCCTATTTTCCAAAAATGTTTAAAGTCTGAAAACCCTCTGTGTTTTCTACCGGTTGGTCTGCAAAAGCCTTGGTTGTTTTGATCTTCATGCTAAGTGTCAAAACCCTCTATGTTTTTTGCCTTTTGGCCCGAAAACCCAGTGTGTTTTCGACCTTCACCTGAAAGCTCAGGATGTTTTCAACTTTCGGCCCAAAAATCCTATGTGTTTTCGACCTCTTCACATCTTCACACCAGTTCTTCCTAGCGACAACATTCTTTTATGTGCGCAACTCCGACAAGTGGGGCCTAGTTGGTTTTCAGCAAATGGTTATGCAGTTGTTGCATGATCGCATAGGCCTTTTTCACCCTATGCGATCATGCGACTAAGGGGTTTCTTCTTGCGCCCTGGCTTTTAATGTTACCGCGGGCTTATCCAGGCAATCAGCAATACGAGGTGGTGGTCAGTGGCTAACGTCTTACGGTTGGTCGCATGATCGCATGGGCTCTTCCGAGCCCATGCGACCATGCGACAAACTGTCAACGGTTCCGGTGGTGGTAGTTTGCGGTCCAACAGTTAGCATCATGCAGTTGGTCGCATGATCGCATAGGCCTTCCTAGCCGCATGCGATCATGCGACAAACCATCAACTATCGGCAAGGATTTTGGTGGGCCCGCTTGTCAGTGGAGCTACGGCTTAATAAGATGAGCGGCTGGCGCAAGATCTCAAAGAATATTCAGGGGCCATGTGATCTTGTACCTACCGTTAGATGGGAATCTAAAATTTGAGTGGGTTCGTGTCAAGAGGGTGTCGAGGCGTTTGCTGATGTAGTGGTCGGAATGAATAGAGGGATGACACGTGGCAGTTCTGGGCTCGGGGTTGGTAAAGCTTTGCGTGGTTGCGTGGATACAAATTTCTTGTAGTCGGTAGATGAGCCTGGGGGTTAAGGAAAAGTTCATGCGACTTGGCGACTAGGAAGAAAGGAACCCGAGGTAAACCAGGGTTAAGTTTGCAGTGCGGTCTTGCAGGCCCAAGTTGTCTTGCATGGAAGAGCGACAACTTTCAAAGGCTTGTCGTATGATCGCATGAAGCCTTTTGGACTCATGCGATCATGCGACCGTTGACTTTTTCAAAGCGGTGTGGTCATGGGTCCAGCTGAGGTGTTTGGTTCCTGTTGAGCCACGTGGCAAGGTTTGGAGGTGTCATGTCTTGCGGGTCTCGAGCATCTTTGTGGCAGTAGAGGTATTTTTAGCGAAGCTTGTCACATGAGGCTTTTTTAGCTCATGCGATCATGCGACCAGTGGTGTTTTTAGGTGGTGCGGCCTGTTTTGGCAAGTTTTCTTCTTTGGAGATGTTTGCAAAGTGTGGGTAGCTGAGAATTGATGTTTCTGAAGGTAGTTGTAGCTGGGAGAGTTTGCAGAGATCTTTTAGGCTGTCGTTTTGGGTCCTTTCTTGTATCTGATCGGATTTGAGTATTCATGGCTGAGTGGGTTGCAGAGGTTGTTAGGTTGAGGTTTTTTGTTTGCGAGCAAGATCAGGCATGGGCACGCAAAGAGAAAGATATCCTATCTGTCGTGATATTTGCAGAATTGATTTATGTTCAGAATTTGACTGCTAGGGTCAATTATTTTATTGCAAAAATTGTAACTCTTTTTAATTTTGAGACTCCTACCTGCGTGTAGTTGAGTGATGTATGTAATGTTTTTTTGGAGCTTGTAGAGTAGGGAGTTCACTTTTTGTAAAAAGGAAAGTTTCTTTCCTAGAAGGTTATCTGAGACACTTTTCTGTCCTTTGGTCTTCTACTCTTTGTAATCTCCCATTGATAATTTAGATATTGCAAAGCATTCTGTGACATTCTCCTGTCCTCATGCCTCCCTTGTTTGGCTTATCTCTTATTGGATTGAAGTTTACGAATGCTTTCAGTGATACTTAGTTTTCCTGATCCCCTTTACTTTCAGCTTATATGTGCACTGCTGTGTTTGATCTGATTTGAGTGAGTTTGTGGGTATTCTTCAGCCCCTATCATTCTGTCTCATTCGTGTGCCCTTTTGTTGAAGAGAATGTCTGCTTGTAGGTCATAGGTTGTGTCTAATTTTTAGCCCCTCTTATGAAATACTTATGCAAGCCTATTCAGTAAGCTGTGATCCCCTAGACCTAAGTCTATCATTGGTTTCATCCCTCTATACTGAGAGCCAAACCCTAGTTTCGGTGCATCACCTAGTAGGTAGATTTGCTTTCAGTCATTTCCCTTTCATGCTTTCCTTCTATCCCTTTTCCCCCAAAGTTTACTTTCCTGTCTAACAGCAAATCAGGGTGATAATCCAAGAGGAACCAGCCTAGAATCTGGAGGTCTCATCTCGGTTAGCAAAAGGTCCCACAACCTTGAGATGATTCCCATGTTATACTGGATTATCAAGACTACGAGAGCTTGAGATCAGAGGCGCAAATTTAGTGTATAACACTTTGATCACCTACAAATTTAAGTTTTCCTCTTGGAGTCCCATTTGTCTCTTCTCCAATTGTTACTTTCAAAGATTCTATTCAACCATCCAATAAATTTTATCAAAATTGGACAAAACTACAGTAATTTTATCTTCAACAACTCTAAATTGTCTATTGAAACTTGTGCTAGAGTGTATGAGAGAAATCAGATTCCCAACAACATTTATAGCTTTTGATATACAAAACTTTTCACAATGTTGTTAAATACCATTTGTTGACCAATTCACACAACAAATTTTTCATGACCAATTCTTGAAGTGACAGGAGGGTACACCACAAGGCAAAAAGGACCAATACAAGTAGACAACACTCCATTCAATGGAACCACTGACCCATGAGCATTTTTTGTGTTAAGGAACATCAGACAACCTATCAAAACAATTGGCATCAATTTTAAACAACCACTAATCATACTTCCTTTATTAAGTGCTTCTAGACCTAGTACCCCTTTTAACCCAGTTTTTGGGCATTAACTTGGAAACCATTGAACACAGACACAAAATGAAACCTGACCAAACAAACTTAGTATTTTGGGCATAACGTTTCCACCAACTGACTCCCTTTGATCACATGATTAGCTTGTGAGGGTCACGAAACCAAACTAATCCCAATAATCTAAAAAATGGGGATATTAGAGTCCTCCCTTCCTAAGATTGCTTTTCCTCAAGCAATCAGGAAAAAACAAGCAACATCACAAACCACCTGGATCCTAAGGATGGTCATAAGTAATGTCCTGATCAACCTAATACTCTTGTAAAGAAGCCAACTATATCAACAGTATAGACACTAGCAACTGAGAAACTGCACTCAACACCCAAATAACTGACATCACTGAAAACATCATCTAAAAAACAATTGTAGATGTTGATGCACAAAACAAGGCAATGGAACTCAACCCAACTAAAACACTAACTTTGTTAAAACTCGAGTCCCTATCTATCCGACACTCACACCCAATTGCACTGAGAAGACGACAATGACCAAATGTACTTGAATCACTGTTACCAACTCTAACCTCTGATAAACTGTCCTAGATGTGTCGATACTGCAAGTGGTCCAACTTCCAACTGCTAATTCCATTTGCAAAAGATGGTACTAATCCATCCCATAATGGATGGTAAGAAACTAGAGTAGGATTACCCCTACATGAGATCAAATCTTCCACCTGTGGGTCAAAAGAAAAATGATGAGCATACCCCACCGTATAATGCCGGTAGGAAGCCCCAATCTCCGTCAAAAGCTCATCATTACCAAAATGGGAATCAGGAGTTGGCTCCAATCTATGACTCCGCATAACTATAGGCTGGGTAGGATTCTGAGCAACCCTCTCAGCAAACCCAACCTCGAAATCCCTGTGGGGAAGCATAGTAGATAGACTCTCTACAATCTTTCCCACCAACCTTCGGATAGCACAAGAACCGCAGATAAGAGTACCCTCAGACACTTTGTATGAATCCTCTCGCACATCTGTACTCTCAAGTAAATACTGCATGAATGATTCGGTGCAGTAGAAATTAAATGTGGAAGCATCAACTTTCTCCCCTGCAACCCATAGCTAATCTCTCTGAGAATGTGGCACAACCAACTGTCCCATGCTATCAACTATATGAGATGAAATAGATTCACTTCCAGCAAAAGGAAGCAAATCAACCTGAGAGCTTGATTCCACTAGTACTCCTACCTCATCCATAACTAGTGCGCCCATATCCTGTACAGATGTGACTGCCCCATCATAATGTTGTGCATCCCCAACCATAGAAGCAAACTCACCACCAACCACCTCGATGTGTAATTGAACTGGGTTTGGGGCTGGTGTGGACTGTAAATGATCCAACTCCACGGTCGCCTCCTCTAACTAGATCTGTGACTCCTGAAGAGCTCGTTGAGTGCCCTCTAAAGCCTTAGTAGTCGCTATCAGCTCCTGAGTAAGCTCACTCACCTCCTCCTCTCTGTCCATTGACAGTGCCTCATATGCTATACTCCCCCACTCAACTAGGTGATCGCGATCAACTACCAACTGTAAATAGTTCTATCTCAAAATCTTGACAGCCTCCCATAAGGAATGAATCTCTGTCAAGGAAAGGTAACCACCACTGTGATCATCTGTTATAGGAGCACCCCAACCATTAACAACCAACAATTGATGAGTGACATCAAAATGCTCAAGAGTAGAAGTAATATCTCTCTCATCAACTCACAACTGGCTAGTCACATGATGACTCTGCACAACAAGCCTCCTATGAACAACCTTAACTGTGTTGTCCACCCTATGAGAGGAAGCTCCATCCAACAAAATCCCCTCAAGATCACCGTATCTCTATGTACTTTCATCCAAATACACATCTACAAACTGAGTACAGGCATCTGACTCGTCCTCATCTAACCTTGAGGAAGCTACTGTTGACTCCAACTCAACACCATCTCCAACTACCTCATCCTCTGCAACCACCTGACAATCTAGATCTTGGGATCCATCCTCACTCACTAACAACTCAGAGTCCTCCCCTAAGGTCTGATAAGTCAAACATGTCTCACTGCAGGAAGAATAATCTTCATGAGTCACCAATGAAGTAACCTCCTCTCTAGAAGTGGAAGTCCTGGCTGTAACAAACTCTTGCCACTCATATGCTTCCCCCTCCTCATCCGTGAGTCCCTGTAACACAGAATCCTGGAACCCACCACCACCATATGACAACGCTGAGTCCACACCCAAAGTCAGATATAGAAAGCCAGAAACACTACAACACTCATCATCCTCGCTCTCAATATCAAAAATATCTATGATGCTAGTGTCCACAACATCTATCCGCAACTCCTCCACTAACTTTGGTTGCATAAATGACTCAATGTCATCATGTGAATCAACTATACTATGGCATGAATCTATGTCACCCAACTCAACTGCAACACTCCCATCATGAGTGTCATCACTAGATAGCTCCATGCTCACATCTTCAACACAGGAAAAAACCACTCTCTCCTATACTAATCCCACATTGCGATTGCTATCACAAACCTCAGAGCTATAAGAGTTCATACGCTCCTTGCAATCATCGCCCAACATCTCACAAGGGGTGTCATCCCTAATGCAGCTCAGAAAATCCTCAAAAGTGTCATCCGATGTGTCTATACTATCAGCTTCCACATCTCCTATTGAAATCTCAACTACTGACACCTGACTCTACACACATGACTCAACGTCAAGCTGTGCACCAATAATGCTGGTGCATGAATTGTCATCAACTGACCCCGCCATAATGCCCAGATCACCAACATCACCACTAGGAGACTCCATACATGCATCAGTCCCATCTGAGGAAGCAATTGCCTCCTGAATTGGAGCAACACTACTACAAATGACATAAAAATCTCCAATAACCACTCCCTCCATGGAAGAGTCTGAACACTTAGTAATAACTATAGTATCAACTACCTCTGTACAAACTGTAGTGACTACTCTCAGAACCTCAACCTGTTGATGCTCAGTGCTTCTGTCAACCAATGGTACTAAAACATCCACATGTTCCTATTAAATAGATCCATCATCAACACTACTGATAGGATTAGCAGGTGCTGAACTAGATATAGGAACATCAGCATCATGGACACTTGTCGGGGAAAACTCAAGCTTTCTTCCCTGCAATCTTGATGTCGGCCTTCTAAAAGCAGAGACCATATACCTCGCTACCCTGTCTACTATCATTGGATCCAACAAACTCTGCCAATCTCTGGTGATGCAGCCTAAGTCTTTCCATACTTTCTACTAAGGCATTTAATTCCTATCTTTCTCCCATACTGTTATGGCGACTTCCAGAACTAGGCCTCCTGTATTTAGCCATAGCTAGGGAAAGTGGAAGTGCTGATCACTTTTAAAATAACTTCAAAATATAAATGAATCTAGACCCCACAGGATGGTAGGAAAAATGCTACGATACCATTGTAAAGAGCCTGGCTGGCTCTTAACTCTAACTAGCTAAAAACTCAAATTAAATTACAAATTGCATTGAACTCCGCCAATTATAAATTTGTGAGTTTCATTCTTGGAATTTATTTTAACAACATAAAGTACTAAAATTATTCTACTGATCATCAAGTTCATCTACAGCTAAGAAATTATCCCAAGATATTACAAGTATTGAATAATAGGAAAGCACCTTTGAATACAATCTTCGCAAAAAAGTGACGCCACTTCCTGGAAGTCATACGCAACACTTGGGGAATGCATTGCAGTGGCCACAAAAATTCACGCAGCCCCATAAATCCATATGCAACAAATTTTATAAGCCACCAAACATGATCAATTTGTATCCTTGACCAAAATTGAGCCTCATACAACAATTAATTCAATGTCATACATGTACGGCTCAATACATCAGTACGATAGCAGCCAAATCCATACAGCCTTGCCTTTCTTTCACCACCAAGATCAATCTACAGATCATACAATGTATTTCAATCCAAGTGGTGAATTTTGAGTAAGTATTTTAGTGCTCTCTCCAAAAGCTGAAGACAAAAGCATGAGTGAAAGCTATAGAACTCTCTCTAAGAATGAAGACCAAGTCAACACCCTAGCTCTTGAGGAAAAAATGATAACTTTAAAATAAAAAGCCACTGTAACCCACTGACTACATCAAACTCATTTCTGACACCAGAGCCTCAAACTTCAATTGCCCTACCAGAAATAGCCAACTGCCAAAAATAGACTTACTATAAATAGTAAGTCACTCAAACTGGAGATTCCCTAAAACTTGATCCTGAAACATCTGACACTACGTGCAGACGCCCTGCTAATCCTGACCATACCTAAAATACCACTTACTAAAAATAGTAAGTTGACCAAATTGACCCGAACGAACAACAGACCTGGTAATCTAAACCTCCAGAATAGAATCCCAACACTGGCTCCGCCAACTGTCCCCCTTTGATCGCCTGATTAGCTTGCGAGGGTCACCAAACCAAACTAATCCCAATAGGCTAAAAAATGGGGACATTACACTCTTCCAGCAAGGGTTCTTGTGTCTTCATCTTTGGTTCTAATGTTTTGACTTGTTTTCTCTTTGGAATTAGGCTTTGAATAGGCCACATAACCTCCTTTATTGTCAACAACATCCACTCCTTATTGACAACTTGATCATTATCAACATCTACTCTAGAAGCAATATCAAGATCGATGTGTTATTTTTCTTCTACCAACATCACCTCTACTTTCTTAACTATAACCTTACCATTCCATTCTTTCTAAATAGTTGCAACTCTGATTGTTGTCCTTACATCTAGATCATTTTTCACTTTCCGGTGTTTGTTTAGTACCCTCTTCTATCAGGAGTTCTTGTATCTTCATTTCTGGTTCTAATGCCTTCACTTGTCTTCTCTTTTGAATCAGCCTTTGAATAGGCTACACAACCTTCTTCTTCATTGTTTAGTACCAACTTTGCAACTTTTGCATTCTTGTCTCCTATTCTTTCATATCTTTCCTCATTCATTCCACATCTTCCCTCAACTCTCTAAACTCTTTCTCCTTCTCTATTCATTTCATTTCTTCCTCTTTCCTCTTCCTCTCTTCTTCTTTCAGAATTTAAAAAATTACACTATGACATCTTTTTTATAATGATAACTCTTAGCAAGTTTGTTGACAACTTTTACAATTTTTCCCAATGTGCTTAAGGACTTTCCTAATTTTCTTTTTAAACATCAAATTGATATTTTAGAAGCATCTTTGCATTATGTTGATATTTAAAACACCAATTTAGACCACTTAGACACTATTGGTCAGTTGGTTGCAAGAAAAGATGCTTGACAACTTTTCTTGCGACTAGACATTTTTTGATGATATGACCTTATTGATCCTTATGACCCTCATAACATATTAAAAGGTCTCATGTGACCCTATTACAATGCCAAGATGGCTTATAATCATCTGTTATCAGTTGAACTTGTTTGATCATTAGGGCTAGGTGTCACTGCAACATACTCCCCATGGAAATAAAACTCAAGTCCCTTGAGTGAGGACCTGCAACAAACTTGTGCTTGATCTTCATTTTCTCTAATCTCCAAGTGTTTATTTCATTTGGCATGGCTTTGTAGTGTACAAGGTACTGGAAACATGCATCAACTTTGGAACTTGCATCATCTTTATATTTCACCTTCACCCATGGTCTTCCTATCTTCCCGTCAAAGAAGATTTATGCTTTTCCCAATCTGATTCTCTTGACACCTGCATTAGAAAAAACATAATAACAAATTCATTGACAAAAATAATTGGATTAGTAACAACACAATTCATGAAATATGCATTTTGCTTCTCAGTTCTTCTTGGTAAACCTTGCCATTCCCTATCTACAACCTGATCATTATCAACAACGTCAACTCTAGAAGAAATATCAATCTTTATGTGTTCTTTTTCCTGTACCAACATCATCTCTACTTTCTTAAGTCCCACCTTACCATTCCATTCTTTCTCAATGGCTACAAATACTATGTACAAATTTGAATCTGCATGTCTGATTGTTGTCCTTACATCTATATCTTTTTCCACCTTCCTTTGTTTGTTCACCACCCTCTCCCATAAGGGGTCCTTGTGTCTTCATGTCTGGTTCTAATGCTTTAACTTGTGTCCTCTTCTAAAGAAGCCTTTGAATAGGCCACATAACCTTCTTCTTCATTGTCAAGTGCCAATTTTGCAAGTGTTGCATTATTGTCTCCAATTCTTCCATTTCTTTCCTTATCTGTTGTACATCTTGCCTCGACTTTGTAATCTCTTTCTCTACCTATATTTTCCTCATGTCTTCCTCTCTTCTTCTTCTCATTTATTTTCTTATTTCTTCTATAGTGAACCCTCACCTCGCAAATACCTCTTCAACAAATACATTCCTTCAAGCAAGTTTCTCTCTCCTTGCTTCACTTTGTCTTTGCCTCACCTAGGTCTCTTCTCCTCTCTACCTAGTCTTTCAACAACTAGGGTATCCTCTCAACATGTACGAACACACAATACAGACGACAAAACTCTCCTTCTCCTAGAGTCTTCTAGCTCTAAAACCACTTTGATGCAGAGGTAAGGGGTCAAACAATTCTCTTTCTCATTCAAACAACTGATCTCTTCACAATGTTCTGGCAGACATCCTCATTGTCCACTTCAAGGCCATCAACTCGCCATGAAATAATATCCTAGACAACTTTAGTATAAGTTTTCATGACCAATTCTTCAAGCGACAAGAGGGTACACCACAAGGCTACAAGGACCAATACAAGGAGACAACACTCCATTCACTGGGACAAATAATCCATGAGCATTTTTTGCATTAGGGGACATTAGACAGCCTATTCCAACACTTGGCATCAACTTTAAACAACCACCAATGATGCTTCCTTCATTAAGTGCCTCTAGGCCTACTAGCCCACTTCACCCGATTTTTGGGCATTTACTAGAAAACCACTGATGAGCCTCCTTTAAGTTTCTTTCTCATTTATATTCATTGTTTCGAGCCTATGAAATCTAACTACCCAAATTATTTTGCAAAATGCAAAAAGTAGATGCCAAATTACTTTTGGCATCTTACAATATGATTCTTAGTTACTAATTCCCCTTACCCAAAAATATGTCATCTTCCTAGAGGCATTTGATTCGATTTGGTACCTAATGGATCCTAAAATTTTGTAAACAAAAGTTCCAAAATCATAATATACGCTCCTTAAGCCTTCAAACAACCAATTTTAAAAAGATTTCCGAAGGTGTCAAGTGTCGAAGTGGACAATTTCTTTTCAAAACCCTTGTGGAGTAAGGGTTTCAAAAAAATTTGTTTGAGAAGTATTCTTGCAACTTGACAAGTTTTGACCATATGACCTTACTGACCCTTATGACCTGCATAACATATTGAAAGGTCTCATATGACCCTATTACTGTAATGTCCCCATTTTTCAGGATCTTGGGATTAGCCTATCATGTGACCCTTGTAGGCTAATGAGGATGGACAAAGGGTCTATTTCAATGGGCATCTACTTCAGGATTCAGTATGCTTTGGTTTGGCGTCATTTGGCCTTCATTCGCTATAGTTTTGCCACATTTACTATTTATAGTAAGCTTGATGTTGTTCGAGAAGGACTCTTAATATTTTTGGAAAGTGCATTTGGTCACATGGGGAAATAATAGGTGTGACTCCTATTTTAGATGACATATTAAAAGGATCAGTATTTTGGGATAAATAGTAAACCTGATGTTGTTTGAGAAGGACCCTTTCTATTTTTGGAAAGTGCATTTGGTCACATGGGGAAATAATAGGTGTGACTCCTGTTTCAGATGACATATTAAAAGGATTGATATTTTGGGAGTTATTATTATTTTGGTGGCCAAATTATTATTAAATCATTAAATGGCTTATTATAAAGTTATAATTTAAATTTATAATTTCACTTAAGTTGAGAGTTGAGTCATCATGGGAAGGGGCCATTTATTTAATTAATTCATGTAAGCCTAAGCCAAGGTATTATTTTAAAGTATTGGATTAAATGAATTATTAAAAGGAAAAGTATATTTATTTATCCCACATTGGTAAGAATTATGTTTGAGCTCTCACAAGAAAGAATAAAAGGGGACTTGAGAGCTTATTCTAAGATATCTATTGATCATTTGATAAATTTGGTTGTGAAGAAGATGGCTAGGGTTTGAGGATTGATTCCTCTCTTTTGGCAATTTGAATCATCACTGATTGATGGTGAATTTTTTCACTGAATTCTGAGAATACAATTTTGGTCCTGTGTATTCGAATTTGATGCTAAAGTATATCAAATTTGAGGATATTTGAATAAATTCTGAATTACAATTGGTGATTCAATTTTCTTCCTAGTGGCTATTGTTTGGTAGAAGATTGTTCTATTTCTACAGGAGCTGCGATCTATCTGCTGGTAGCGTATGATAAATAAGTGTTGCAGACTTCACTATTTAGGTGCTGCGAATTCATTTGGAAGTTGGCATCACGTTTCCTAGCCTGTGCATACTTCACCTTGTGGCTGTGTTTTACTCATAGAAGGTTACGTTATTTATTCAGGGGGCTGCAATCACTCATTGGAGGCTGTGGTTGTTCAAATGATGGCTGCGTTAATAATCTGGGAGGTTGCATTCTTCATTTGCAGCTACGCTTCAATTCCCTTGGGCAGCATTTCTTTTCCAACAGTCACATGTAATTAAAGTTGCCCAAATTTATTTGTGAATGCTTGTAACAGGGAATTAATTTGATAGTTATTATAATTCTGATTTTTTGTAAGCATTTAGTGGTGAATAATGGTTGTAGTTATTTATCAAGAGGTTAAAAATCTGAGAAGTATCATTATAATTCATATTTGATGTTCATTAATTTTTATATATTCTGAAAGAAATTTAGAAATGCAATTTAATTTGAGGAAAGAGCTAAATTGTAAATGACAACCAGCTGGGCTCTTTACAATTACAATACCAAGATGGCTTACAATGTTACATTTAATCAATTGTCCTAGTTTGTTCATCAAGGCTAGGTGCCTCTACACCATACTCCCCTCAGAAATGAAAATTAATTACCTTGAGTGGGAACATTCAACAGAGTTGTGCTTGATCTTCCTTTTCTCTGATCTCGAAGCGTGTATTCATTGAGAAAAATAATTAGATTAGTAACAACACAATTTCATGAAATCTCTATTTTGCTTCTGAATTCTTCTTGATAAACCCTACCATTCCTTATCGGCAACGTGACCATAATCAATACTATAAAAACTAGCAGGAATATCAATCTTCTTGTGTTCTTTTTCTTCTACCAACATCACTTCTACTTTCTTAACTCCAACCTTACCATTTCATTCTTTTTCAATGGCTGCAAATATTGTCCAGAAATCTGATTCTTCACCTCTGATTGTTGTCCTTTTATCCAAATCTTCTTTTTACACCTTCCTTTGTTTGTTCACTACCGTCTTTCATTAGGGGTTCTTGTGTCATCATCTTTGGTTCTAATGCCTTCACTTGTCTTCTCTTCTGTATCAGCCTTTGATTAGCCCTTGAAACCTTCTTCTTCATTGTAAAGTTTCGACTTTGCAACTACTGTATTCTTGTCTCCAATTCTTCCATTTCTTTCCTCATTCATTCCACATCTTGCCTCAACTCTCTAATCTCTTTCTCTTCCTCTATTTGTCTCATCTCTTCATCTTTTCTTCTCTTTTCATAAATTGTTTCTTCTTTAATGAATCCTAACCTTGCAAATACCTCTTCAACAAATACTTCCCTTCAAGAAAGTCTCTCTCGCCTTGCTTCATTTTCTCTTTGCTTCACCAACAAATCGCAGACACAATTATACTTATCCAATACTCAAATGTCCATATTAGAGAGGAATGATGGTGCAAAACAACTTCTACAGAGGATGAAATGCACCCAAAGGTGAAACTCTTGTTTATGCACCTATCTATGGAGCCGCACAATCTGGTTTTGTGAACAGGGTACCATTCTTTAGTAAAATTAATGTATACTGCCCCTCTTTGGTGACACTAAGTCAAAACCAATGCCCAAAACTCTGCATATTTCTTCTCTACAAGTGGTCACTATTCAAGTTACTTATGAATCCAAACTAATTCACTAAATCCAACAACAGACTTTGATATAAATCCACTCCACTTAGAAGGTCTGGGTTTGCATCCAACCTTCAGCTTCCTAAGGGTTTTCATCCTTAGAAACCAACCGGTCACTGACTTTCAACAACAAAAAGAAATGGCTTCTATATAAAATTATGATAACATACTATTGAAGGAGGACAATGTTCATTTATAAAGACTCCTCAAACTCAAAGTGAACATGCATGCTCAATGTGGGATAAACCATCCTTAACTTTTAATTCCTCCTTATGCAGTAACTTCTTGAACAAGCTATAACATCAAGTCATCAACTAGTGGCTCTAATTCAAAAGAATGTGTCTGCTATAGCATGTAACTACAATGGAATTCGTCAACAATCTTTGACAAAGGTATTGAATCAATTGTTAGACTCCATGTATGACTGTATATATGTGACTCACAATGTGAAACATCGAATGTAAATTTTGATAACTAAATGCAAGTGGTTTACCAAAACCCACTATGGCATACTGATCATGCTCTCTCCTGGTTTCTACTTCATTGACAAGCTAAGTGATAGCGAAATTACCGACATTATTGGATATTGTATCATCACTCTAATATTCATTCGGCACAATATAGTATTTTTCATCTTGTTTATCACAAGAAGGGGCTTGATCTCTATCAAGAAGTTACCTTGAGATATCTGCTTTAACCCTTTCTAATGCATGCATGATTGTTTATAGGCTTGTCATTGAAACTCCATTCTTAGACTAGTGTTGTGTGAGATACACAATGACTGCGTTAATCCTATCAACTTGGCCCATGACTTTTGCAACTGCCTCAAATTTAGGGTACACATTTTCAAGAACTATAGCAAGTGGTGCAATCTGTTGAAATTAATTAGCATTTCCTATTTAAGTCTTAACCTGAATGCTGCAAGGGTTATCATTATGTGGTTTCTTCTCTTCCACAACTGATTTACAATCAGCTTAGTTCTCACCTACAACAATCCCATTGTTGCAATCTAAATCTCCTTGTATCAACCATCCCACTTGAAGTTCATTAACTAATCCTATTACCTGTTGGTCCTTCACACCTGTAATATCTGAATGTTGAGCTGAAGAAGAATGTGACAAATACAATTTTTGACCAAGCTCATCTACTGGATTTTCAGCTTCATGAAGTGCCACTAAGGTAGCCTCTATAGTGTCCTTAGTATTCTAGAGGTCGAAGGTAAAAGTGTCTACTTTTTCTTCCTTCTACCTCATGGCCTCTGAATAAATCTCTGCAAGATCGAGGAGATGATCTTGATCTGAAAGTAGATGTAGATAATTTGATTTCATTGTTTTCATCCTTTCTTTGATCACCTACAAATGTAAGTTTTCCTCTTTCAGTCCCTTTTGTCTCCTCTCCAATTATTACTTTAAAAAATTCTATTCAACCATGCAATAAGTGTCATCAAAATGTGACAAAGCTCCAACAATTTTATCTTCAACAACTTTAAATTGTCCATTAAAACAACGTGTGCTAGAGTGTATGAGAGAAATCAGATTCCCAAAAACATTTATAGGTTTTGATAAACTTCATGAAACATAATGAGACTTGAACCAAAATAAAGTTAATTCATATATCTAAAGATTCCTATATGTTATAGACATTATAAATCCAACACAACACAATGCAAGGCGTGAGAACAGTGAGAAAACAAGAAATTATAGAATACTTCATTTAATTTTCATTGCTCTCTCATCTCCGAACTCTCCAAAACTCCAACTCTCTCTATGATTCAACCATTACATTATCTTTTAAATAAATTCCAACCACCTATGACTTCAACTACTTTTTAAACCATATGACCATTGGGAATTTCAAAAATTGCACTATGACAACATTTTTGTAATGACAACACTAAGCAAGTTTCTTGACAATTTTTACCATTTTTTCTAATATGCCTCAAGGCTAACATAATTGGCATTTTAATATCAAATTGACCTTTTAGAGGCCTCTTTACATCAACTGAATAATTAAAACACCAATTTAGACAGTATTGGTGATTTGGTTGCAAGAAAAGTTGCTTGTTAACTTTTCTTGCAACTTGACAACTTTTGACCATATGACCTTATTGACCCTTATGACAGTGTAACATATTAAAAGGTCTAATATGACATTATTACAATGCCAAGATGGCTTACAATGCGACATTTTATGAATTGACCGTGTTTGAGAATCAGGGTTAGGTGTCCCTGCTTCATACTGCCCAGGGAAATAAAACTCAGTCCTCTTGAGTAAGGATCTGCAACAAACTTGTGCTTGATCTTCCTTTTCATTGATATCCAAGTGTTTATTTCATGTGCTTGATTTTCCTTTTCTTTCAACTTTATACTTCATCTTCACCCTGGTCTTTCTATCTTCCTTTTAAAGAAGCTTTGATGCTTTTCCCAATCTGATTCTCTTGACAGCTGTAGTGGAATAAACATATGAACAAATTCATTGACAAAAATAATTGGATTAGTAACAACACAATTCATGAAATCTGCATTTTGTTTCTCAATTCTTCTTGGTAAATCCTGCCATTCATTGTCAACAACCTGATCATCATCAACAACATCAACTCTAGGAGGAATATCGATCTTCATGTATTCTTTACTTTCCACAAATATCAGCTCTACTCTCTTAACTCCAACCTTACCATTCCATTCTTTCTCAATGGCTGCAAATACTGTCTACAAATCTGATTGTTGTTCTTTCATCTAGATCTTCTCTTTTCACCTTCCTTTCTTTGTTCACTTCCCTCTCCCATCAGAGGTTCTTGTGTCTTCATCTTTGGTTCTAATGCCTTCACTTGTCTCATCTTCTGAATTAGCCATTGTATAGGGCGCAAAACCTTCTTTAGTTCCAACTTTGCAAGTGTTGCATTCTTGTCTTTGATTCTCGCATTTCTTTCCTTATTTGTTGCACATCATGTGTCAATATTTTTAACCTTAAAATAACTAATTTTATAAAGATTTCCATCGGTGTGACATGTCCAAATGAACAATTTCTTTTCAAAAGCATTGTTGAGTAAGGGTTTTAGACTTGTCATCACAAAAACATTTATAGATTTGGATGAAATTCATGAAACATTATGAGACTTGAACCAAAATAATGCTTATTCATACACCTAAAGATTACTATACATTATAGACACTATAAATCCACCACAACAACATGCTAAGTGTGGGAACCGTGAGAAAATAGGAAATTCCAGAATAATATATGTATTTTGTTGTTTTCTCATTTCAAAACTCTCCAAAACTGCAACTCTCTTTGTGATTCGACCATTACGTTATCTTTTAAAGAAATTCCAACTTCCTACAACCGACTTCAACTACTTTTGGAACCATATGACCGTTGGGAATTTTCAAAAATTGCACTATGACAACATTTTTGCAATGACAACTCTTAGCAAGTTTCTTGACAACTTATAGCATTTTTTCAAATATGCCTAAGGGCTTACCTAATTGCCATTTTAACATCAAATCGACCTTTTAGAGGCCTCTTTATATCAAGTGGATATTTAAAACAACAATTCAGACCATTTAGACTCTATTGGTTATTTGGTTACAATAAAAGTTGCTTGATAACTTTTTTGGCACTTGACAATGTTTGTTCAGATCACCTTATTAACCTTAATGACCCTCATAACATATTGAAAGGTCTCATACGACCCTATTAAAATGCACAAATGGCTTATAATGTCACATTTTATCAATCGACCTTGTTTGATCACTAGGCAACCGAGCAATAACCATGTGCACTGAGCCACCTCTTGTATTCCTGATTGACTAGCTTATTCCTTATACCTTCATATCGGGTCCAAAAACCATGGACTACGCTTTGTTTATGACCATGCTTGTTGACCATGTATGTGGAAGCCTCAACCAGACCCTTCTCCCATGTCTGAGGTGATGCCCAGCTACTCATTTTTTGACTTTTCCCACGCGCAACTATTAGATATCTGGGTGATGCCTTTTTTTTTACTGGGCTTGGAAATGGATATGCTAGGCGAGATGATGCGGGTGCTTCTGTGACTGGGTCTTGATTTCTATAGGATATGGATGCTTCTTGCTCATGAGGGCTTGGATCACACTATTGATCATCGGTGGGAACTATGTCTCAATCATGATTTGGATCTTCATTTGGAGCTTTTGGAACTGGACCAATGGAATCAACTGCAGAATCGAAAGAGTCAACCCCAGAGTTTTCAAATATGCCTAAGGGCTTACCTGATTGGCATTTTAACATCGAATTGACCATTTAGAGGTCTCTTTATATCAAGTGGATATTTAAAACAATAATTCAGACCATTTAGACACTATTGGTCATTTGCTTGCAATAAAAGTTGCTTGATAACTTTTCTTGGCACTTTACAACTTTTGATCAGATCACCTTATTTACCCTAATGAACCTCATAACATATTGAAAGGTCTCATACGACCCTATTACAATGCACAAATGGCTTATAATGTCACATTTTATCAATTGACCTTGTTTGATCATCAGGGAGCTGAGCAATAACCTTGAGCACCAAGCCACCTCTTGTATTCTTGACTGACTATATTATTCCATATACCTTCATATCGGGTCTGAAAAGCATGGACTAAGCATTTCTTATGACCATGCTTGTTGACCATGTATGTGGAAGCCTCGACTAGACCCTTCTCCCTTGTTTGAGGTAACCGAAAGCGAGCTGAGCTCTTGGCTAGCCATATTTCTCTTGGCCTAGCTACTGATTTTTGACTTTTCCCACCAGCAACTATTAGATATCCGGGTGATGCCTTTTCTTTTACTAGGCTTGGAAATGAATATGCCGGGCGAGATGGTGCGGGTGCTTCTTTGACCGGGTCTTTCTTTCTATAGGATATGGATGCATCTCGCTCACAAGGGCTTGGATCACACTGTTGATCATCGGTAGGAATTAGGTCTCGATCAGGATTTGGATCTTCACTTGGAGCTTTTGGAACTTGACCAACAAAATCAACAACAGAATCGAAGAGTCCACCCCAGAGTTACTGGACTCGGCGAGTCTTGGCAGGACTCGGTGAGTCCTGAGATGAGCTAGGCTTGTTGAGGCACAGTGACCCGACAAGATGACTCGGCTGAGCCCTGCAGGACTCACCGATTACTAGGACTCAGTGGACTCATCGAGTCCCATGGCTTGGACTTGGATGCATCCAGCCTCTTGGAAAAAGCAAAAAATATTTTTTTAAACTATTTTTAAGATTTTTCTTGGTAACATGTTGTCATACTTGGTAATTTTTTCATCTTTGGGGCATGAGGATTTATACAAATATAACATTTAAGTATAAGTGACATTGATTTCTTTCTTATACTTTAAGTTATATTTGTATAAATACTGTCAAGATGTTTGAGATAGGTTTCAACTTCATAGGAGTTAAAATGCAGATTCTAGATTTTGGGGGGTTTTGAAACAATTCCAGACTTATCCAAATTTCAAGATTCAACATGCCTTCAACTGTGTTATCTCCCACAACCTGTCCTAGCTTTTCAAGGGCAAATTAAAGATGAAACAAGGATTTTCTAATGATTATAAGACCTAAAAACGTCATTCCATCATTTGCAAAGACTTAGAAGGGAGGAAAAAGGTTTGGGAGAAGAATATAGGGGTTTTAGAAAATAGATTAGCAAATCAATTGGCTATAGCATGGGGAGAACCTAGTGGAGGACTTTGAGGCTGAGAGTGCTCAGGATTAAATTTGGAAAAAAACTAAAATCTAATTTTTCAAATTTTACTATGTTTTAGTAAACTGCATTTTTGAGGGACTTCGGTGCATTTTTGGGCTTGGGGGCTGAAGTAGTAACAGAACATTTCTACTTCTAAAATTTGGTTCTATATAATTTGAATACCTTTCCAACGCATCAAACGGTTCGTAAATCAGAGCTACGAGTAGAAAGTTATGCCTTCTCCAAGTGGACCTAATTTTTATATATAGTTTTTTGATAATTTTTGATAGTTTGAATAGTTTATTTGTAATAAATATTATGATGGCTCTTCATTTCATTTCCAAGGGATTTTGATGACCCTTGGGATCCATCAGACTTGTATAAACTCAAATATTTGAATAGAATGGATCAGTTTTTTTTGGTTTGGAATTTTGTTGTTCTCCATTTTCGTGTTGAATTCTACAATACTGCAGGTATCACACTAGGTATTGTAATTTGGTTTTTTCATAAATCAGATCAAAGAGTGAGGTATCTAAGGATGATGATGATTATGAGGAGGATGAGGATGATGAGGATGCCACTGAGGTTGAGCCTCGAACACTGGGATAGAAGATGACTGCAAAATATTCCATGACCTATCTTAGATGTACACGTAGGAAGACATAGGGCCTTAGTCTTCTAGGCTCTAGCTTTTATTTTGATATATGTTTTGAACTTTTCATTCCATGGATTTCATATTCCATGAATATTGTAGAATTTTGACAATGACACTATTTATATTTCAGATTTCTAATGTGTTATTTAGTAACTAGTTTAACAGTTAACTTATTTCCTTGAGAAATTCGCATTTCTAGTTATTTGATCAATGTAAACCTGTTTATGTATGCAAAGTAGCTTCTATTTATCTCAATTATTGTGTCTTTGATGCTAACTGACTGAATGATGCATGAAAAAAGTTTTAAATCTTTAAAAATCTTTGAATTTCTTGGATTTTTAAATTTGTCGAGTTCGAGTCCGAACCTGAATCTAGCTTGCTGAGTTCGAGTCTTGTAACTATGGTCAACCCGACTACCTTTGCCCTCTCCTTTGTGTGGGTGCTTCCCTTGCCTTTGGTAGGTGCCCCTGAACCTCCCCATGGAAATGAAACTCAAGTCTTCTTGAGTGAGGATCTGTAACAAACTTGTGCTTGATCTTTCTTTTCTCTGATCTCCAAGTGTTTATTTTTTTTGGCATGCCTTCCCAATGCACAATGCACTAGAAACATGCATCGACTTTATACTTAATTTTCACCCTTGTCCTTCCTATCTTCCTTTCAAAGAGGATTGGGTGCTTTACGGAATCAAATACTCTTAACACTTGCATTGGAATAAACATAATAACAAATTTATTGACAAAAATAATTTAATTAGTCACAATACAATTCATGAAATCTGCATTTTGCTTCTTAATTCAAAAAACTCTCATTCTCCAAGACTCTTCCACCTCTAATACAACCTTGATGCAGAGGTAAATGCTGAATTACTGCTCTTTCTCATTGACACAATTGATCTTTCACAATGTTCTTACATACCATTTGTTGACCAATTCACACAACAAAGTTTTCACGACCAATTCTTCAAGTGATAGTAGGGTACACCACAAGGCAGAAAGGACCAATACAATTAGACAACACTCCATTCAATGGGACCACTGACCCATGAGCATTTTTTGCATTAAGGCACATCAAAAAACCCATCCCAACAATTCACATCAATTTTAAACAACCACTAATCATACTTTCTTTATTAAGTGCCTCTAGACCTAGTAGCCCTCTTCACCTAGTTTTTGGGCATTAACTTGGAAACCATTGAACACAAACACAAAATGAAACCTGACCAAGATACCTATTTTGGAGTTGTAACACATCTCAGAATGACCATAGGGCATTTTAGACCAACTTGACCACAAATGGCTTGGTAATGTACAACCTATAGGCTTTTTAGGACAACAAACTCAGTATTTCGGGCATAACATTTAACACAAAGGTCATAATCGACATCTAAAAACATTTTGGGATACTCATTGCCATTTTATACATGTTTCAAACTCAAGGGCGGCTGTTTTGCAATATATGGCTAAAATAATGACTGGTAATTCTTCAAATAGACCCAAATTATAGGTTTATCCTCCCAAAGCATCATCATTTCAGCCAAAAACAATGTTATTCACGCCCACAATTTCCAAAATCATAATCTACACTCCTTAAGCCTTGAAATGACTGATTTTATATAGATTTTCAATAGTGTCAAGTTCCCAAATGAACAATTTCTATTCAAAACCCTTGTTGAGTAAGGGCTTCAGACCCATCCTCATGAAAACGTTTACAACTTCTGATTGTTTATCTCTAATTGTTGTCCTTGCGTCTAGATCTTCTATTTTCACCTTGCTTTGTTTGTTCACTACTCTCTTCCATCAAGGGTTCTTGTGTCTTCATCTTTGGTTCTAATGTTTTCACTTATTTTCTCTTTGGAATCAGCCTTTGAATAGGCCACACAACCTCCTTCTTCATTGTTAACAACATCCACTCCTTATTGACAACTTGATCATTATCAACAACATCCACTCTAGCAGCAATATCAAACTCGATGTGTTCTTTTTCTTTTACCAACATCACCTCTACTTTCTTAACTCTAACCTTACCATTCCATTCTTTCTAAATAGCTGCAACTCTGATTGTTGTCCTTACATCTAGATCTTTTTTCACCTTCTGTTGTTTATTCAACACCCTCTTCCATCAAGAGTTCTTGTATCTTCATCTTTGGTTCTAATGCCTTCACTTGTCTTCTCTTTTGAATAAGCCTTTGAATAGGCTACACAACCTTCTTGTTCATTGTCCAGTACCAACTTCACAACTTCTGCATTCTTGTCTCTTATTCTTTCATAACTATCCTCATTCGTTACACATCTTCCTTGAACTCGCTAATCTCTTTCTCCTCCTCTATTGATCTCATTTCTTCCTCTTTCGTCTTTCCTCTTCCTCTCTTCTTCTCTTCTCCTCCTCTATTCGTCTCATGTGACCCTATTATAATGCCAAGATGGATTATAATCACCTGTTATCAGTTGACCTTGTTTGATCATTATGGTTAGGTGCCTCAACAACATACTCCCCACAAAAATGAAATTGAAGTCCCTTGAGTGAGAACCTCCAACAAACTTGTGCTTGATCTTCATTTTCTCTAATCTCGAAGTGTTTATTTCATCTGGCATGGCTTTCTAGTGTGTAAGGTACTAGAAACATGCACAAACTTTGGAACTTGCATTATCTTTGTACTTCATCTTCACCCTTGGTCTTCCTATCATCCTGTCAAAGAAGATTAATGTTTTTCCCAATCTGATTCTCTTGACACCTGCATTAGAATAAACATAATAACAAATTCATTGACAAAAATAATTGGATTAGTAACAACACAATTCATGAAATATGCATTTTGCTTCTCAATTCTTCTTGGTAAACCTTGTCATTCCCTATCTACAACCTGATCATTATCATTAATGTCAACTCTGGAAGCAATATCAATCTTTATGTGTTCTTTTCCTATACCAACATCACCTCTACTTTCTAAAGTCCCACCTTACCATTCCATTCTTTCTCAATGGCTGCAAATACTGTGCAAAACTTTGAATCTGCATCTGTGTCTGTTGTCCTTGCATCTAGATCTTTTTTTACCTTCCTTTGTTTGTTCACCACCCTCTTCCATAAGGGGTTGTTGTGCCTTCATGTCTGGTTCTAATGCTTTAACTTGTCTCCTCTTCTATAGAAGCCTTTGAATAGGCTACATAACCTTCTTCTTCATTGTCAAGTGCCAATTTTGCAAGTGTTGCATTATTGTCTCCAATTCTTCCATTTCTTTCCTTACCCGTTGCACATCTTGCGTGAACTCTTAATCTCTTTCTCTACCTATATTTGTCTCATCTCTTCCTCTCTTCTTCTTCTCTTTTATTTTTTTGTTTCTTCTATAATGAACCCTCACCTTGCAAATACCTCTTCAACAAATACATTTCTTCAAGCAAGTTTCTCTCACCTTGCTTCACTTTGTCTTTGCCTCACCTAGGTCTCTTCTCCTCTCTACCTAGTCTTTCGGCAACCAGTGTATTCTCACAGCCTCAACAAACACACAACTACCGACCACAAAACTCTCCTTCTCCTAGAGTTTTCTAGCTTTGAAACAACTTTGATGCAGAGGTAAGGGGTCAAACGGTTCTCTTTCTCATTCACACAACTGATCTCTTCACAATGTTCTGGCAAACATCCTCATTGTCCAATTTAAGGCCATCAACTTGCAATGAAACAATATCCTAGACAACTTCAGTATATTTTTTCATGATCAATTCTTCAAGTGACAAGAGGGTACACCACAAGGCTACAAGGACCAATACAAGGAGACAACATTCCATTCACTGGGACAAATAACCCATGAGCATTTTTTGCATTAAGGGACATTAGACAGCCTATCCCAACACTTGGCATCAACTTCAAACAACCACCAATGATACTTCCTTCATTAAGTGCCTCTAGGCCTATTAGCCCTCTTCACCCGATTTTTGGGCATTTACTAGAAAACCACTGATGAGCCTCCTTTAAGTTTCTTTCTCATTTATATTAATTGTTTCAAGTCTATGAAATCTAACTCCCCAAATTGTTTTGGAAAATGCAAAAAGTAGATGCCAAATTACTTTTGGCATCTTACAACATGATTCTTATTTACTAATTCCCCTTACCCAAAAATACGTCAACTTCCTAGAGGCATTTGATTCGATTTGGGACCTAATGGACCCTAAAATTTTGTAAACCAAAGTTCCAAAATCATAATATATGCTTCTTAAGCCTTCAAACAACCAATTTTATAAAGATTTCCGAAGGTGTCAAGTGCCGAAATGGACAATTTCTTTTCAAAACCTTCGTGGAGTAAGGGTTTTAAGAAAATTTGCTTGAGAAGTATTCTTGCAACTTGACAAGTTTTGACCATATGACCTTACTGACCTTTATGACCTACATAACATATTGAAAGGTCTAATATGACCCTATTACAATTCCAAGATGGCTTACAATGTTACATTTTATCAATTGTCCCTGTTTGTTCATTAGGGCTAGGTGCCTCTACACCATACTCCCCTCGAAAATGAAAATTAATTACCTTGAGTGAGAAAATTCAACAAACTTCTTCCTTTTCTCTGATCTCGAAGTGTGTATTCATTGAGAAAAATAATTGGATTAGTAACAACACAATTCATGAAATCTCTATTTCGCTTCTTAAAGAAGAAAACGCTTGAAGACTTCTCCCAATTTTGATTTTTGAGAAAGATCAATAATAGAATGAGCTCAAGATTTAAAACTACTCAACCTGGTTTAGACGAGCTATAACACCAAGGTGCCCAATTGACGATCCCAATGAAAATAGCAATCTTAGCCAATTTGATTAAATAATAATCGAAATTCACCTTGATATTACCAACTAGTACTGAGAGTGGATGGGTGCATCAGAACGCACTAAAACTTTGATATCTATTAATTATTACTACATGAAAAATAGATTCTATAAAAGAAATAACTAACACAAGATCATAGTAGCATAGAACAATAGATATATCTCGTGGAAACCCAAAATGGGAGAGAACCACAGTGAGTAGAACTCACAAATTTTGTACTCTTTTGAAGTACGCCCTTTGAAAAGCTTTCTCTGTTAAGGGCTTAGAAATACACAGTTAGGTGTGACCCAGTTAGGGGATTTAAAATAAGACCTATTAAAGCCTGGCTTGTTAGAGGACTTTAGAACATCTACTAGATGTCACTCGGTTAAGGGATTTGATACAACAGACCTTTTATTGTCTACCCAAATATAGGGATTTGACTATTGCAATTGTGAGAGAGCAATAGAGGGGGTGATCCTTTGAAATGGCTTTGGAGAGCCTGATAGAATCACTGTTTAATCCACTGAGAGTCATCACCAGGCACCACAGGTATGCTCTCTTTAGAATATTGTGCTTGCTTGCACACTCTCCTCTTTTTCTTTGTCTCTTCTCCTTTTTGCTTATCGTAGCTTTGTGATGCAGGAGCATCTCGGGTCCTTGGTAATCCCGTGTCACCAAAAAAAAGTTTGAGTTTGTCTATGTTTCTTTGTTCCTTCTTTGACCGAGCTGGCTCGATAGTTGCTCGGTTTCCTTTGTTAACTGAGTTGGTCGGTTAATTCCCTGGCGGTCGGTTATTCTTACTTACCAAGTTGTTTCTTTTGGTTTTCTGTTGAGGCCGACTTGTGCACTTAATAGTTGTAATTTCCCTATTTTTTAGTGTCTTGGGATTAGCTTGGTTTGGCGACCCTCACAAGCTAATCGGGTGATCGGAGGGGGTCAGTTGGCAGAGCCAGTATTGGGATTCCATTCTGGAGGTTCAGATTACCAGGTCTACTCTTCGCTTGGGTCAGCTTGGTTAACTTACTATTTTTAGTAAGTGGTATTTTAGGTATGGCCAGGATTAGCAGGGTGTCTGCACGGGGTGTCAAATGTTTCAGGATCGAGTTTCAACGGATCTCCAGTTTGATTGACTTACTATTTATAATAAGTCTATTTTTGGC
Organism: Chamaecyparis obtusa; assembly: GCA_027943335.1. NCBI lineage: Eukaryota > Viridiplantae > Streptophyta > Pinopsida > Cupressales > Cupressaceae > Chamaecyparis > Chamaecyparis obtusa. The sequence goes on from BSBK01003345.1 coordinate 5,716,249, forward strand.
AGTGTCTATTTTTGGTAGTGGCTATTTCTGGCTAGGCAGTTTGAACCTGGGGCTCTGTTGTCAGAAGTTGGTTGATTTTAGTCAAACAGTTTCTATGGCTTTATATTTTAAATTGTTGTTATTAAATTAAATTATTTTAATTTAATTTAATAGCTTATGACTTTATAACTTTATGTTATAAAATGGCTAGGGTTTGAGGACTCTCTATTGCAATTTGAATCATCACTGATTGATGATGAATTTTGCAAATTGAATGCTGAAATTTCATTTTGAATTTGTGGATATCATTCTTTGGAGTAGAAGTATACCAAGTTTGTGAAGATTAAAATATCTACATCAAGCTGCGAGTTAATATCAATTCTGGAAATTCAAAATTCTTCATTTATTGAATTCATTGGAGGCTGGATTAACTCCATGGGCTATTGAAATTGATGTCAGGTTGGCTGCGGCATGTTTGCAATGGTAGTGATTTTTCCTTTGAAGCTGTGTTTTGAGTGTGGGCTCTCGAAATTTTCAAGGAGGCCACATTTTTTGCCTTAAGAAGATGGCGGCACGTTCTATGAATGCTCATGCCACTCCCTCAGTGCTCAGACAACTTCCTCAAGGCTGTGCGTGAGTGTTTGAAGGCAACATTTTTTATTTGGGTAGAAGTTCATCAATTCTGGAATGCCCCAACATTACCTTTGCTGGAGGCGTTTCTTCTTGAGACTGGTTCTTGGAATAAGGTGCCAATTTGCTGTTGTATAATTGTTATTAATTTACGTATGTTTGTAATAGATTTGTTGCATTTGAGTTATAAACTTCAATGTATAATTTTATGGTTAATTCAATGTTGGAGAGATTTTTAAAAAAGGATTTAAAAGAAATTCAGAATCAAAACGTGTTTGCAAACCAATTAGAAGTTCAAAGACATTTATTTACAAAGAGCCAGGCAAGCTCTTTATAGTGGTATCAGTGCCTTTTTCCTGCCATTCAGTGGGGTCTGGATTCATTTATATTCTGAAGTTATTTTTAAAGTGATTAGCACTTCCACTTTCCCTAGTTATGGATAAATATAGGAGGCCTAGTTCTGGAAGTAGCCATAATAGTATGGGAAAGAGAGAGGAATTAAATGCCTTAGTGGAAAGTATGGAAAGACTTAGGCTTCATTAGCAGAGATTGGTAGAGAGTTTGTTAGATCCAGTGATAGTAGACAGGGCAGCGAGGTATATGGTATTTTCTTTTAGAAGGCCGACATCGAGATTGCAGGGAAGAAGGCTTGAGTTTTTCCCGACAGGTGCCCATGATGCAGATGTTCCTATATCTAGTACGACACTTGCTGAACCTATCCATAATGCTGATGATGGATTTATTTCACAAGAACATGTGAATGTTTTAGTACCATTGGTTGATAGCAGCACTGAGCATCAACAGGTTGAGGCTCCCAGAGTAGTTGCTACGAATTGTATAGAGGCAGCTGATGTTGTAGTTATCATTGAGTGTTCAGACTCTTCCATGGAGGGAGTTGTTATTGGAGATTTTTATGTCACCTATAGTAGTGTTGCTCCAGTGCAGGAGGCAGCTGCTTCCTCATATGGGACCGATGCATGTATGGAGTCTCCTAGTGGTGATGTTGGTGATTTGGGTACTGTAGCGGAGACAGTTGATGGCAGTTCATGCTCCAACATTATGGGTACACAACCTGACGTTCAGTCATGTGTGTAGAGTCAGGTGTTAGCAGTTAAGATTTTAGTGGGAGATGTGGAAGCTAAGAGTATAGACACATTTGATGACACTTTTGAGGATGCTATGAGATGCATTGGGGATGACACCCTCTGTGATATGTTGGGTGATGACTGCAAGGAGTGTATGAGCTCTTACAGCTTTGAGGTTTATGATAGCAGTCATAGTGTGAGATCAGTACAAGAGACAGTGGTCTTTTCCTGTGTTGAGGATGTGAGCATGGAGCTATCTAGCGATGACACTCATAATGGGAGTGTTGACCTTGAGTTGGGTGACATAGATTCATGCCACAATATACTTGATTCACATGATGACATTGAGTTGTGTATGCAGCCAGAGTTAGTAGAGGAGTCACGGATAGACAATGTGGACACTAGCATCACAGATATTTCCGATGTTGAGAGCGAGCATGATGAGTGCTGTAGTATTTTTGGATTTCTATATTTGACTTTGGGTGTGGATTCAGCATTGTCATACGACGGTGGTGGATTCTAGGATTCTTTGTTACAGGGACTCACAGATGAGGATAGGGAAGCATATGAGTGGCAGGAGTTTGTTACAGCTAGGGCTTCCACTTCTAGAGAGGGGGTTACTTCGTCGGTGACTCATGAGGATGATTCTTCCTGTAGCAAGACATGTTTGATTTATCAGACCTTGGGGGAGGACTCTGAGTTGTCAGTGAGTGAGGATGGATCCCAAGATCGGGATTGTCAGGCAGTTGCAGAGGACAAGGTAGCTAGAGATGGTGTTGAGTTGGATTTAGCAGCAACTTCCTCACGATTAGATGAGGATGAGTCTGATGCATGTACTCAGTTTAAAGATGTGTACTCGAATGAAAGTACATAGAGATACGCTGATCTTGAGGGGAGTTTTTTGGATGCAGCTTCCTCTCATAGTGTAGACAGTGCATTTGAGGTTGTTCATAGGAGGCCCATTGTGCAGAGTCATCATGTGACTAGCTAGTTGCAAGTTTATGAGAGAGATATTACTTCTACTCTCAAGCATTTTGATGCCACTCATCAGTTGTTGGCTATTAATAGTTGGGGTGCCCCTATGACAGATGAGCATAGTGGTGGTTACCTTTCTCTGACAGAGATTCATTCCTTATGGGAGGCTGTCAGGATTTTGAGATAGGATTACTTACAGATGGTAGCTGACTGAGATCACCTAGTTGAGTGGGGGAGTACAACATATGAGGCACTGATGGACGGAGAGGAGGAAGTGAGTGAGCTTACTCAGGAGCTCACAATGAATACTGAGGCTTTAGAGGGCACTCAACGGACTCTTTAGGAGTCGCAGACCTAGTTAGAGGAGGTGACCGTGGAGTTGGAGCATTTATGGTCCACACCAGCCCTAGACCTAGTTCGGTTGCACATTGAGGTGGTTGGGGGTGAGTTGGCTTCTACAGTTGGGGATGCGTGATAGGATGATGTGGCAGACACATTTGTTCAAGATGTGGGTGCACTAGGTATGGATGAGGTACTTGTACCAGTGGAATCAAGCTCTCATATTGATTTGCTATCTTTTGTTGGAAGTGAATCTATTTCTTCATCTCATATAGCTGATAGAATAGGACTGTTGGTTGTGCCACATTTTCAGAGGGATCAGCTATGGGTTGTAGGGGAGCAAGTTGATGCTTCCACATATAATTTCTACTGCACTGAGTCATTCATGGAGTATTTATTTGAGAGTGCAGATGTGCGAGAGGATTCCTACAAAGTGTTTGAGGGTACTATTATCCATGGTTCTTGTGCTATCTGGAGGTTGGTGGGAAAGATTGTAGGGACTCTATCTACTATGCTTCCCCATAGGGATTTTGAGGTTGGGTTTTCTGAGAGGGTTCCTTAGGATCCTACCCAGCCTTCGGTTATGTGGAGTCAGAGTTTGGAGCCATCTCATGATTCTCAGTTGGGTAATGATGAGCCATTGATGAAGATTGGGGCTTTCTACCGACATTATATGGTGGGGTATGCTCATCATTTTTCTTTTGACCCACAGGTAGAAGATTTTATCTCATGCAGGTGTAGACTAGCTCTAGTTTCTTATCATCAATTATGGGATGGGTTAGCACCATCCTTTGCAGATGGAATTGGCAGTTGCAAGTTAGACTACTTGCAATATCCACACACCCAGGATGGTTTATCATAGGTTAGAGTTGGTAGGAATGATTTAGACACAATTGGTCATTGTCTTCTTCTCAGTGCAGTTGGGTGTGAGTGTCGGTTAGATAGGGACTCAAGTTTTGACAGATTTGATGTTTCAATTGGGTTGAGTTCCGCTGGGTTATTTTTTGCATTGGCATCTATAGTCGGCCTTTAGATGATGTTTTCAGTGATGTCAGTTATTTGGGTATTGAGGGCGGTTTTTCAGTTGTAGGTGTTTATACTGTTGATGTTGGGATTTTCTTCACAGGAGTATGGTGAGGATCGAGACATTACTTATGACCATCCTTGGGATCTGTGTGGTTTGTGATGTTGCTTGTTTTTCTTGATTGCTTGAGGACAAGCAATCTTGGGAAGGGAGGACTGTAATGTCCCCAATTTTTAGTCTCTTGGGATTAGCTTGGTTTGGAAACCCTCACAAGCTAATCAGGTGATCAAAGGGGGTCAGTTGGCGGAGCCAGTATTGGGATTCCATTCTGGAGGTTCAGATTACCAGGTCTGCTCTTCGTTCGGGTCAGTTTGGTTAACTTACTATTTTTAGTAACTGGTATTTTGGCCCTTTGGGTATGGCCAGGATTAGTAGGGTGTCTGCATGAGGTGTCAGATGTTTCAGGATCGAATTTCAGGGGATCTCCAGTTTGAGTGACTTACTATTTATAGTAAGTCTATTGTTGGCAGTGGTTATTTCTGGCTAGGCAGTTTGAACCTAGGGCTCTGTTGTCAGAAGTTGGTCAATTTCAGTTAGACAATTTCAGTGGCTTTATATTTTAAATTATCGTTATTAAATTAAATTATTTTAATTTAATTTAATAACTTATGACTATAACTTCATGTTATAAAATGATGTTGTGTTAAAAGCCACTTAAGTGAAAAAAAAAAAAGTAAAGTCCTTTTTCAAAAAGCCTATATATTCTACTCGAAAAAGCACTTTAAGCATCCATTATTCATTTTGATGAAAATTTTTATGAAGTTTCTTGGCTATGAGAAATGGCTAGGGTTTGAGGACTGATTCCTCTCTGTGGCAATTTGAATCATCACTGATTGATGATGAATTTTGCAAATTGAATTTTGAAATTTCGTTATGAATTTGTGGATATCATTCTTGGTGTTGAAGTATACCAAGTGTGTGAAGATTAAAATATCTACATCAAGCTGCGAGTTAATATCAATTCTGGAAATTTGAAATTCTTCATTTACTGAATTCATTGGAGGCTGGATTAACTCCATGGGTGATCAAAATTGGTGCCAGGTTGGCTGCGCATGTTTGCAATGGTAGCATTTTTTCCTTTGAAGCTGTGTTTTGAGTGTGGGCTCTCAAAATTTTCAAGGAGGCCATGTTTTTTGCATTAAGAAGTTGGCGGCACCTTTTGTGAATGCTCACGCCACTCCCTTAGTGCTTGGATAGGTTCCTCAAGGCTGTGCGTGAGGGTTTGAAGGCAACATTTCTTATTTGGGTAGAAGTTCATCAATTCTAGAATGCCCCAACATTACCTTTGCTGGCTGCATTTCTTCTTGAGACTAGTTCTTAGAATAAGGTGTCAATTTGCTGTTGTATAATTGTTATTAATTTACGTATGTTTGTAATGGATTTGTTGCATTTGAATTATAAACTTCAATGTATAATTTTATGGTTATTTCAATGTTGGAGAGATTTTTAAAAAAGGATTTAAAAGAAATTCAGAATCAAAACATGTTTGCAAACCAATTAGAAGTTCAAAGACATTTATTTACAAATAGCCAGGTAGGCTCTTTACAAGTGTGGTCACAGATTTAATGTTGGTATCTATCATGGGGAAGTGTGTGGACCTAGATCTGGTCGTTCTTTCTGTTAATGGTGGATCTGAAGGCCAATTTGTTTGGTAGCCACTTGTATATTTTGTAGTTGTTGGTTGTAGTTTTAGGGGGAAGCTGATAGATCTTGGAGCTAGAATATAGATGGTATCGGATTAGAAGTTTGAAGGTAGTTCAAATTCTCGCATGTTGGAGGTCTATTGTAATTGAATTGTAATATCTGGCCCTAACTGGGAAGGCCTTATAGCCCGACATGTATGAATCTATTTGATGAAATACAAGGATCTGATCTGCATTCTCTCTCTCACTTTGTGTGTGGTTGCCTCCATGTGTAATCTCTGCAGGGTAGAGTTGGATTAGGGTGTGCCTTTGGCCCCTCTCACCCCACGCCAAGCATCACTTTGATCAGTGTACAGTATCATTGGTTCTCTTTGGCAGAATGAAGGCAAATGATTTTCTTCGCTGACTAGACAATAAATAGACTTCCTGCCAAGCGTGGGAATAATCTTCCCGCTCTCTCCTATTGTGATCTCCATGAAGATCTCCTTTTGATCCATCATTCAGTCGTGTTTCAGTCACGAGAGGAAACATCAGATACATGACACAAGCTTTCCCTTAATAGAAGATCCTCCATTAAGTTATGTTTGAGTCTTGTAAAGTAAAGATGAGATACGTGTCACATACTTTCCCTTAGATGAAATTCCTCCATGATTTGTGCAATAAATATCGGCAAAAGAATCTCCTTAGTAACCTTCAACTTTGCCTTTCATCGGTCTTTTCCTTTAGCAGAAAATCTTGCCTAATTGGTGAAACAAATCTCAGTAGAAGAGTCTGTTAAGTGTTCGTCAATTGTGTCTTTTACTGGTCTCAATGATATCTCATCGATTAGTGATTGGTTTACACCCTTCTTTATGTAGTGTTAAGTTCTCTATCTTCACCTGTCACTGCTTTGTTCTCTATCTATACTGGTCACTGCTCTAGTCATATACTTACCAGTCACTACACCGGTTAGTGACCTCACCAGTCACTGTCTTCACCGGTCGCTTCTTTGAGCAATAAGTGCATTGCTGCTCACTACCGTGTCATCGGTTGCCGGTTGCCTAAGTATTAACTCTTGTCACCTATTCCTTGGTATTTGGACATTGTTAGCTTAGACAACAATGACATCAATGACAACCCCACTTTACAATTTATCGATTGCATCCTTACCAGTAATGCCAACAATCCCCCCTTTGGCATTGATGGTAACAACTGTGTTTTTGGTCCAATGGTACTTCCCTGTTTATCTCCTCTTTTGATAATAATGCCAAAGGCTCATCAAATGACCATCCATTCTGATGACTGCTCCCCCTTCGAGTAGTGGTCCTTAATCAACAATCTGGTTTAGATGAGGTTGTTTCCTCTATTTGAACTTGTCAGATTGATGATCTCCTCTGTCCTTTTACTAAAGATTATGAAGGGGAATCACCCCTAATTTACATAAGAGATGTTCAAAGGTTCTCTTTTGTAAAGGCTTTCTGAATATGTTAGCTACTTGAGCTTTTGTGGGAACATATTCCAAGTGGAATTCTTTGTTCTGCACTTTCTCTCTTAGCTAGTGATACTTTATAGCAATGTGCTTTGTCTTTGACTGCATAACAGGATTTTTGGATATGTTGATTGCAGTCGTGCTGTCATAGAATATTGCTATCGGTTTAGGTACCTGTTCTTGAATTCCTTCCAATATCTATTTTATCTAGATTACCTGTGCGCAGTTAATTACTGCAACAACATACTCAACCTCTGTCGTGGATTGTGATATGCAATTTTGCTTCTTGCTTATCCATGACACAATCCTTTCTCCAAGAAAGAATGCACCTCCACTTGTGCTCTTTCTATGATCAATGTTACCGGCCCAGTATGGATAGGTGAACACTTTTACCTCGAAACCTCCTTTGTGAGGAAACTAGAGACCATATTGTTCAGTCGCCTTTAGATATCTAAAGATTTTTTTTACTGCTATCAAATCTGTTTCTTTTGGATTTGCAAAGAATCTTGCCACAATACCTACTGCATTTGCAATGTTCGGTCTACTGTGCACAACATATTGAAGTTTACCAATTAGTGATCGGTAATGTGTTTCATTAACCTCTTTGGTATCATCCTCCTTTGATAACTTGCAATTAGTTATCGTTAGTGTGCCAACTGGTCTGGATTCTTCTAGCCCAAATGTTTTAAGAATCTCTTTAATGTACTTGGACTGAGATATGAATATACCTTTATTGAGCTGATGGAGTTGTATGCCTATGAAGAATTTTATTGCTGCAATCATGGACATTTCAAATTCTCTCTTCATCTCTTAGGCAAAGTCTTTCCTCATTTTATGATCACCTCCAAAGATGATATCATCTACAAATATTTCAGCAATCAAGTTTCCTTCTTTATCAGTTTTGACATACCAAGCCCTTGGGGCTTGCTTCAGTCGATAGAGAGCCGTCTTCAATTTGTAGACCATATGAGTTTTCTCTGTGGATGAGAAGCCCTTCTACTACTCTATGTACACTTCCTCTTACAGTATACCATTCAAAAATGCTGATTTTACGTCCATTTGATATACTTTAAACCTTTTATGGGCAGTATTGGGAAGTAGAATTCTTAACCCTTCTAGTCTTTCCTTTGGTGCAAAGGTTTCCCCATAGTCTAGTGCTGCTTCCTATGCGTATCCTTTGTACACTAGCCTTGCCTTGTTCCTCACCAACTATCTTTCTTCATCAGCTTCTTTCTAAACACCCACTTGGTGCCTGTAACATTCTTGTCCTCAGGTCTAGGTGCAAGAGTCCATGTTTCATTGTTTACTATTTACTCTAGCTCCTCTTCCATTGCCTTGACCAAGGTGTCATCCTCCAGAGCTTCTTTGGTAGTTCTCTATGTTGGAAAGAAAACAGGTACGTTCTCTAGCCCTTCTCTTGGTTAGAATGTTGTCACGTTTGTCACCAATAATGTTATTAGTGGAGTGATAGGTGACATACCTTGGCAAAACTGGTCGGTGATTCCGGTCTTCTTCTTCTAGTTGAGGCACATTTCCAACAAGATCATGAACATCTTCTTCAATTGGTCTTATTTATGACCCCTTGCTTGTTCAGACACATTACCCGATTCCATGGGTTGGTTTACCTGTTCTCCTTCATCAATAATTATTATTTCATTAAATTCTATTTGGTTATTTACGTCATGAGCTTGGTGACTGTCAGATTCACCATGACTGATCTTTTCACTCGATTGTGAATACCCAAAAATACGCCTTCATCACTCATTGGCTTAAACATGCCAGTGTAAACATCTCTCTTGATGTAACTGTTGCTTCTAAATACTCTGAAATAGCTTACACTAGGAGTATGATCGAACCATAACTCATATGGAGTTTTATTGGTTCCTTTCTTTACTTGAACCTGGTTCAGTGTGTATACAATGGTGCTAATTTCTTCTCTCCAAAAGTGATGGCATAGATCCTTCTGAATGATTAGAGTTCTTGTAGAGTCTACCAGAGTCATGTTGCTTCTTTCAGCGACTCCATTTTGTTGAGGGGTGCAAGGTGAAGACATCTGCCTCTTTATCCCCTATTCTTCATAGTAGTTAATAAACTCTCGAGAGGTGTACTCACTTCCTCTATACAACCTTAGACACTTGAAGTTCTTACCGGTCTCCTTCTCCACCCGGGCCTTGTAAATTTTGAACATGTGGAAGGCCTCTGATTTTTCTTTTAGGAATAGCATCCACATCATCCTTGAAAAATCATCTATAAAGAGTATAAAATACCTATCTCCATAGTAGCTCTTCATCCTCATTGATCCACATAGATCTATGTGAACAAGGTCCAATACTTTCTTAGCTGAATAAGACTTGCTGTTGAAGCTTGTACCTATCTGTTTATCCAACTGACATTCTTTGCACATGGCCCTGTTTGGCTTTTTGATGTGAGGAAGCCCTTTGACGGACTTCTTCCTACTCACTTATGTAGTTTTACTGGTTCCTTTCTTTACTTGAACTAGGTTCAGTGTGTATACACTGGTGCTAATTACTTCTCTCCAGAAGTGATGGGGTAGATCCTTCTGAATGATTCGAGTTCTTGCACAGTCTACCAGAGTCGTGTTTCTTCTTTCAATGACTCCATTTTGTTGAGGGGTGTGGGGTGCAGACATCTACCTCTTTATCCCCTATTCTTCATAGTAGTTAATAAACTCTCGAGAGGTGTACTGACCTCCTTTGTCTGACCTTAGACACTTGAAATTCTTACCGGTCTCCTTGTCCACTTGGGCCTTGTAAATTTTAAACATATGGAAGGCCTCTGATTTGTCTTTTAGGAATAGCATCCACATCATCCTTGAAACATCATCTATAAAGAGTATAAAATACCTATCTCCATAGTAGCTCTTCGTCCTCATTGATCCACACAGATCTATGTGAACAAGATCCAATACATTCTCATCTGAATAAGACTTGTTGATGAAGCTTGTACCTGTCTATTTATCCAACTGACATTCTTTGCACATGGCCCTGTCTGGCTTTTTGATGTGAGGAAGACCTTTGACAGACTTCTTCCTACTCACTTATGGAGTTTTATTGGTTCCTTTCTTTACTTGAACCAGGTTCAGTGTGTATACAATGGTGCTAATTGCTTCTCTCTAGAAGTGATGGGGTAGATCCTTCTAAATGATTAGAGTTCTTGCACAGTCTACTAGAGTCATGTTTCTTCTTTCAACGACTCCATTTTTTTGAGGGGTGTAGGGTGTAGACATCTGCCTCTTTATCCCCTATTCTTCATAGTAGTTAAGAAACTCTCGAGAGGTGTACTCACCTCCTCTATCCGACCTTAGACACTTGAAGTTCTTACCGGTCTCCTTCTCCACTTGGGCCTTGTAAATTTTAAACATCTAGAAGGCCTCTGATTTTTCTTTTAGGAATAGCATCCACATCATCCTTGAAAAATCATCTATAAAGAGTATAAAATACCTATCTCCATAGTAGCTCTGCGTCCTCATCTCTCCACACAGATCTGTGTGAACAAGATCCAATACATTCTCAGCTGAATAAGACTTGCTGCTGAAGCTTGTACATGTTTGTTTATCCAACTGACATTCTTTGCACATGGCCTTGTCTGGCTTTTTGATGTGAGGAATCCCTTTGACATACTTCTTCCTACTCACTTTGACTATGTTGTCAAAGTTTATGTGGCAAAGTCTTTTGCGCCACAAACAACTATTGTCATCTTTTTCCATAAGGCAAGCTTTCTCTATTTCCACTTTTGTTGTTGTCATAAGGCAAGCTCCCTTTGTTGAGTTTAGGTAGAACAAGTTCCTTTTGCTTTATCTAGCTATTGCAACTTGCGCTCCTGATTGATTCTTGACAATGCATGATCCCTATCCAAACTCTAATTAATATCCTTTGTTGTTCAATTGAGCGATGCTCATCAGGTTGTACATGATTCCTTCTACCTAGTACATATCATGAACTTATTTTTGTCACTAGTCATGTGATGACTGCATCCACTTTCAAGGATCGAGTGCTCACATTGGTGGGAGCTGGAGATAAGTGTCATTTGACTTATCACTCTTCTTTCTTCCTTTATTGCCACAAAGGCATTTTCATCATCTCCCGATTCTTCAGATTTGTTTTCAGTGACACCTTCCTCAACAAGGTAGCACTCCTTTCCTTTGTTCTTGAACCAATTGAACTTTTCTTTATTTTTTTTTTCAGGACACCTGGCCACAATGTGTCCTATCTTGTTACAAGAAAAGTATTTCAATGGAAGTTTCCCTTTGTACTTCCTTTTTCCTCTCAAAAATCTCCTTGCAATGAGTGCTTCAAACTCATTCTGCTCTAGTTCTTCTGAGAACAGATTGTCAAGGAAATGACCAAACCTCCTGGTAGAACTATTACCGGTCTCTCTTCCTTTCTTAGTGGAAGCAATATTCATAGAAGACTTAAAAAAACATCTAACATAGGTAAGTTGTTATCATAATTGCTTAATTCAAAAGCAGTTAACTTACCGATAAGAGAGTGAAGGGTGACTTCTGATGTACTTACTGATCTGAGCTCCTGTGTGTCTGAGATCTTGATAGCTCAGTATCTTACTTATCACATCTTCCTCACTTAGAGCTCCTACAGTGCTTTTGATGGATTTTATAACTTCTTTTATTCTATTGCTGCAGTGCTCAATGTCTTGAGCTTCATTCATCTTCATGTCATCATATTTTTCTACTTTTTCTCTTTGAACATGATGGTTGCCTATGTACACAGTTTGTAGGTTTGCCCACATTTGATCAGTTGTAGGCAGATTTTAAATCTTTGCATACACGTTATCAGGCAGCGTACTTTCTATCATATCATAGTAGCCGAATGTTTACTTCTGAATTTCAGTTGATCATCCGTCAAGGTTCCAGTGGGTTCGATGTAATCTGCGATCACATTGTTCCAAAACTGATCTCCTGTGGTTTTCATGTACAACTTCATCCTGCTGCACCATAGACTGAATTTTTCCTTAGAGAACTTGGGTTCTTTCTTTCTCATCGTTATGATCTTTTCCTTGTTTTGGTTAGCAACTCAAAAAAAAGGGCAAGACTTTGATACCAATTGATGGTCCCAACTGGTGCTAAGAGGAGAGGGGTGAATCAACACGCACTAAAACTCTGATATCTATTAATTATTACTGCATGCATAACAAATCCTATAAAAGAAATCACTAACACAAGATCACAATAGCATAGAACACCAGCTATATCTTGTGGACACCCAAAACGAGAGAAAACTACAGTGTGAGTAGAATTCACAAATTTTGCACTCTTCAGAAGTGGGCCTTGTGAAAAGCCTTCCTTGTTAAGGGATTACAAACACACTGCTAGGCGCGACTTGGTTAAGGGATTTAAAATAAGACTTGTTAAAGCCTGCATTGTTAGAGGAATTTAGAATATCTACTAGATGTCACCCGGTTAAGGGATTTGATACAAGGGGCTTGTTAATGTCCACCCAAATACTGAGATTTGACTATTGCAATTGTGAGAGAGTAATAGAGGGGTTGATCTTTTGAAAATGGCTATTAGAGCTTGATAAGATCATTGTTTAAACACTTGGCATTAAGTTTAAACAACTGCCAATGATGCTTCATTAAGTGTCTCTAGGCCTTCTAGCCCACTTCACCCGATTTTTGGGCATTAATATTAAAATCAACGAGCATAGACACAAAATGAAACTTGATCTAGACTCCCATTTTTATGTTCTAACACATATCTCAGAATAACCATTAGGTGTCTTCGACCAACTTGACAAAAAGCGGCTTGGTAGTGTACAATGTATAGGCTTTTCAAGACAACAAACTCAACATTTGGCATAAATTTTCACACAAAGGTAATAACCGAGATCTAAAACTATTTTGGGATACCCATTTGGGTTTATACAACATATGTCCAATTCAAGTGTGGTTGTTTTGCAACCTATGGCTCACATAATGACTGGAAATGCTGAAAAATAGACTAAAATCATAGGCTTATTTGCTTATGGCATCATCATTATGAGCACACGCATTGTGATTCACACCTGTAAATTTCAAAATCATAATATACACTCCTTAAGCCTTCAAACAACCAATTTTATAAATATTTCCAAAGGTGTGAAGTGCCGATATGAACAGTTTGTTTTCAAAACTCTTGTGGAGTAAGGGTTTCAAGAAAATTAGCTTGAGAAGTATTCTTACAACTTGATAAATTTTGACCATATGGCATTACTGACTCTTATGACCTGCATAACAGATTAAAAGGTCTCATATGACCCTATTACAATGCCAAGATGGCTTACAATGTTACATTTTATCAATTGACTCGGTTTGTTCACCAGGGCTAGGTGCTCCTACACCATACACCCCTTGGAAATGAAAATTAATTACCTTGAGTGAGGACCTTCAACAAATTTGTGCTTGATGTTCCTTTTCCTTGATCTTCAAGCATGTATTTCATCTTGCACGCCTTCCCAATGTACAAGGTATTGGTAATATGCCTCAACTTTGGAACTTGCATCAACTTTATACTTCATCTTCACCCTTGGTCTTCCTATCTTCCATTCAAAGAAGATTTGATGCTTTTACCAATTTGATTTTCTTGACTCATTGAGAAAAATAATTGGATTAGTAACAATACAATTCATGAAATTTCTATTTTGCTTCTAAATTCTCCTTGGTAATGCCTTCCATTCCTTATTGACAACCTGTTCATAACCAATAACATCAATTCTAGCAGCAATATCAATCTTCATATTCTTTTTTTCTTCTACCGACATCACCTCTAGTTTCTTAACTCCAACCTTACCATTTTGTTCTTTTTCAATGGCTACAAATATTGTCCAGAAATCTGATACTTCACCTCTGATTGTTGTCCTTTTATCCAAATCTTCTTTTTTCGCCTTCCTTTGTTTGTTAACTACCATCTTCCATCAAGGGTTCTTGTGTCTTCATCTTTGGTTCTAATGCCTTCTTATGTCTTCTCTTCTATATCAGCCTTTGATTCGGCTATGAAATCTTCTTCTTCATTGTAAAGTGCCAACTTTACAAATGCTACATTCTTGTCTCTAATTCTTCCATTTCTTTCCTCATTCATTCCACATCTTGCCTCAACTCTCTAATCTCATTCTCTTCCTCTATTTGTCTCATCTCTTCATCTTTTCATTTCTTTTCTTTTCTTGTTTCTTCTTTAATGAATCCTCACCTCGCAAATACCTCTTCAATAAATACTTCTCTTCAAGAAAGTCTATCTTGCCTTGCTTCATTTTCTCTTTGCTTCACCAACAAATCATAGAAACCTTTTCAAGCAAGCAAATACAATCTGAAAATAGAAGACAACGAGATAGGGGTTTCATGCAAAGTGTTTGACAAAATGCCAAACATTCAAAATTGACAACCAAAATCAGATTTGAGGCAATATCCTATTTGGGGATATTACATGATCTTCCCTTTCTCTGATCTCCACGTGTTTATTTCGTTTGGCATGCCTTTCTAATGTACAAGGTACTATAAACATGCATCATCTTTATACTTCATCTTCACCCTTGGTCTTCCTATCTTCGAGTCAAAGAAGATTTGATTGTTTTACCTATTTGATTCACTTGACACTTGCACTAGAATAAACTTAATAAAAAATTCATTGACAAAAATAATTGGATTACTAACAACACAATTCATAAAATCTACATTTTGCTTCTGAATTCTTCTTGCTAACCGATGCCATTCCTTATCAACAGCCTGATCAAAATCAACAACATCAACTCTAGCAGTTTATCAATCTTCATTTGTTCTTTTTCTTCTACGAACATCACCTCTACTTTCTTAACTCTAATTGTTTTCCTTGCAAATACTGTCCAAAAATCTGATTCTTCATCTCTGATTGTTATCCTTGCATCTAGATCTTTTTTAACTTGGCCTTCTATTGTGATGATAGTTACTCTCATTTCCTCCATAGAGGGATCTTATGGCCTCCTTTTTACAATCAACGAGTCATCATCTAGAAGCTTTTAGGTAGGGGCAGAATAAGCTCCTTACCTAGGATTTCATATCCTAGGAGACATGAAATTTCTCCTTCAAAACGTGAGAAATTTAAAGAAAATTCAATGACTTAGTTTGAGGTTAAATAAAATTCAATGACCCACCCTCTCAACCAGGATATGAGCAGATCAATGAATGAGGACGAATTGTGAGAGATGAAGACAAATTTGGTGATGGTAAAGATGTGGGGGAAATCCTAGAGGGACAGTAAAATCGGCTGCCCTCTTAGGATTCAAAATATGAAGACACGTAGGATTTCCATGTAGTTTTGAAGGGAATAGCATGAAGGTATGGAGGAGACAAATTTAAAATCTTAAAACCCTTAGGGATATCCATACCACGTTGCATCAATGGTGAAAAACATGAACGCGTGGTGAGGTTGAGATCAAATCTAGGATAGCGAATGATGAAATTGATAATGAGTTGCAAGATCATAACTAGCCAAGGCCAAGACTGAAGAGTTAGGAAGCTTGGAAGCCTATAATTGGACAAAAGTAAGTAATGAGTGTCCTAAGGTGACAGTGGATTCTTCACTCTACTTAGGATTCTCAATCAGAATAGGGCTAAATTCCCCCTCCAACAACTAAGAAGCCCCTTCAAACTTAAACCCATATCTAACCAAGCAAAAGGAATGGAGATGAGTAAAACTTGTAAGCATGAAAGCTCAACTGAAACTAAAGATTGGGTATGACATAGGCTACCAAAATTGAAGGAAGTGAAAGGAAAATCATAGAGGGATGATGGAATCTGCCACCCTCTAAGGATTGAAGATCTTGTGCTCCCCCAAATTCTGCCTTCTATGGACGAGAAGGAGGTTTGATCAAAATCATGAGAATCAACTTGTAAGAGATGCAAAGTGGAAATCCTAGAGGGATAGCTGAATGCACAGTCTTCTTAGGATTCTTAATTCTAGAGAGGGCTAAAATTCTGCAGCTACTTAACAAAGAATTTTTCTAGCCTCACACAAAATTCAGACCAAATAAGAAAATAGGAGAAAATGATTGGATGTTTGTGGGCATTATGAAAACATGATGATGGCGTGAAACAAAAATCTTCAGGAGGAGGCAGAATCAGTCTAGATCATAGGACTCTAAATCCTCCAATAAATGTAAATTTTGTCCACAATCGAGTCAATCAATAGGGAAGTAGAGGTAAAGGAAAGAGAAGGTGGCCCATATCTAGACACAACACTTCATGCCTCATATTGCCTATTTAAAGGAGGTCACGATGATTGATTTTCACATCAAACACAAGAAGACTTACATCTGTATTTAGCAGTGAATCCTCCCTTCCTTGTACTCAGTGAATTATCTTATTGAGGCAGCGAACTATCTTGTAGAAGGAATAACCTCACCCTTGGCGACAACTTGGAAACTTCAAAAGGCAGCGATTTTTGGGCTCTCAATGCAGAAATCCACTGAAAATCAGAGATTAAGTATGGCAAATTGAATAAAATCTCGTCATTTTTTTATTGCAAAACATATTTAAAATCCAGATTTTAAAAGGATTCATTTCAAGTTGGAAGATTAGGAATATTTTATCAATGAAATCAGAATTCTAGGCAATTTGAAATCAGTGCATGTCAATTAAACATGTCTTTATTCCTAGTGTCCTCATGAAAAGATGATTAGAATCTCAGAAAGAAACTAGGAATGTCTCAAGCGGAGTTCTGTTTGACATAACCGCTTGAATGAATTACTTTTGAGGGAGTTATTTTGAAATAAAACCTAGTTCTCTTATCAAATTTTGGTATTCAAAGCTAATTGGGAATTTTAATGGTAGGGGAAAGCATGTTAGGAGCCAAGGCTGCAAGTTCAAAGAAGGATAGGTAGATCCAAGCGAAGAATGATACAAAGGACATGATGCATGAGACAAGTTTCACCATGAAGAATAAGATCGGGGATACCAATCTTCAACTTGTCAACATGCTATAATGTTTAGAGGGAATCCTTATAAGATTGCAAGAAGAATTGTCAAGAATGGGATTGTGCAAGCGGCTGCTTTCCCTCCTAAATGTAATGCATTGAACTTGTACAAGAGTGTGCAATGCATTACAATTCTCAACCGAATGCAATCAACTATGGAAAGAACAAGAAAGTATTAGCCCTCCTATCAAAAAAGGCAATTAGAGAAAGTTTCAATATACCATATCACAATGTGAGAGCTTACATCACAAAGGAGCAAGCCTTAAAGCACTATTCTGATCAAGTAGACGCCTGTTCTAAGAAGGTGAATGAAGAATGGTTAGTTGAAGCATAGAGTCGTCATTCCAAGATCTTGAAGCTAACAAAGATAACTCATTTAGATATCAAGGAAGATTATTGTTACCTCATTGTCATGATAAGCAAGGTGATGGAAGAGCTACAAGGGGGAACTCTCGAGCCTTGAATGTTCTACTTCATGGAGGTGTGATGTTTGACTTGGCTAAGATAATAAGTGACAACATTGATCTCCAATATAGGATGATAAAGTACATGGAGGCATTCTATATGACATCCTATTTGGTCTACATGTTGCCCATGGTATTCAAGTATCCATGAGTTACAAGCTTGGGATGATGTGGAATTGCAACATGAGAGTTTCAAAAGCATGAATGCTACCCATAGCTGCACCTTCATAAAAAATCACTACAAGATCTTCAACGATGCATTAGCTATGATAATTTTAGGGACACTAGAAGAGGCACCACATATAAGATTATCCGAGGAAGCTAAGAAGTTGATTAAGAAGCATGTGTCATGGTACATCCAATATCCCAGGTTCACATACATTCGAGTGCTAGGAATTACTTGTCCTAAGAAACTCCCAAGATATCCTACCAACAAGACGCTGATTATGGAGGTGGCAAGACAATTTGGCTACTTAAGGATTTTAAAGCAGAAACCCTAACTAGGGGTTGGATTTCATTTGAATCTTGGAATCGAGACTTGCCTGTCACAAAGAACAGCTGAGGCGGCAGGGAAAGTGTTTGAATTCTATGGCTAGTGACCAGCATGCAGCTGATCCCACGGAGATTAAAAATAAGACTTACATTAATGGAGATGTTGGGCATAAAACACTTTCTGATGACTTCTAGATTGGGGAGGAGTTAGTGATGTTCCAAGATATGGTTTCTTGTGATGTTATTTAGACTTATGAAACTTTAATGGAGGTCCAAGACCAAAAGGTGGATGTGGAAGTTGATCCTTTATGTAGTGAAGCAGCAACTAGTATTTTGACTAGGCATGATGAAGGGTATTTTCTACAGAGTCATGTTCTCATTACTGATTTGTTTGGAGACAATCAGATGAAGTCCCAACATTCTCATATGATAGGAGTTTGTGATCATGAGGAAGCCAAGGATATGACATCAACCATTGATTGAAGGAATAGTGATACTTTGCATCAGCATGGGATAGAAGTGATGACACATGCGCAAAATGCTACCAGTGAGTTCCCACATGATAGTACTCAAGAACTGGGTACTAATGATACTTTGTGTGATGTGGATTCATGCCCTGATGAGTTTGATTTTTCAAATCAGACCTAGGTAGATAAATCATAAAATCTTTTGAATGGTAATAGGTCCCATGATCATGATTTACACAGACTTGTAGTTACATTTAGGGTGGAAGTGTGTGGAGATACTGTCAAATCAACAATTTTACAGTGTCTTCTTAGCCATCCATTGAGCTACATAGCAGCAGTACCTTAGTTGATGTGCGCGCTGATGATTGCACACATGATGCTTCTAATCATGAGGTGACTGATGTGGATACAACCTCATATCATAGTGCAGATTTTGGGAGTAATAAATTTCAAGGTCCACATCATTTGGTTTGGCAACTAAAGGTTTGGGGAGCTTATCATGGAGTTGAGGCGAGCATAGCATTTACCAACTAGAGTCACAATACAAACTACTTGTAAAGAGCCTTGCTTTATCTTGCTAAAGAATTTATATTGTTTTTTAGTTTTTTGGAAGTTTTGAATTTTTTTGTGGTTTTTGACATATGAATATGCAACTGAATTCTAAACTATAAAGACACAATTTCAGTTCCATAATTCTAATTGCAAATAATTCAATTTTGTAAACATACAAATATAATGTTGTTTGATTATTAATAATTCCATGTCAAAGTGCACATTAGTAAATATGCTTATGGTGGCCGCCAAGTAGTTACAATGCAGCCTTCTTGAAGGAGAAAGTTGGCCTCTTTGGTATTGAGGTAGCCTCAGAAAATGTTGACGCAACCTCTTTAAATGTTGACACAACCTCTTGGGATATTGTTGCTGCCTCCATTATAAAGAACATGGCTCAATAAAGACTAACGTAGCCACCCATAGTATTGATGTGGCCTCCCAAGCCAGATCGCAACCACTAAGTTGTAATTCACAGCTATACAATTCCCTATGTAAGCCTCAAACAAAATTGCACTAGCACTTAGGGCCACGAAATGTATATTAGGGCCAGACTTGTGGACAAGATTTTTATAGGCATCAAGTGCGTGTTTAGAAACAAGCTGAATGAAGATGGAAAGGTGGTGAGGAACATGGCAAGGCTAGTTGCAAAGGATATGCTCATAAGAAATTGCTTTTGAAATTGGAGAAATTCTTGGCTTTTCTTTTAACTATATGGAGAAATTGCTGAAGAGTTTCCAACCACGGTTTGTGAGGACTGATACCTCTTCATTTGCACTTTGAATCATTGAAAATAACTTGCGAATTATGCTCTGGTTACCGGTTTCCTAAACAGTAACTCTTGCCAGTTGTTCCCTGGTGTTTGGACATTGTTAGCTTAGACAGTAATGACATCAATGACAACACCACTTTACCATTTATTGGTTGCATCCTTACCAGTAATGCCAACACCTTTATATATAGTGTTGTCAATCTAGTCATCAACTTTGATTCTTTTTAGTGGAGTTGGAGAAAACTTAGGGTCAAATTTGACTTTCCACTAAGGTTTGGAAGGTAGTTATGATTAGTTGGAGCATTTTTGGGGCTGTTTTCATGGCATTAATTTATTTTGGAGAGAGTGGAATGGCTATTTTTGCTGGATTTGACCCTAAGAGGTTTGAGATGTACGTAGTGAGCATGGACTCACTTTTTTGGGCAGTTTTGATTAGTGAATTGAAGAGACTATGTGTTTTGCATATCTTTGGTCTCCTTTTCTCATTTTTCTGTAACTTAGTTTTGTTGGAAGTTGAATATATTGCAGGTCTTGTCTTATTTACAGAGTGGTTTTCATCCTACTTGTTATTATAGTTAAATGTGTGTGTTATGTGATTGATAAGGCGAATATGAAGTGTTGTTAAGACCTTCCTTTGTAGCTTCTGTCTCACAACTTTTTGCACCTTTTTGTAAGTGGTTATTTGTGAAGGTTATTGGTTGTGTTACTTAAATATTCAAGTACTAATTTGTGAAAAATATCTTTCCTTCTTAGTGCTTGTATCATTTTAACCAGTTAATGAAATATTTATGCATGGGTGGTCCATAATAGGTTTTGATATTGGTTTTCTTCTGCATTTCAGTCAAGAATCTTTTGCAAGTGTTTCATTTCTGGTCTAATTGGTATCTACTTTAGTTAAGTGCATTTTTCAGGTCTTAAGTTTTAATATTAGTTTATTTCATTTTAGTTTCTAGGACCAGCTAGGAACCGACTTTATTCGGAGATTTACTCCAAATTTTAAGTGATCCACAACTTATGAGTGATTCCATGTTACCTTGAAATGTCAAGATTCTAGGAACTTGATAGGGGTGTACTTTTAGGTGATAACAGTAAATATGCTAATGGCTGTCACCAAGTAGTTACAATGCAGCCTTCCTGAAGGAGGAACGTGGCCTCTTTGGTATTGATGTACCCTCATAAAATGTTGATGCAGCCTCCTTAAATGTTGACACAACCTCTTGTGATATTGTCACAGTCCCCATATAAAGAACATGGCTCAAGAAAGACTAATGTAGCCACCCATAGTATTAACGTGACCTCCCAGCCAGCTCACAACTACTAAGTTGTAACTCGCTTTATATAATTCCCTACGTGAGCCTCAAACAAAATGGCACCAACACTTAGGACCACGAAATGTACTGTCTATGTTCGCTGTTAACAATATCAAAGGGTGAAAGCACATACCAAATTGTCGATAAATGTCATTGTCAAGAGTTGTTGATCTGTGAAGAAGGTAGTTAGAATTTGCAATCATATTCCAAGCATCCAATGATGTCGCTGGTTGTTAATCCTGATTAGATGAGTCACTTACTGTTGTTTATAATTAATATGCTCCTTATCGATTCTAACAACAATTCCTTGTTAATCGATATCCATTACTCTCGTCCAAGGGTAATAGTAATTGCTGATGTGTATTCGATGTTTTTTCTTATGGTATTGTTATCATTTTATTTACACTAAATTGATAATTTGACTAAGTGTTATTGCATTGAGATTTGAGTGTTAAAGGTTCCTGATTTGAATTTCAGAATGATTAAAATTCAGAGAAAGAAAATGTATGTACAGCTATAGAATTGTAAACATCAAATAGAAAACTTAAGATACATTTGTTTCAGATTTGAGCAAAGTAATATTTAGATTTTGAGCTCAACAGTAAATAGAAAACAATTGCTTGCATTTCAGAAAATGAAAGTACACTATTAAGTTTACCACACAAGTAGTGGTTACTATAAAAAATGAATAAGAGAAGTACATTTCAAAGGTATAAATGATAAACCACACACCCCGTGGCTTTAAGTATTGATGCATGCATGCATTTTCAATTCTATGAATTGAATGAAGAATCAAATGCAGAGAAGTAAAGAACAATTACAATCTAGAAATGTAAAGAAGGAGAGAAGGAGATAGGTCAAGCCTCATTGCCTGGTTATCTTTTGAAGTCTGAGCGTGTTGTATCTTTGGTTCCACATTTTGAAGTGTTCCAGGTCATCCGGTGTATCCTGCAAAAGAGGGAGATAAAAGACGGTTAGTTCATATGAACTGAGCAATGAAGGACAAATAAACTGTCTAAATCTCTACTCGATCACATTTCAAAGTCATAAATCAGAATGCAAAGTCATAAAGCTGCAAAGAAAGAAGGATCATAACACAATCATATCTTGTTTTTCCTAACATCATTTGTTCCATGTGCAGATACAGGTTCAGAAGACTTAGTAGGTTGTTGAAAGGATGCACATAAGCTACAGGTGCAAAACTTTCCAACCGAAGACTTGTAGAGGCGAAGACTCGAAGACCAGTGGACTAAGAGGAGGCTGTCGAGGAGGCATGCATACATTACAAGCATGGGACCTTTCAGATGAATCATGGAGTTGCAATAGGCAAGCTGTTGAAGGGACATGACTTTCGTCATGAAACCTTCCAGCCAAAATATCAAGGTTTCAAGGGTTACAAAGTTTCATGTTTTTTTTCATAATGGAACGGAACAGGAAAAGTCAAAAGGAAAAATGAATGATATCTATGATCGGAATACCACTTATGGGAGTCACGAGCCCGTGCTTGAACCCTGTAAGTGATGACTCAATATGCTGAGAACAATAAAGAAGGCTACAAAAGGATATAAGGTTTCAGGAACAGAATATCAAAGTCTAAGAGATGGGTATCAGATCAGGGATTGAATGGGTAATCAACAGTGCAAGGATATGGTTAAGGATACGAATTGTTTTCACATTTTGAACATAAGATCAAGTGCTGAAAATGGAGTATGGCATTAACGAAACAGAATTACATATCAATGGTAAGATAAGTATGCATGATATATTTCAAAGGAAAATAGTATTTCTATACTGTTTCAGTCTGGTATGTTTTCACAGAAATGTCACTTTCATCCTATCAAGTTGAGACAGTATGTGTTTAAAGATATATTCATCGATTGGTATCAGTCAGACACTTTATTCTAAATGCTATTCTATATACTAGTATCTTTTGAAATGAGAAAAATAAGATTAATTGTGCATTCAGATTAGTGCATAAAGACAGAAGATGATTTTAGTTAAAGGCTGCAAAAAATTTATAACAAATAAGGACTGGTGAAACTACAGATAACAGGAATGGGATAGCAGCTCTATTTCACATATTATGAATAAGAGAAACATATATCTTCATCATATAATCAATGCAAGGTTCTCTGTTTCTACAAATTATGGTGGCACTCAGATAATAGTTACTATCAAAAGGGAAATACAGTGTTCATCAGTCATATGTTGAGGAAGATAACAAGAATTAATGAAATTACAGAATTGAAGTAATTCAAAATTCCTTGTATGTAAGAAATGTGTTGCCAGCACACACTTAGAATTATTACAAAGTTTCATATGTAGCAGAAGATGTCTTTTGCCTATCAGTAATGGGTACAAGCTTAAAAGATAAGCAGAACTTCAGACATGTCAATGTTCAGTGCTGATTGTTAATAAATTCCTGTTATTTTCTAAAAAATGTGCTCAATATTTTGGCATTTGAAACTGAAGAAAGAACAGTTATGACAATTTTATATGATGCCTAGAAGCTATATATTGATTTCCAGTGGCTAACAGGTACAAAGGAAGTATGCAATAAACAGAGTCTTTTCTTATAAAGATAGCTCGCTGTTGTGAGTATAAATGAACCTCCGAATGCATATGATGGTCTTACAGCAGAGGAAAAGAATGCTCAGTTTCATCTATAGTTAACAACCATTAATAACATAGAGAAGCTTCAAAATCCATGCAATAATTATATAATGGAAGCAAAATTCAACGTTTTGACAGCTACAGCCGGAAGTACCAATTTAATAGAGAACAAAGGATTGATTTGCTGGAGTTTGCACCCATAATAGTATTTCAAACACAACACTTTTCTTCTGTTCATATTTGAGTTTGAGCATGAAAAGAATAGGTGAAGCCTAGATTTTTCACAACTAGCAAACATAGATATATCAGTTTTTAGTATGAAATAAAGCAAGCAAATAAACTAAATCTGTAGTTTATGCAAGTGTTGTCAATCAGGATTGCGCCAATAGCTTGATATGGAATCTAGCTATCCTGTTGAAACATGGAAACGTTCTCATTGATGGGGTTGAGAATGAATCTTCGGATTCTAGGCCGGTTCCTCTTAGGTTTGGAATATCACTTGCACGAAAATTGTTGTATGTAGAGAAAAAGGGGAAGGAATGTCTTAATGAACCCTAAAACTATGAAGGTGATACACCAAATCTAACTTATAACATGAATTAATTTAGCACAGATTTCAAGAAATTGCTAAGGTTCTCAATACCCAGATAATCACATAACTACAAAAGTGTTTCTATGTAAGGATCTGATATTTTTGCAAAGGTAGGGAAACAGTGCTTCACCAAATCAATGCAAGAATTAAAACACAAACAATAGACCTGCAATTACATGTATCAAGATTCTGAAGCGAAAAGGAATGCAGTTTATAGTGAAGGATAACACAACACTAAATCAATGAAAATTCACAAAAATCACCTCAAAACCAATGGGAAGGAACAAGTATCTTTATTGATCAATGCTGGAACCAATCTCTGTTACAAAAAAAAAATGCCTTACAATTCTCTCTCTAGTTTGCAGTATGCAAAACAAGTGAGCCCAAAAGAAGTCCTGAATAATCAAATCAAAAAATGATAAATAGAGCCCATCAAACCCTAATCCGTATGCATGAGAAAAGCCTCCAAAAAGACAAGTCAAAGTGCAGGAAAGTGAAGTCAAAGTGCCTCAATAACTACCTCAAGTGATGCCTGACTGAACTGCCACTCAAAATCAAGTCAAACTGCTCCATAACTCCCAAAAATCATGCAAATTAGGTGGGGTCGGATATGGACTGAAACTCCATCAAAACTGAAGCCTAACTGCTAGAAACGAGGAGTGAACTGCTCCAAAAAATCACTCAACTGATATCAACTGAACTTGGACTCAAAAGAGAACTCAAAGTGACCTAAACTGTTCTTAATTTGCCTCAGAACTGATAATAACTGAAAGAGCCTCTTCCTTTACTGAATGATGATCTTGAAAAATACTTTAGCTATATATTTATTTATTAAAATATTATGCAAAGGATTAATTTTATATTTTCCTTAACTTATGTCTATTATATTTATCAAATAATATATTTATACTTAATATAGAATAGAATTAATAAAAATTCTATTCCATATTTGTTATATTTAAGTATAAATATATTATTTGTTATAATAGTCATAATCAAATTTTTATTTTATATTATATATACACAATATAATAATTTGTTAAATTAAAATAGGTAATAAAATTATCTATTTTAATTTAATTATTGTATTGAATATGTATAATATAAAATTAAAATTAAAAAAAAGAAAAATATACAACTAAACCTAAATACATTATACTTGTCAAAATAAACATAAAACTAAAACTAAACTCTTTACCTAGCATCGACATGAATTTCACATAGATGGAGGATGCAAAATATCTGCCATCTACTGCAACACCATGTGATGGAGGTTATCGTGGCATGTTTTGAAAGGCATTCGTATGCTGCAACCTGGGCATTGCGGACTCCAAATTTTGATAAAATATGGCAAAGGAGGTTTATTTCTTTCATTTGGTTTCCATACTTTATCATTTTCGCATTTTGAATGAAGAGAAGCTAGGTTTTAGCTGAGGCCGCTGCTGCATTTCTGGTCTCTGTTTCATCATTGCAGTTACCATGGAAATATTTGATGTGCTTTGTTCTCTGTTCTTCATTCCGTTCATCCTTTGGCACCATGATATTTGATCTTCGAAATGAAAAGAGCTTGGTTTAAACAATGCCGACTTTGAACCATAGCTGGATTGAAGATAAGTATTTATTCTTTTTGCTTTGCTACTCATTTCTTTTGTAAACTCTGGATGCTCTACCTCTGTCAACGTTTTTTAGAAACATTTTTGTTTGCATGAATTGTATGACTTTATAGCTGTTGTTGACGTGGGTTTCTTTGTTGTTTCAAATTTTGAAAACCCTCTGTTGATATTTAGCTTTCTGTTTCTTGCATATTATATTGGTTCTTCGTAGATAGAAGTTTGAGCCTACCAACAGTCTGAACTTGCTGTTTGATGTTTTACAAAAAACGTGGGCTTCCTTTTTGCAATCTCTGTTACGTTTCAAACAAAAGCGTGGCTCTATTTTGATCATTATTTAATATAATGAACACATCCTGCTGGGTTTTTTTTTTATACTGCCGCTTATCTCTTGTTGAAGAATGAAACACCAGAACGTGCCCTCTTTTTCTATAATATATGCTTAATCACTGCTTATAATTATGATGAATACTTGGTCTATTTTCTGGGAATAGAAAGCAAAATATTATCTCATGTGGGTATGTTAGAAAACTAAAGAAATTTCACATACTTATCTGGGCATTTATTTTTACAATGGGTAACTCTGTTTCTTTCATAATATATGCATCTGCTGCTGGAAACCTTGCTTTTAATATTCTCTGCTATTCGTCTTTGTTATTGAAGCCGAGATTGATGTTTGAATATGGCTTTACACTTTGCTATAACTGACAGTATTCTATGTTGCTGTTTCTAGCTCTGTAAGTGCAAAATAATACATTATTTCTATTCTTTTCTTCTATAAGCATGTTCTGAGAACAAAAATATATACACCCATGTGATTCTTTATTTCTTTTCTGCTGTATATAAATCTCTGTATACTAAAAATGAAATTATATGCTGAAAAAATGGGCTATGTTTTCTGATATTCACAGTTTCAACTCTCAGTTACAACTCTGCCTCCATTTTTAATACTCTCGTGCTCAATATGATACTGCATCCAAATATTCTATTTTAAAAACTTGAAAACTCTGCTCTTGTATGAAAGTATACACCTGTAGATTTATTGTAAATTCTGTTTGCTTTCTTCAGTTGAGTCTTTAGTTGACTGTCTGTTGTAATAAAATTGTTGTTTCTTTTGTTCTCTTATCGAACAGAGTTCATATTTTTCACCAGTCATTTCTAGCACGATTTATCACTTTCTTCAGCTGTTCATGCTGAGTGCCTTTGAAGTATTCACTTGATGAATGTGAAATAAAAAAAGACTGAATGTGTATAAAATATTATGAAACTTTGCTGTACATTTGAACATCCTTCCCTTTTCCCTGCAACTTATGGATCTGTCCACCATTTATCTTAATATTCATAAATGTATCTTTCTTCTTTTTTGCTGCTGTGATTGATTAGAACCAGCATGTCTGGTACTTGCTAGTACTCACTGTATATTTCCTTATCACAATAACACCAATATTCTGTCATAGGTATGCCTACAGTTACAAGGTGAGCATCACTTCTTTCTTTACTCAAAATGGCAATACTCAGAATAGAAATGAGCTGAATTTTTTGTAATGCTAAACTAACAACTGAACCAAGTGTATTATGATTTTCCATCTCTGATAAAATAAAGTTAGACTCCTCACATATACACTTCTAATTCATAACAGAATTAGCATCCTTTTCTTTGTTTTCTGAAATATCTAAGTGCCCTTTGCTTTTAAAACAACGCTATATGACATCCCATACATATATATTAAAAGAGTACAGTGTTACCCCATTTCTTAAACTTTGTTATTCTATTCCTGAAACTTTATATCTCTTTACAGCCTTCTCTACTATGATCAGCACTTTGAGTCATCACTTATGGGGTTCGAGCACGGGCTCGTGACTCCCATAAGTGGCATTCTAGTCATAGATATCATTCCTTTTTTCCTTTCTTGTTCCATTCTAGCATAAAATAAACTTTGTAACCTCTGAATTGGCTAGAAGGTTTCATGATGTAAATCATGTCCCTTCAACAGCCTGCTTATCGTCCACCATGATTCCGCTGAAAGGTCCCATGCCTGTAATGTATGCATGCCCCCTCGACAGCTTCCTCAAGTCCACCGGTCTTCGAGTCTTCGCCTCTTCATAGCTTCGGTCGGAAAGTTTCGTGCGCATAGTGTATGCACATCCTTTGTACAACCTACTTAGTCTTCAAAACCTATTTCTGCACATGGAACAAATGATGTTAGGAAAAACATGATATTATTTTTGTCTTTTCTAATCCTTCTTGCAGTTTTATGACTTTGCTTTCTGCTTTATCTTTTTGAAATGTGATCAAGTAGAGGATTAGACAGTTCATTTGCCCTTTCTTGCTCAGTTCATATGAACTGACCATCTTTTATCTCTCTCTTTTGCAGGATGTACCAAATGACAGGGAACACTTCAAAATGTGGAATCCAAAGATGCAGTGCACCCAAACATCAAAAGACAACCAGGCAAGGGGGCTTGACCTGTCTCCTTCTCTCCTTCTTTACATTTCTAATATTGTAATTGTCCTTTATTCTCTGCATCTGATTCTTCATTCAATTCTTAGAAATTGAAAATGCATGCATGCATTAGTACCTAAAGCCACGGGGTGTGTGGTTTATCCTTTGCAACTTTGAAATGTACTTTTCTTTGTTTTTATAGCAACCACTGCTTGTGTGGCAAATCTGAATTTGTACTTTCATTTACTGAAATGCAAGCAATTACTTCCATTTACTGTTGAGCTTAAAGAATCTGAATATTGTACTGTAGCATGCTGTTTGATATTCATAATTCTGTAGATGCACACATACTTTCCCTTTTCAGTTTAAGTTCTGAAATTTTAATGCACTGTTCAGATATTTTCAATTGTAAAGTTGAATCTGCACTTTATTTATCTGAATTCTTTACCATTTTGAAATTCAAAACCAGCAACTTTCAAACTCAAATCTCAATGCAAAACACTTAGTCGAATTATCAATTTAGTGTAAACAAAATGATAACAGCAAGTATAAAGCATATAGATTTTCAGCACAATGAAATCAGAAATATAAAAAGAGGTCTTCAACATTTTTTGATACAAATAAAGTCGACCAGTTGGGTATTCAATTTGTAGAGATTAGTCTCAGTTTTATACAGAGTCAAGTTTAGCCAGCAAAAGAAATCATATTCCAGTTCTCGGTTATATTCATAGTCAAGGGTTTCAAATGCAATAAACTTGATTCTCAAACCAATACCAGTCATAGTGTTCAGTTTTAGACCCGAATATGGAATAATAATACAGAATATAGCCATGAATTTATGCAGTGAAAAAGTGTAAGTATAGAAACAGCTCTCGCATACAATAGTTTGAGTATTTCTTAAAAAGACTTGCAGGAAAAAAGAAAATAACAGAGAATCAAACCTAGAATGCATAACCAAAGGGTGAACATTTTATAGCCAAGAGAAGGAGGATTTTCTACTTATCTTTAAGTTATGCATCAATCAAAGGGCCCTTGTTGTAAATGCTGAATGTGAAGGTCAAGTTTAGCTTGCAGAGGGAACCAGAGAACAAAGACCAGATACCATGGTGGTATACACCAGAAGAAGACTCCAGCATTGCAGCAATTAAAACCCTTGCTCTCCCTCTTCAAACATACAGAGAATGACGGTCACGCTCAAAGCTCAAGCTCACAGAAGAATGGAGAGAATGCAGAGACTGCTTTATTTTTGTGACTTCAAATGCCAGATTCAATGCCGCTAGTCGAAGCTATGAATTCACAACTATAGCAGAAGCAGGGAAAGAACCAGAGAAGAGCTGGAAGAAATGGTGGCAGCATAACCCTAGGGTTTCTTCCTCTCCCAAACTGCGAAAATGCTTAAGTCTTCAAGCAAAGAAAGACATAAAACGCCTATGCCATATTGCAAGAAATTTGGAATCCGCAAGGAACCTGCAGTGTACGGGCATCTTCACAGCATGCCACGCCTGGTGAGTCACATGGCTTAGCAGAGATATTTGTTATGGGAGTCATATCGGCAATTGATTTCACCATATAAATTGTTTCAAAGATATGTATTGAAGTCATGTCGACTTTAGTTGAAGAATAGCTTAAGTGTTATTTTTGTTTTATTTATATATTAGGTTAATATTTTAGTTTGTATTTTCTTTAAATTTTAAAATTCTTTATTATATAGGTTAAGTTAGATAGATAATTCTATTATCTAAATAACTTAATTAATATTACAATGTAATGTATATAATATAGAATTTAAAATTAATTATATTTACTACATTTAATATTAGATGAGGAATAAATTTATACTTTTAATAAAATATATTAAATAGAATTATATCTAATTCTATTTTTTATGTTAAGTATAAATTTATTATTTATTAAATATTAGATGTAATAAGTATAATTTAGAAAATTTAAACTAAACCATTTGCAGAATATATCAATAGACAAAATATATAGTTTAAGTGGTTCTCAAGATCATCATTATGATAAGGGTGGAGTTTCTCGGTTATCTTCAGTTCCAGAAGCAGATAAGGGACAGTTTCAGTCATGTTGAGTTCACTTTTTGAGTTCTCTTTCATGAAATATCAGTTAAGTGATCTTTTAGAGCAGTTCACTATGGGTTTCTGGCAGTTGAGCTCACCTTTTGATGACTTTTTCTTTCATATCTGCCCCCCATCAGATATGCATGTTTTTTGGGAGTTATGGAGCAGTTTGACATGATTTAGAGTGGCAGTTTAGTTAGGCATCACTTGAGGCAGTTTTTGGGGCACTTTGACTTCACTTTCTAGTAGTTTGACTTGTCTTTTTGGAGGTTTTTCTCATGCATACGGATTAGGGTTTGATGTATTCTATTTTATCTTATTTTCAGTGAATTATAGGGGACTTCTTTTGGGCTCACTTGTTTTGCATACTGCAAACTAGAGAGAGGATTGTAAGGCATTTTTGTAACAGAGATTGGTTCCAGCATTGATTAATAGAGATACCTGTTCCTTCCCATTGGTTTTGAGGTGTGATTTTGTGAATTTTAATGCTTTGGTGTTGTGTTATCCTTCATTCTAAGCTACATTCCTTTTCACTTCAGAATCTTGATACATGTAATTGCAGGTCTATTGTTTGTGTTCTAATTTTTGCATTGATTTGGTGAAGCATTGTTTCCCTACCTTTGCAAAATATTTCAGATCCTTACTTAGAAACACTTTTGCAGTTACTTGATTGTCTGGGTATTGAGAACAATAGCTAATTCTTGAAATTTATGCTACATTAATTCAAGTTATAAGTCAGATTTGGTGTATCACCTTCATAGTTTTAGGATTCATTAGGTTATTTCTTTCCCCTTTTCTTTATACATGATAAATTTGTGCAAGTGATATTCCAAACCTAAGAGGAACTGGCCTAGAATCCAGAGATTCGTTCTCAACCCCATCAACGGGAATATTTCCATGTTTCAACAGGATAGCTAGATTCCATATCAAGCTATTGGCGCAATCCTGATTGACAATAGGTATATATGAGTCATCAGCATTTTTGCCATGTATTTGGTTATTAAATAAATTTCAATCTTTAGTTAAAAGTTATTTAATCTTATTTTGTAATTTTCCAAATTGAGGATATGATAGTATTGGCAGTATTCGCCTTTGCTAGAGCCAAATTTTATAGATGAATCTGACCATTTGGAGGCTTTCGTGTTGCTTACAGGCTACTAATATATATCCTTGCTTAGCAATTCAAATCTTTGATGACATGAAATTATAAAGAGACAAATTGGGAATATGAAGAGTCACAGTGGGGAAACTAAAGAGTCACAACTGCAGCCATAAGAGGAGGTTGAGAGTCTCATTTTAGCATGCTTCAGTTTATGGATTTTTATCTCTCCTTGAGAATTCGAGAAGCTTCAGCTATCGAATCATAAATCTGAGGATGGAAACCTTTAGCATTTCTTGGTGGATTGGACAGAAACCCAATTCATCCCGGTGTGGATTCACTTCAGAATTCGCCATTATTTTACCAGGTTCTTATCATCCAGTGTTACTGTTCTTTGCTGTATTTCAGATTGGATTGGTTATTGTAATGTTTGGTTGTTGTATTGCTGATGTATAATACAAAACCATATTTCTGAGTTATTTCATGAGAATGTATTTTCTGGTTATACGAATATATCTGTTGTTTATTGTTATTGGTTCAACGGTTATTTGCATGTTCGGTTGGTTTTCAAATCTGCATGAGTTTTATTGGTAGAAATCAGTAAATGGCCGGTTAGGGTCATTTCAGTGGTATCAGAGCCTGGCATTCTACTAGCCTATGAGGTTTTCCTTCAGAAACAAATTTACAGAGATTTACTTACAGTAAACAGATTAGTTTTATACTCAGATTCATCTCCAGATTTAAGTAAAATTTGCATGAAAGCCAGCCTGGGGAGTTTATTCGGATACTAATCTTCAGATATGTTTAAAAGAGCCTTGTAGGTGGCCAAACTATGAATTTCCTCAAGCAACAGAAACAAAGAATTGGCAATGCCTGTTTGTAACAGCTGATGTTGAAACTTGAGACTGTGGTATTGAATTAGTGGGATTCTTCTCCAAAAGTAGATGCTTGACCCTTGCATAAGGGAGGTCAAAATGGTTTTTACCCTTGCTGTGCATCATTAGCAACAAATGATCCTATATGGGTGCTGAGGGAATAAGTAAGGGGGCGTGTGCAGGTTATTATGGAACATCACAAAGATGTCTATGCAGATAACTACATAGTGCTCGATGCTCGCAGGCCCTCTGCGTGATGCTGGTGGCGTCGCTTCTACAGCCACACGGGAAACACACTCAATGTATAGAGAATATTAAGCTCTGTGGAATGCTTTTGCTGTAAATTTAATTTATCAACTTCAAAGACTCTCATTTAATAAGGTTGGCTTAAGAGAAATATATGTATTACTTTCGAATTCAATAAACTAATGCAGCCTTCAAATATATGTGGCATAGAGACTAATATGGGTTTATATTGCATTAGTGGTGACCATGAAGGTTGGACTTAATACGTCTGGGGCCTGTCTCAGTTTTTTTTTAAAGTAATGTTTATCATATAGTTTCAGGCTATGATGAGTGGCACGAAAATATTAACGGGATTTTCCGAATGTTCTCTCATAACCCGAAATATTTAAAGGTATAAAAAATAAAATAAAAGAGACTATAGTCGGGGAAATAGATGTTTGTGAACATGAATATGCCATGAAAGAAATACTTTGCCCATGCACAATACCATTGAATCAAGGAGAAGTAATTAGGATCGAGTGTTTTTCTCGTGTATAATAGAAGGAAGGTTGAAGCATTGGAATCACATTTGCACTCCCAGATATCAGTGAAAAGTATGATACTTGTGCTTCAATGGACCACGTGACTTGGGCGTCATAATGGCCTGTCGATTTCAGATGTATAGTTTTAGCTTGAAGACAAATAACATTCTACAAAATATTGGGTGAAGTTTATTCTTAAGTTTGGAATAACATTTCTGAGTATCGTTACACCAGTTGAGTTGTGGAATAGAGTTACAACTTATGGTAGTAGTTGGGTGGAGTTGGTCACCCTAATAGTTTCCTTCCCATCTGAACCACATAGCATCTCTCGAGCCTTAGCGCGTGTGGAAGCCTGCACTTGTATTGACAACCATTGTTGCACACTGTGAGTGGCTTGGAAACTGGGTGATATATTCAGAGATATTATGGGCAGTGCATATTATGTGGCTCCTAAAGTCTTGCGGTGAGGCTATGGACCAGAGATAGACATATGGAGTGTTGGAGTAATACTGTACATTCTTCTGGCTAGTGTCCCTCCTTTTGGGCAGAGTTGGAACAAGGCATTTTGATGCTATATTGCATGGTCATGCTGATTATACTAGGTGCACACCGTGTTTGAGCTATTGAATAACATAACTGGTTTGAGTGTTTCAATTCATGTTTGCTCAGGTTCTCCTTTTTGTCTAATCAAAGACAATAAGATCCGGTTCCATTTGAGATCTTATCTCTGTAATGCTATATATGGATGGATTTAAAGGATGAAATGCACTGATTCAGTAAGTTGTTATTTATGTATATTTGTGTGTAACGACACCTCCAGATTCTTGAGTAAGAAACCTTCCCATATATATATCGTCATAAACCAGTTTTAAGGCAATTCCCAAAAATCGATAGTTATTGCATACAATTATTTATCCAGATTTTTGATCGGCAGTTAGGATTCTTACAGTGTTATTCCTCATGTACATTGCATTTCATTAAAGAATATCTCTTCTATATTTTGACATCAATTGGATGTGAATATTAGGCTCCCAGCATTGAGGTTAGTTCAAAATCTCTATGTTGAAATTATACGAGGAAGTGGGCAGGGAACTTTGATCATCTCCAGCCTTATAAGAGAACTGAGAGACTAAGATTTTACATGCACATTCAGAAATTAAACAATTAGTATCAAGATTGTGTTATAGATTTAACGGGACTACCAGACTGAGTAGTTTCCAGAATTTAGTCAAGAAGTGTTGACAAAATTATTATTGCAGGGGTAACATTTCATAAATTGAGAAGTGATTCAGTCTTTGGCACAAACTTGGAGGAAAACTTATTCATGGAGTCTTTGGAAAGTCCAATATTCTCTAAGGAGTTCAATGGCATGTTCTACGATGTCCATCTCAGAGATATCTGTAAAGAAATGGAAATCATGAATGAATTATGTTGCCTTGGATGACAATTAGAGGAGCAAAGTTTTACTAGCAGCATGCTAGCCAAACTTAATGAAATAAATTCATATCTATCCAGGATAGATCAAGCTGATTGCAGAATCTTTAATTGGGCCATGCATCCCACAATAGTTTCCTTAGTGCAACATAGATTTTTGAGTCATCCACTTTGAGATGGTAGGCTTGCAATCGCCTCATGTCTTAGTGAGATCACTCGAATTACAGCCCCCATCAATCCTTACACCGAGCACATTTGGAGACAGGTGTTATAGCTGATTGTAGACAACTTAGATGGGCTGAGATATGACAAAGACTCTACTTTTGATAAGCAGGTAAAAATCTTGGAGTAAGTAGCCAACACTAGAGTCTTTAGTCACATGTCGAATCCAGGTTATGATAAAATGATTCAACAATTATTTCAGTGTCTCCTAAATAATTATAGGGAGAGTCATTCAGATGAGGTAAAGACATGCATAAGGACTATCTTATCCTCAATCTTAAAAGAGGACTATGACATATGCAAACAATTGCGATCTGAATTATTGGCATTATGGAGGGG
This sequence comes from Chamaecyparis obtusa, assembly GCA_027943335.1. NCBI lineage: Eukaryota > Viridiplantae > Streptophyta > Pinopsida > Cupressales > Cupressaceae > Chamaecyparis > Chamaecyparis obtusa. The sequence continues at coordinate 5,751,538 of BSBK01003345.1, forward strand.
AGGAAAAGGGAGTGCACCCATGACATATGAACTCTCAACCGAATTAATTAAGCCGCAGGCTGAAAAATTCATGAGTTCATTGTTTGAAAATGAACGAGCATATTAGGCTTATAGGTTGCAGGATCTCTGGTGATAGGCCAAGACTTAGTGAGTACAGGATAGATTTGTTTCTTATGCAAGGAGGTCTGGTCACAGGGGAATGTTTGCAAGATCGATCAAGGGGAAGATAAATGGAAGCCTAGTGATGGAAACATTACAGTTGAGACCACCCCACTTTCAGGACATGGTGGTGAGTGTTCGACACTCTACTTTGGAGACTTGGTGGTGGATTTTGATAACTCCATGGCTTTAGGTGGTGGTAACCAGTTGGGGACCTTCAATGATTTCGGTAATGAGGAATCATGTGATTTCTTTAGCAACACTTCACTTTTGCATCACACTGATATGGATGATCCATTTGGTAGTACACCTCTAGATCACATTGATGAGAAGTGTCTCTTAAAGATTCAACTGAAAGTTAGTGATGACACCATTATTGTAGCGCTAGTTCACCATGATAGCACTCACCAGATCATTGATGATCTATACAGGATAGTTCAAAGAGATCAAGGGCAAGACGACAGGAGGATTGAAGCCTTTACTACAAATTTACAGGGAGTCAGGACAACATTCAAGGATTGGAAATCAGAGTAGTTGAGATTAGTTACAGACTGTGACCACCTTTTACAGGTTGCCAGAAATTATGCTGAGTAGTTGAGGAATAAGGAGGTTGAGATCGATAAGCTCAATAGAGAGCTTAGTGCTACTTAGGGCACTTTGGAGCATACTCGTATTGTTCTATAGGAGGCGAGAAATTAGTTTGTGGTCTCTAGCCAATATAGGGAGTAGGATGACCAAGGATAGGTCTGAATTCTATCAGGAAGTGATTAAGGAGCTTGAAAACATACAATAGACCTATGACTTGGACAATTGTTCGAGGAGAACTTTGGGTCATCGAGAGTTTCTTGGTGAGTTAGATCACTTTCAGAACATGGACAACTCCTTGTTTGAGATGGGTACCGAGTGGACATTTGACAACCCCCTCTTTGAGATAGATGAGGGAGATACTTCCTATTCCATGGAGGAGGACGAGATTGATTGTAGGGTATGGGACCCAAGTGCAATTATCAAAGGTGAGCCTTGGTCACCAGGTTGGAGTAGCGGGATAAGCTCAGTTGATGAGTGGTGTGGTTTGTGTACCCATAGTCCAGGAGAGGTAGTTATGTCTTGTGGCATGATCAGTGATATGTCTTATCTTACACTACCACTTGGTGATGATGTTGATCAGGTAGGACTTATTCACTACAGGGTTATCGAGTTTCGCATGCTAGTTATACTGGTTGGTGTAAATTTTCCACACAATGGTATACATTGTATGACTCTAGGTATTGAGAGATAGTCATGGAGTCCTTATGCGGATTGGGGTTTCTAGTTGAGTTGTTTAGTACACCATGGGTGGAAGCCTTATCTGACGGTTTTGATAGTTTGCCTCTTTAGCGCAGTTTCTGGTTTAGGGTACAAATCAAAGGGGCATAATCGAGGTCAGTTTTCATTTTTGGAGCCGATCGGTATGAGATTTGGTTTTCTCCGACATATGACTGTAGAGGCGCGGGAGATCCTAGTTGGAGTGAAGTTCTTAGTTGGGTTGAGACCTTCCTTACAGGTGATAGCAGCATAGGGAAGATTGGTTCGACAGATCCTGCAGAGGGTTGGGGTCCTGACATTATATGGGTTGCTGTTTGGTTATTGTATGAGTGGCTTCATAGATCGGAGCATAATGATTGGATCAGTTTCGCATGACAGGTTGGTGGAGCCACTTCCCTGAGGTTGGTTTGGGATCCCGGTATTTGATCTCAGCATGCAGATATTGATTGCTTGAGGGCAAGCAATCTCCATGAAGGGATGATTGTAATGTCCCCTTTTTGGGGCACATTATATTGAGCCATGTCGTTAGCCTTTTTACCTTGGTCTGGAGGGCTAACCATGGTGTGGAAGTGCTCAAGGAGATAATTGGCCTAGGTGGTTTAAGTTCCAGGCCAATCAGAGTAGTTTCTGTAGGTTTCCAGGGTACTTACTATTTATAGTAAGTCAACAGGGTTTAGAATTCTTGGCTTTTCAGTAGTGGACTTGGAGCGTCTCACCGAGAGCTTTTCGATGAGCTATCACATGTCGGCATCTGAGCTCGTTTGGGCCTCTGTTTTAATGATGGAAGATTCCTCACTTTATTTATTATTTCACTTTATAACTCAACGGTCAATTTATTTAAAAAGTGACTTAAAGTGAAATTATAAAGAGACGAATTGGGAATATGAAGACTCACAGTGGGGAAAATGAAGAGTCATAGGTGCAGCCATAAGAGGAGGTTGAGAATCTCATTTTAGCATGCTTCAGTTTATGGATTTTTATCTCTCCTTGAGAATTCGAGAAGCTATAGCTATCGAATCAAAAATCTAAGGATAGAAACTTTCAACATTTCTTGGTGGATTGGACAAAAACCCGATTCATCCCGGTGCGGATTCACTTCAGAATTCGCCATTGTTTTACTAGGTTCTTATCATCCAGTGTTACTATTCTTTGCTGTATTTCAGATTGGATTGGTTATTGTAATGTTTGGTTGTTGTATTGCTGATGTATAATACAAAACCATATTTCTGAGTTATTTCATGAGAATGTATTTTCTGGTTATATGAATATATCTGTTGGTTATTATTATTGGGTCAACAATTATTTGCATGTTCAGTTGGTTTTCAAATCTACATGAGTTTTATTGGTAGAAATCAGTAAATGGCTGGTTAGGGTCATTTCACAAGTGCCTTCATTTATACAATTTTTATTGTCATTTTAGATCGATACCTGTAGTTTGACAACACAGACTGATATTCTCCAGTTCGAGGGCACTGGTAACCCTTTTTTGTGCTACTTACATTATGCTCGAGCATTCATTGCAATAGAGATAGGGTATTTGACTTATTAGGCCACGTATTGAGAAGGGTTCAACATTCCACCTCTGCTAGTTCTGATCATCTATGCTCAATGATAAGAATTTTTTTGCTGTGGTATTCTTCAGCTGTTGTATTTTCTTTTGTGCAGACAAGTCTTGAATTAAAGGTTAGTTTGGAAATTTACTTTCTTTACCCTGGTGATTGATTCCTGAATTCTATGTGGATCTATGCAAGTTAGAATTTTAGTTTGTTTAATCTAAATTATCTTATATTTTGATCAAGTAATTATCTCTCTTACGTATTGCTATCTTCCCCTGAGATTGAAATACAACGAAACCAAACCATAGAAATACTTAGAAATCAGAATTATTTTTACTTGCATGAGAAATGTTTGACGAAATACCAAACAATCAGAAGAGTAATTCAAGGCAGATTCAATGGGGATATGATAGTGGTATTAGAGCTTGGATCCTGCCAGCCTGTTGGGGATATTACAGTGGGATCAGAGCTGTGTGCCATCATTTTTAAGTATCTTTGTAAACTCTAGAAGTTATACGATTAAATACTTAGAGTTTTATTGTATATCAAAATTAATAGTTTATTTGTCATAAACATGTCGAGACGTTGGGTTTCTATGACTTTTTCATTAGAAAGAAAATTGATATACTTTTGGTTGTTCTTACATCAATTAGAAGGCTATCGATATTATCGTAGCAATAAGATCTTTTGGTATTTTTTTACTTAGTACGTATAGGAATACTTGTAAATTATTCTTGAAAGAAAGGAATTGATAGTGAGTACCGTCATATGTTGTGAATATTGGTCAAGTCCTTATTTTTCTACCTACGGGTAAAATGAAGCCTTTCTTATGTAATGTTGCCGACCACAACTCCTGGAAACAAACTGTCATGCTACCCCGACACAGCTCCTGATCTTGTATGCAGGAGTGAGCGGATGCAGTGAGGCTACGCGGTCTTGCAAGGGTGGTTGTACGGTGGAAAAAAGGTTGTACAGAATCAGAGGAAGGCCATAGGGTCATGTATGTGTGTTGTATAGTGATGAGTAGAAGCCCGTATAGTGATGAAGCCATACAAAATTTAGCAGAGAGGTCGTACGGTGTTGGGGACTAGGGGCTTGGAGGCCGTATGGTATTGTGCTAAGGCCATATAGCTTGGAGGGTCATATGGTACGATGGCCGAGGCCGTATGGTATACAAGACCGTACGGTATTACTGCTCAGGCCATACGGAAAGCAAGGGGCGTACGGTGTGTTGCAGGGTCGCGTCCAGATATGCTAGATCCTCTTTATCCTCACTTCAGGTTTTGAACTAAGTTATTTTGTAAATGAATTTCAGTACCCAACACAATGTTGGAACAAGTATTTGCAAGCAAGAATAACAATGTGATTATATAACTCCCGATTGCCCAAGTAGAGATAAACACCAGATGCTAATGATACCAGAAGTAATTCAAACAATAATAGTGCCACAAATTACCAAATACCAAGTACAAACGATACCATCAGTTGCATTAATTCCAAAGATGAGAATAGATGTATACAAAGATTGTGTTTCAGAGTTGCCAGAGCTGAAACAAACAAACACAACAGTTTTGGCGCATGGTGAAATATCGGAGTGATATTCCCGACGACAGACTAGGGTGGCTGTGAACCACCGAAAGTGCAATAAATGAAATAGGGAGGATCTTTCACCTCTGAAATGGAAGCCAACATAATCCCAATAGGAATTCACAAATACAAATAAAATATCAAATCTCATCATGAAAAATACATCCTACACGTTGGTCATAAATACCCCTTTGGAGAAACTCCTGAGGGTTTACAAAAGAATGTAGACATGACAAACACCTACGGACAATAATAATACAAATGGGCCCCCTTTTATTAATTAAAGGTCCATTTATAATATTATTTAAATTCTGGGACCAATAATTAATAAAAAACAATTATTAAAAATGGGGACATTACATCTTATTGCTGAGTGGAGATAGGAATCTCATTTAACATTGCCTAAAGTCACAATTTTGTAAGTTGTTGTCAAGGTGACTTAAAAAATTTTAGTCAACACAACTATCTCAAGCAACAATGGTGGCTGCACCTTGGATACAAAAGAATGCGCCACCTATTATTTTAAATGCTTAAATGATTTACCCAAAAATCTTGAACACTTCTGTTCTAAATTCCATGTGAATGACCCTAGTCGAACAATAAAAGAGCATATCAAAATTTTCAAGGATGCTTTATGTAATAGGAGGATTCAATAGGTGGATGTGGCATGTAGGCTCTTTCCTCAATCTTTTGGAGATAAAGCCTTTGACTTGTTTTTATATTTGGCAACCTCATCTATAACCAAATGGGATCAATTGATAAGAACATTTATGGTAAAGCGTGGTATCCCTATCACTCCATTGGGTTTGTATAGACATTTTGTAGATGTCAAGAGGTAAGAACAAGAGCATATTAGTTGATTTAACAATTGCCACCACAAAACTTACACGTGACTTCATGCTCCTTACACTATCCAAAATGCAAGTTCACTAGAGATATATTACAATGCTTTAAATTGTGCTACATCCATGTTCAAAAGACACTCGCACCCTGCCCAACCAATCTGAATGAAGCATTTGCTAGAGTGATGCAAGTGGGCCATGAAATTGGACAAAACATATGAGGACTATCAATGAATACCGGATTGCCAAATGTTCCACAATTGGCATTTTAAGTTCCATAAAATAAACTTGTGTTGCATCCAGGAGCTCATCTTTCCCAAGCACCTTTAACCATGCCAATATATCTTGAAGATGTAAGTACAATTGCAAGAACACAAGAAGAAAAGGATAAGATGAAAGAGTAGGTTGATCAAGTGAAGAAGTTGTGTACAAAAGTTATATATCTGAGAAATCAAAACAATCAATTTCAAAGCATGGAAAGGAACTTTCAAGGGCACCAAGGAGGCCATTGTTGTGAGGTTTTCACACCATCGCCCTATTGTAGATTGGGACCTTCTCTTTTTTCTTTAGCTGTGGTAGTAGTGGTCTTAGGTACTTTTGGTTAGAAACATTTTCAATTCTCGAAGTCGAGGAAGTTTTTTTGAGCAAATTTGGCCTGGTGGCATGTCAAGAATGTCAGGGATATGTGCAAATGTCAGGCTAAGTTAGTCAAGGGGATGGAGTTGAAATGAAGTGATTTGTGAGAAAATGAGTAAGAATCATTAAAAAGCCAAGATAGGTTGCAGGGGGTAACATTGCTGAAGGCATGTTGAATCTTGAAATTTGGCTAATTCTGGAATTTTTAGAAAACCCCCAAAATCTAGAATCTTTATTATAGCTCCTATGAAGCTAAAACCTATCTCAAACATCCTAAGAGTATTTATACAAATATAACTTAAAGTATATGAAATAAATGTAACTTTTACTTAAATGTTTTATTTGTATAAATCCTCCCACTAAGTGTTCAATTGCGGAGCTAACTTGCAAACAAATTTCCCAAACTAGGTTGGATTTGGACTGTGCTTGGGAATTAATTTCTATCATTCGCAAAATTCCGCCCCTTACCTTTTGACATGATCCTTTGGTGTCAACTCAGATTTGGTGAAGACTTAGCGAACTATGAAGAAGAAAGAGCAGAAAGAGGGCAGAGGTCTTAATGAAAATGACCAAGTTTTAAAAGGGAATTCCCATCAAGGGTCAGAATCCTACCCTCTTTGGGAAATAATTCCCAAAACAAGCAGATTTATAGGCAATTAAAAATCAGTCTATATCAATTAAACATGTCTTTATTCGTAGTTTCCTCGTGAAAAGATGATTAGAATTTCATAAAAAAGAAATTAGGAATGTCTCAAGTGGAGTCTTGTTTGACATAGCCACTTGAATGAATTAGTTTTGAGGGAGTTATTTCAAAATAAAATCTAGTTCTCTACTCAAATTTTAGAATTCAAAGCTAATTGGGAATTTTAATTGTAGGGGCAAGCATGTTAGGAGCCAAGGCTGCAAGTTCAAATAAGGATAGGCAGATTCAAGCAAAGAATGAGACAAAGGACATGATGCGTGAGACAAATTTCACCATGAACAATAAGATTAGGTATACCAATCTTGGACTTGTTAAGATGCTATAAGTGAGAACAAATGTTTAGAGGGAATACTTCTGAGATGGCAAGAAGAATTGTCAAGAATGGGATTGTGGAAGTGGCTGCTTTCCCTCGTACATGCAATGCATTGAACTTGTACATGAGTGTCATGACCCCATTTGACATAAAGACTTAATAATAAACAAGAATTGAACAATAAAAATTTAATAATATAAATATAAAATAAATAAATAATATAATATAGTTATAATATATACATGTTGGTGTAGGTGTAGTTTTCGTCGTCGACTCTTTTGTGCACTCTCGGGAGTTTTCTCGACGAGTAATAAATGTGCAGTGTATAGGTTAGATTTGACATGTTGAGATTTGATATTTGATTTGTATTTGTGAATTCCGGTTGAGATTCTGCTAGTTGCCATTTCAGAGGTGAGAAACCCTCCCTATTTGGTATTTGCAGTTTCGGTGGGATTCAATCCTCACCTTATCTGTTTGTTCACTTCTTTTCAGATCTGGCAAATCTGAAACGTTATATAATTATATTATTGTTCCTACTTGCAAATACTCGTTCTAATATTGTCAAGTACTGGAAATTATCTACATCTTAGTTTTCAGCATTCGGGAAGCAAACCAAATTGGCTCCATGTGGATCAAGGGATGGGAAGTAGATTGTCAAACAACACCGTACGACTTCTAACACCGTATGGCCTAAGCAAGCACCATATGGCCTGTAGCACCGTATGACCTACAACAAGTATTGTACTACCTGCAACACCGTATGACATGAGGATAGCACTATACGGCCTGCATCAAGCACCGTACGACATCCCCATCCATAGGGCCTCTGGCACAAGCATCGTACGACCTGCCTCCAATAGCGTACGGCCCAGGCGGCATCCTCTATAAGACACCCTCCGTACGGTGGCCCTCAATAGTCTCACACGGTCTTCTAATTGATAACCGTATGGCCTACTTACTCTCCCCTCCTCCATACGGTCTGGATTAAGCTATGTGGAGTTCGCGTAGGTATTTTCCTAGTGAGTTGTGGAAGGGAACATTACACATAAGCTGTCCACAATCAGTTATAGAACCTTCTTCAATATGCTATCATTATAAGGTGCAACAAGAGCTGTTATTCTTATGATTTCATTGTGACAAGAAGCAGCTGTTATTCTCACATCTTGACATGGATGCTGCATTAACTTGGACTAAAACAACCATCGAGGGCTGCAAGGCCCAATTCAAAAGTCTGCAACTAGACTGGTCCATTTTGTATAAATATGAATCCAATTATTCCAACTTCGAAAGAAGACGATACAAAGATTTCACAGGTTCTAATTGCAAACCCATTATATAGAGCTCATTACTAATTTCTTCTTCTTTCTGTAGGTCTCTTAGGTGTTCACCATTAAAGGTGTTAGTAAATTCTTTCAAGAATATGTTGCATTTCAGATTTTCCATTGTATTCAATTTTGAATTCCATCTAATCTAATGCACACTACAAATAGTCTTCCACCAAAATCTATTATAACAAATACAAAGGACTGGTATTTTGGGTTGTCTAATCTCAATAACAGTCGTAAGGCGGTGCCCTATTTTAGTACTAATTCTTTCAAGCTTTTCCAACCAAGATAACTAGCAGATATGGACAATGTTTTAGCATGTAGTAATCTTGCCTCCTAAAATGACTGAGTTGGGATGCTAGTTTCAACATTTACAATTTTGCTGCCCTATTTTGTTTATTGACGTCTCGCTTCGAGGAGATGTGTTCTTCTTAAGGAAATTTAAAAGACTAAATGCATTGACATCTTTAGACTCAATTTGTTGGAATTAGAATGCACACAACACTACACAACATGCCACGTTTAGGGTCTGCACTAACCTTCTGGGTACTTCTGTTAGCATTTTTTCACTCTCCAAGCCATGTTTAGAGGCTTATAATTACTTCCCGAGTGTTGCCACCACTTCTAATGGTCTGCTATAGTCATCAAACTACTATTACTTCATCATACACCTATCTAGTTTTATCCAATAGGAAATAATATTTCAATTCTGTCCAAAATAGGCTCTTCCACTGCACAAACAATTGCAAATTGCAACTCTCAACCTGTTGCAGGTTCAAATCAAAGTGAGAAGATCACCGCATCCTTTATAACTTCCAATACTCATTCAACTAGAATGATTGTGGAATTTTAACTATACAAAGTTAGGTATTTAGATAGTAAACATTAGAGAATATGGGGACATGAAGGGGAGTTGCCCAACCACCAAATCAGAGTGCACAGGTAAGGAATCAATCTGTACTTGCACAAGACTCTGCTTAAATCTTGCTGCAACTTCCAAGCGGCTTCACCAAGAGTATGTTTATGTTCCATGAAGATGAGAATATGTTCAGTGTTAGAAGACTATACTGGGGAAAGAGGCCGTTTCAATCGATGACCAAGAAATTAAAACTTCACTGTTGTTTCCTCCTTTATGGGAAATGGTTCATGACAACTTCTATCTTTTGTTCCCGAAAAGCTTTGCGACTGAATTGTAGATGACTCGCCCTCAACACAGAAGATACCAATATCCAAGAATTTCTTCCACACTCCTATTGTTCCTCTTTTGAAGGCTGAAGGCATCTACAACCTCCAATGTTAGCACTTCAAACTCTAATAAGATGTAACATTCTACACCATTCTTCACCGATAATGCTCAGAATAACACAACAAATCAGAAAGATCTAATGTTATGATTGGTACTTCCACTAATTTATGCCACAGTCTGAAGTTTTTGACTAACACTTGGAAAAGCAGAAGCCATTGCAGAAGAGAATGAAGTTGTTCCCAAAATTGATAATCGTCAATATTCCCTAAAAAGAAATTCTTCAATTGCGTTTTACAGAGGCAATAACTATTAATGTATGCCCTTGTGCTTGCTAGAAACTGTAACAATATTCCAACCTGGGTGGGGATTGATGGGGATCTTCGAGAGGAGGATGTGGCATGTTGGTTCTTTCCTCAATCTTTTAGAGATAAAGCCTTTTCCTAGTTTTAATATTTGGAAACCTCATCTATAACTGGATGGGATCAATTGATAAGAACATTCATGGGAAAGCATGGTATCCCTATCACTCATTGGATTTGTAGACACATTTTCCATATTTCAGGAGGTAAGAACAAGAGCGTATCAGCTGATTTAACATTCACTACCACAAAGTTTACATGTGACTGCAAGCTCCTTACACTATCCAAGATGCATGTGCACTAGAGATTTAGATTGTGCTACATCGATATTCATAAGACACTCGCATTCTACCCAGCCAATCTGAATGAAACATATGCTAGAGTGATGCAAGTGGGCCAAAAAATGAGACAAAACATATCACGACCATCTATGAATATCGGGTTGCTAAATGCAAATAATCAAGTTCCACAATTCGCATTTTAAGCTCCATCAAATCAACTTATGTTGCATCTAGGAGCTTGCCTTTCCTAAGCACCTTCAACCATTCCTATACATCATGACGATGCAAGTACATCTACAAGAACACAAGATGAAGGATAAGATGAAAGAGTAGGTTGAGCAAGTGAAGAAGCCTACAAAAGCTATAAAATTGAGAAATCAAAACAATCAATTTCAAAGAATGCAAAGGAACTTCTAAGGGCACCAAGGGGGCCACTATTGTGAGGCTTTCACACCATCACCCCATTGCAAGTTGAGATCCCCTCTTTTTGCTTTGGTAGTAGTAGTTAAAAGTATAAGGAGAAGTAAGTTTAAGTTGAAGTTGAAGTGGAAGTTGGAAATCTTTTTTTTTTTAACTTATATTTTCATTGTACATTGTAAAGCCGAATCTTTAATTTGCAAGAGTTCATATTCATTAAATGAATAGCGTAAGTCCCCTAAGTGTTTAGTAGCAAGTCTCGTTAATTCGCTGAGTGAGTATCCAGAAATAGAAGGAACCTTAAAGTCACTTAACAATCTTATGTTACAATCTGTGCATGAGAGATGACCTTATATCAAGAGAGGATTGAATAATTGGTGTGTCATTCTAAAATATTGAGTATTTGATTCTGCATGTTGTAGTAGAGTAAAAGTCACATCAACATCCACCAAGGAGGTTATCAAGGAAATTACCAAAGAAGCTATTATAGAAACTATCGAGATGGGAATTACCAAAGGAATTTCCAAGGAGGAAATTACAGAGGTGGTATACAATCAAGCAATCAAGGGTATAACAACAACCAATGATATCAAAAGAAGACATGGAAAACTAATCCAAACAATGAAAACTTGGTATTGCTACTCGACAATCCACGAACTACCGAAGGCAAAACAGCAAAGAAGATATTTCTTGCTTAAGCAACCTTATCAATATGGTGTAGGATACATGAAACAAATCAACATCCATAATTGTAGTGTCCTGAACTCAAAATAGCTACAAATGTGATCCAGAAAGAGGTGGATGAATCAACCTGTCAAGATAATCATCTAGTGATAGGATATGAAATTGTCCCACCTCCAAGATATGATGATTGCTTAACTATTGAGGACTTTTCATTTCAGCTAGAATTTGAAGCTTATGAACACAGTACTGGAAGGTTTCTTCTAGCATCAACTAATGGTTCGGTGGGAATGCCACACTTGGAGATTCCACTTGCTACACATGAACCCATGGGAAAAGCATGTTATCTATTTCTACCTTCAAACAATTGTGTTCTAGTTCTAGGCACAAAGGAGGTGCATGTATTTCAACAATCTTAAGGGAATGGACTTAGGGATTTTCAGAGGAATAATAGGAATAACGAGCCATAACTTCATCTATTCTTCCAAGCAACTTCAACATGCCTCCACACCCAAATGCGAGCAAGTGACTGGTTATCCAAGGGATTTTTTTGAATATTGGCATGACAACAATTACAGTAGTCAAAATGCTGCCAACGTGCAAATCAACAATGAAGTCCATAATAGCAATAAAACAGAAACAACTAAAGATAAATTTGCTATTTTTTGAATTAATGAAACTGACTGAGATAAGAGATGTGCTCCTCAACAGTTTGAAAGATAATAAGAATTAGGGAGCTTGTGGCCAAAATTTGACCAATACATGAGGAGCTAGTAGGAATGCCGATAATGTATGCAATGCTGCCCAAAATACAATTGTTGTCAATCAGGACTGCGCCAATAGCTTGATATGGAATCTAGCTATCCTGTTGAAACATGGAAACGTTCTCGTTGATGGGGTTGAGAACGAATCTCCGGATTCTAGGCCGGTTCCTCTTAGGTTTGGAATATCACTTGCACAAATTGTTGTATGTAAAGAAAAGGAAAAAAAGAAATGTTTTAATGAATCCTAAAATTATGAAGGTGATACACCAAATCTGACTTATAACATGAATTGATTCGGCACAGATTTCAAGAAATGGTTATGATTCTCAATACCCAGATAGCCACGTAACTACAAAAATGTTTCTATGTAAGGATTTGATATTTTTGCAAAGGTAGGTAAACAATGTTTCACCAAATTAATGCAAAAATTAAAACACAAACCATAGACCTGCAGTTACATGTATCCAAGTTCTGAAGCAAAGAGGAATGCAGCTTAAAATGAAGGATAACACAACACTAAAGAAATGAAAATTCACAAAAATCACCTCAAAACCAAAGGGAAGGAATAGGTATCTCTATTAACCAATGCTGGAACCAATCTCTGTTACAAAAATGCCTTACAATTCTCTCTCTAGTTTGCAGTATGCAAAACAAGTGAGCCAAAAAGAAGTCCCCAAAAATGAGATCAAAATATGATAAATAGACTCAAGAAACCCTAATCCGTATGCATGAGAAAAGCCTCCAAAAAGGCAAGTCAAACTGCTCCAAAGTGAAGTCAAAGTGCTAGAAAAACTGCCTCATCTGATGCCTGACTGAACTGCCACTCATAATCCACTTGAACTGCTCCAAAAATATAAAAAATCATGCAAATCCACAAGGGGTCGGATATGGAAGGAAACTCCATCAAAACTGACACTTAACTGCTAGAATTAAGGAGTGAACCACTCCAAAACACCTCCTAACTGACATCAACTGATTCTGATCTCCACAAGAACCTCAAGGGAACTTAAACTGCCTCTAAACTGTCTCCAATCTATCTCAGAACTGAAAAGACTGAAAGAAACTTCTCCCTTATTACCATGATGATCTCAAAAACATAAGTTATAAATTTAGTTAAATATTTTGTAAGAGATTTTATTATTTTTTATACTTTTTTTCAAACTATACTTTTAATAATTAAAATTAAATAAATAATATACATATACTCAATATATAAAAATAGAATTTAAATAATTCTATTTAATATATTGGATAAGTATAATTATATTATTTATTAAACATTAATTATTAAAAATATAGATTAATTTTAAATTTCAAATATATATAAAATAAAATAATAATATAACATGAGTTGAATAGAAAATATATTATCCATATTAACTCATAGTATATTATTATTTTAAAGTGTGTATATTTGAAATTTAAAATTAAGAGAAAACAAGGATAAAGAAATATAAAATCTCAAACTTAATATCTAGCCTAAATAATATAATCTAACATTTTCCGAAATACCAATCCTAAGTTAATTATGTCTAAATGTCGACATAACTTTGCAAGGCGTATATGTTATTGATTCCTTCTGAAAATCATGCGATTATGTGAAACGTGGCACGCTGGGAGACTTGCCGCGCACTATAGCCTTCTCGCGGACTCCAAATTTGTATGTAAATAAGAAAAGGGTTCGATATTTCATCTATCATTGCATCTTTATCTGGGCATTTTCACCTGCTGAGAATGAGAAAACCCTTGGGGTTTGAGGTTGCGGCCATACTGTGTTTGATCTCTGCAAATATGGAGCTCTTCTTTCGCTTGGGTTTTGGCGCTGCAGTGTTGAAGTCCTCTGCTGGTGTATGCCGTGACTGTATAAATAGATGAGTCATTTTCCTTTTCTCCGTTAATGCTTCTTTCTAAGCTTGATATAGTAAATACTGATTTTATTTCATGATAAGAATGGATTTTCCTATGCTGGTTTTTACACAGGCAGTGTCGATTCATCTTTTGCTGAATATGATGACAAAAAATATAGAATTAAAACCCTCCTACGCTGCTGGAAACGTTGAGACATTTTTTTATATTTTTTTTTACATAATATTTGTCTTTTGTCCGTGGCCTCTATTTAAAAGATTCACTGCTGGATAAGATAAATGCATTACCCTTTTCTTTATCGCTGCTGGAAATCTTGTATTGACATTTTCAGAAAACCGTGGCCTCTATTTTTTTTCACGAAACCCACATCTTTCCCTGCAAGAATACATGAAGATTAATGATAAAAATACAATATACCCATGTGGGTATTCTTTTCTTCGGATTCTCCTTCTGCTGTTTTGATGTGACTATGAGCTTTCATTTGATAAGCTGGAGATAATTGATCTCTGTTCGACTTTGATGGTTTCATTGTTTCATCTTCCTCTTGCGTGAAGAACAGGTAGACCTTGACCGTGAATAAAAAGCTTACAATATTTGATTTAAAACCAGCTATGCATATGATTCTTTGTATTCGAACTTATTAGAAGTTCATGGCTGTAATCATGAATACTTACCATAATGCTGTTGGAAATTCTAGTTTGTAGTAGAAACATGATTTTCCTTAATTATCTTGCATACTTGAAAACAAAGTTTTGTGATCCAGCATCTTACTGTGTCAACGTTGCTGTTTATTTCTTTCCTTTTAAACGTGCATGTGCTAATCATTTGAAAGATGGAGATTCTCAATCATATGCAGGCTTTTTACTTAATCTGTAGAGCAACAATGCCATTGTACTCTGAATTACAAGCATTGAAAACCAGTGACTTATTTGATAATGTTTTCGTACTCTTTTCTTCGCTTTATCATTGGAGGCATTGTATTTATATCTCTTTCCGATGATCTGTAATCTCACCTGTCCTTCTCTGTTTATCCCTCCTAGATAACCAGCATATATGAGCTTGTTGATATTCACTATGCACTTTTAGTTTGAATTATGAACATACAGTAAGCTGATGCACTTTCATTTCATGGGTATTTTTACATTTTGCATTCTTTAACTAAAATCATATTCTGTCATTATGCACAAATCTGAATGCGTCATTTTTTCCTATTTTTCTCACTTCAAAAGATATCAATCTCTAGAATAGCATTCAGAAAAAAGGCACCTAACTGATGCATACTGTCTCAACTCAATTCCTTTCATATGTGTAGTTCAAACCAGCATTGCATAATAATTAATCTTTACTTTGTACGAACATAAAGTATAGAATTACCTCCTTCCTTGATTATGCCATCTGTTTCTGACACTTGACAATTGATCTGAACTTCTTTACTGTAGCCAGCATATTGAATTATCACTTACGGGGTTCGAGCACGGGCTTGTGACTCCCACAAGTGTACTGTAAAACATAAAACTCATTTCCTTAACCATTTTCCTGTTCCGTGCCGTCATAAAATATAGCTTTTAAACTCTTGAAACCTTGATATGTCGGCTGAAAGGTTTCACGATGTGAATCATGTCCCTTCAATAGACTGGTTCATTATACCTCCATGATTCAGCTGAAAGGTCCCATGCCTGTAATGTATGCATGCCCCCTCGACAGCCTCCTCAAGTCCACCGGTCTTCGAGTCTTCGCCTCTTCATAGCTTCGGTCGGAAAGTTTTGTGCGCATTGTGTATGCACGTCCTTTCTACAACCTACTGAGTCTTCAAAACCTGTTTCTGCACATGGAACAAACGATGTTAGGAAAAAACATGATATTGTTTCTATCTTTTTCTGATCCTTCTCACAGTTTTATGACTTTGCTTTCTGTCTTATCTTTTTGAAATGTAAACAAGTAGAGGACCAGACAGCTCATTTGCCCTTTCTTGCTCAGTTCATACGAACTGACCGTCTTTTATCTCTCTCTTTTGCAGGATGAACCAAATGACGGGGAACACTTCAGAATGCAGAATCCAAAGATGCAGCGCACTCAAACATCAAAAGACAATCAGGCAAGGGGGCTTGACCTGTCTCCTTTTCTCCTTCTTTGCATTTCCATTCTCTAAAATTGTCCTTTATTCTCTGCATTTGATTCTTCAATCAATTGATAGAAATTGAAAATGCATGCATGCATTAGTACCTAAAGCCACGGGGTGTGTGGTTTATCTTTTGCAACTTTGAAATGTACTTTTCTTTGTTTTTTATAGCAACCACTGCTTGTGTGGCAAATTTGAATTTGTACTTTCATTTACTGAAATGCAAGCAATTACTTTCATTACTGTTGAGCTTAAAGAATCTGAATATTATTCTATAGCATGCTGTTTGATATTCACAATTCTGTAGCTGTACACATGCTTTGTTTCTCTGAATTTTTTACCATTCTGAAATCTAAAACAGCAACTTTTAAAACTCAAATTTCAATGCAAAATACTTAGTCAAATTATCAATTTAGTGTAACTAAAATGATAACAACAATTTCATGTAATGTCCCTGAAATATTTACATAACTCAATTAAATTAATTGTTTGTATGGACCTGAAATTAATAATATCTTGTGGGCCCTTTTCATTAAGTTTAGTTATAAAATAGTAGGTCATGTCGACCTATTTGTAAGCCTTCAGGAAACTTCTCGGAGCCATTTGTAAGTCCGAGTTTGGTACGTCATAGTGAGTTTTATGTTTCCTTTGTATTTGCGAATTCCAGTTTGAGTTCAACACTGTTGTTGTTTCAGAAGTGCAAGATCCTCCCTATTCAGTATTCGCAGTTTAAGTGGGAGTCACTCCTCACCCTATTCTGCTAGTGATCCAATTCTGTGAAGTCGTCACCTGAAGTCTTCACAACCCATTACAATTATTCGCAATACTATTAGACATTGATCATATAACTTTGATCATAAACTATAATATAACTTTTTGTTGAATTGATCATCTTTGATTTTCATACATTTTATTTATGTAAATGAAAATTATATAATATTTAATATTTATTCGCAATAAAATTTGTATATGATATATAATATGTATTAATTTAAAATCACAAATTGTAGTAATATTCATTATTATTTGATATAAATTAAAAAAAAATTCAATATATCTCCTCCAAGTGAGCTAGTTTTTGTATGTACTTTCAAAGCCTACGATTTAGCTTCTAATATCCCATTGGCACTTGTATTTGATGGATTCCCTGAAGACTTGGACAAATGTCTCAAATATGATGAGTTCAATTGTTCAACAAAAAGGTCCTCCAATCCTCAGCGATTTGCTTAAAGACGGAGTCTCACGTAGAGGATTTGCATGGAGGATCTGCATGGGAAATGCCCTAGAATTATTAGTGATGTGCACATTTTGTGGAATCCCGTTGCCATTTTGTTTATCTTCCTTTCGTGTTTAAATGTCATAACAGATAAAAAATGAGACCCTAAAATGCTCGTTTACCTAAATGAGTTACTCTTTCTTTAACCGCCGGTTGTATGGTAATTTTTTTGTATCCTAAGGTCCTGCAAGTAAGCCATTCACTTAAGGATTTGATAAAGTCATATGAAGTGCATATCTAACATGGGTTTGCACACATAGAAATAGAACCATTGAAGACAATAATTTGAATTTGATTACTGGAAAGATGCTGTTACAACCATAGAGTCTGCAAGTACTAACTGTAAAACTGAAAACTTTGTGCCTTTGTAGCTTACATTTTATCTCTGAAAAGTTTCTAGCATGTCCAATAAAGTGGAGAGGTGTTTGTCCTGCATTTCTTGCTGTAGGGGTCTTCTCTTCGTAGCAGAAGTCTTCAAATGTTGCTCTGGGTCTTATTTAACTTATTTTAGCCGATAAAAGTTTCCAAAACTGCTCCAAAATGTGTCACAAGTGTTTGAAACTGCGCTTTGGGCATATAGATACGCCTGAGAAGCTTAAAAGAGCACTTGGATGCTTCGGAATGCCTTGATCAAAACTGCATCCTACATCCTGATATAGTACATGATTGGTTTGTTGTTCTAGTTATCATTGTCACACTGTCTATTCAATGATTTCCATGATAGTTGTACTATTCTTGTTAGGTTCAACACTTCTGTCACATATTGCTTCCTCATGAAATAAATGTACTGCTAGGTGTTCTGTGTTCACATAACAATGTACTCCTTAAGCCTCATGTTGACCTTATAAGGCATTATGCCTGCTTAGTCCCTTTGAAGGTTCTGAGGTACTTAGTACGTAGATGCTTGGTAGTGCCCTCATGTGTTGCATGAAACTCGCATCCTTTCATTAATAGTTATTCTCACCCATTGACATATTATTTGTGCAATAGCTTTTTCTTTAGACTTTTGTCTAATCATATCCGTACAGTATGCAAAGGTCTATCATTGTCTTACTTAGTACAAGACTATCCTCGACATTTCTGTACAGCTCGTTATATGCTTTCATTGTTTCTACCCCGACTCTCTAAATCTCCAAACATTGGTGGCTGCCTTACTTTGCTGGTGCTCTCTGTTTTTGTGGAGTCTTGTTTCTCTTCACACTTAAAGGCACTAGACTATGCCTTGCCACTTAGTTTTGTAGGTCAAATTTCATTTTTTAGTCAATCCCTAAAGACCTTGTCATTTGGATATGTCTTGGTGATGATTACTATCAAAGGTTATTGAACTGTTAAATCTTGTTAGGACTGTCACTTTATTCATTGCTCTATCATGCTTCTCAATACTGTTGCAACTGTCCTATCTGTTACAATGACTGCTTTCATGCAACTCTGCATCTGATCTGTCCATATTCAGTCAATATTTCATCATTGTTGCCTCTTATATCTGTATTGCACATAAGTAAAGTTAATGTCACAACATGTTTATCACTGCTTTTCGTGTCTATGATGGCATTGACTAATTCAACATGGACTGTTACTTACGTTTTCATTCATCGCTATCTTGGTGATAGATCACTCTTAATGCCTTATTGAAAAACACCATTTACATGATTATTTCACCGTCAAACATGAAACCATTTCTGCTCCTCTACCCTTAGTTGATCTGTCATTGCGTCTGTATTCTTTCAACACAATTCTTCAACCCCTGCCATTGTAGCATTTTTATTTTTATTGCAGATGCTGCTACTTTTTTTTATTGGATTGTGATTTGACATGATAATTCTTCTTTGACAGCCCTTGTCAAATTTTCTTGGTTTGATTGTTTGTTATAATAATATGCTTTGGGACTTGTCATCAAGTTTGTTCTGTATGACTATTTTATGTTTGTGTATACAGATCTTTGTTTTAGGGTTTCCTTATCGACTATGCAGTCATCCACTCTGTGAATTTACATTAGCAAATTACTTTCAGTGATATGCCATTTTGGTAGCTGTCTCACTTTTTGCCTGTTCATTCCAAAGTTGGTTTTTATCGAACCTAAAGAATCTCTTTGTACTTTGTCAAATCATACTGTTATACAAATCCTTGATCTCTCTTAAGATTCATCTTTCTTGGCACCGCCTATGATCCTTGGCATTGCACAACATCTTTTCAGCACTTTCTATTGTTATAATGACCATCAGTTCTGTTATGTTGTTATATGCCATTTACATATCTAATGCTACTCATCATCCATTAAAAGTTTGCGATGTGCTTCTTATTAGAAACACACCATCTCAATAAGTCT
The DNA here is from genome assembly GCA_027943335.1 of Chamaecyparis obtusa. NCBI lineage: Eukaryota > Viridiplantae > Streptophyta > Pinopsida > Cupressales > Cupressaceae > Chamaecyparis > Chamaecyparis obtusa. The sequence continues at coordinate 5,771,299 of BSBK01003345.1, forward strand.
AGTCTGGCACACCTTAATCCCTTAAGCACATTGGTTTGGTTTCTAGCCTTGAATTTCCTCCATTGATAAATTAATTAATGAGTTATTTATTTCAATAATGTCGAATATTGCTATAAATCTGTCACAAAACTACTATAATATCTTACTTAATTCTGCTATGAAGTGAGATCTATTCTAAAATCTTCCACAATTCTATCACAAGATGACCACAATAACGTTTTTCAGAATCTGCAATGTACGTGTTATTTATTTATCCCCGAGCCTACAATGATCATAAAAAATGTAGTCCTTTAATAATCTGGTGTATATGATTGATGTTCACAACACACATTTATTTCTTACTTCCTTACTCTATTTATGCCTTCAATTTCTAAGAGGTGTACTCGTTTGAATGTAAACTTTTTGAAGAGACATGTCCTTCCATTTATTAATCATTGCCATTGTCCATAACTATTATTGTTTTCTTACTGTTTGAACGGACTGGTTTTTCATCCAATCACCTCTTGATTTTGTATTATTTTGTTGACTGTTATGAACTGATGCTTTTGCGTTAAACAAACTGCTTCTTAACAAAGTTGTTTATCTAGAAAATTGGTACCGTAAATAAAAGTTTTATCAAATGAAGTCATTAATATCTGATCAAATTATCTTATCATATTAATTAATCAGAATCGGCTTGTATTATGACTCAAACTTTATTTTCTGTTGTTTATAATCACTGTATTTACGAACATTGTTTGTTGTTGTCTCAATCTTGTTGGATTTTCAGAATCAAATCCGATTGTCTTAGCCTCCATATTTGACTTTAATTTTGTTAAAGTTAAATCAGATATTTTTGAATGAATGTAATTTCTCTTTTATGCAGCAGCAAGAGTTTTTGAATACTCTCTTTTTGATAGAGATGTGAATGATTATTCTGTAAGCAGTGATTGCTTCAGATAATTTTGTAAGAGCATTGATAGTTTGTATACAGCTCCAATAGTTGCAAGTTTATATTTCTTATTGTAAAAATGTTTTAGTTTGAATAGAAGCAAGTAGATTCTTGCATAATTCTCCAGCTCTTGTGTATGCCCTGTTTTGGGAATTTTTTGAATTTCTTCGTTGCTGAAACAGAGCATAAATTTGTGCATTTCCAGAATTTAGAGTTCTTCTAAATTTTTTACATGGTATCAGAGCTGATTGGCCTTCATTCCTTATGAGTTTGGGTATTTGTTTTTCTGGATATTTGTTTATCTTGCACAGGAGACATGGCTGGAGATGTAGGAAAGAGTTGGTAGCAGCCACCATCCTTCAATGGACAAAATTATGATGTTTGGGCAAAGAAAATGAGGACTGTTATGACAGCAAATGATTTGTGGGAGCTTGTGGTCAATGAATTCATGGATGTGACTGACCCAGTTCAGTTTGCTGCCTTCACAAATAATCAAAAGACTCAGCAGAAGGAGTTAAGGAGGAAAGATGCAAAAGCTTTGAGCTTGATAGAAACTGCTTTGACAGAGGCAATCTTTCCCAGAATAGCAGCAGCTAATTATTCCAAAGAAGCTTGGGATATTCTTCACACAAGTTTTAAAGGAACCGAAAAAGTTCGGTTAGTGAAGCTTCAAATACTTAGAAGAGAGTTTGAGACTCTTCTTATGAAGGACAATGAGTCCATTTCAGATTTTAGCTCAAGATTCTCTGGTTTGATAAACCAGTTGAGAACCAATGGAGAAACCATGGAGGAGCAAAGAATAGTGGAGAAAGTTTTGAGAAGTCTGCCCTCAAAATTTGATAATCTCATAATTGCCATTGAAGAGGCAAAGGATCTTTCAGTAATGACTATTGATGAGTTGATGGGTTTTTTCCAAACTCACAAGCATCGCATTAATAGGTCAGCAAATTCTTCTCAAGAGCAAGCTTTTAGAGCTCAAGCCAATACAAGAGGCAAGGGGAGAGGAAGAAATAATTCTGGAAGAGGTTCAAAAGGAAGAGGTCGAGGTAACTCCAGACAACAAAATGTTGGAGGAGAAAGCTCAGAACGAGCAGCCACAAATGAGGGAGCTAGCAGCTCTCAGAATAATTCCAAAGGTAAGAAGAATTATAGTTCAGACGAGTAATATTGAATATTATTATTGTCATAAATTTGGGCACTATGCTAGTGAATGCTGGAAAACGTAGAGTAATCAGTCAAATCCAAGTGCAAATGTTGCTGATATAAAAGTGGGTGATGAAAACAATCCCACAACCTTCATCATGTGCAACGTTGGTGAAAAAGGCAGCCCTGAAGTTTGGTATTTGGACAGCGGTTGTAGTAACCACATGAGTGGTAATGAAAGTCTTTTTTCTTTCATTGATAAGAATGTAAAATCTAAAATTAGAATAGGGAACAATGGAGTTGTTCTAGTTGTGGGAAAAGGATCTATTATGATTCGCACCAAGCAAGGTGAGAAACAAGAAATTCAGAATGTTTATTTTGCCCTGGGAATAAAGCACAATTTGATGAGTGTTGGACAACTCACTCAAAATGGTTACAAAGTGCTGATGGAGAATGACCAATGCGTCATTTATGAGAAGGATGGGAGCAAGAAAATAGTTGCAGCAGTTCAAATGACAAAGAACCGAATATTTCCATTGAAGGTGGAGATGTGTTTCTCTTCACAATCAGCAACTACACCTCTCAAGAAAGAATGTACAGCAGTACAACAATCAGCCGTCAAGAGCATCATTGAAGACCCCTCCAAGCTATGACATTTAAGGTATGAACATCTTGATTATGCTGGTTTAAATTTATTGTCCAAAAAATGTATGGTAGATGATTTGCCATGTATTAAAGAGTTCAGTAGCAAGTGTGAGGCTTGTATTTTGGGTAAGCAACATAGGCTGCCCTTTAATTCTGGAAACTCTAGAAGGGCAAAAGCACCATTAGAGTTGGTGCATACTGATTTAGTTGGCCCTATGCAAATCACTTCCATTGGAGGGAGTACTTATTTTATGACATTCATAGATGATTTCAGTTGTAGAACATGGGTCTATTTTATGAAAAATAAATCTGAAGCTTTTGATAAGTTTCTAGAATTTAAAGCCCAGGTTGAAAATGAATGTGGGAAAAATCTTAAAGTCCTAAGATTAGATAGAGGGGGGGAATATACCTCCAATATTTTTGTAAAGTTTTGTAGGCAAAATGGCATAAAGAAAGAGTTGACAGCCAGTTATACTTTGCAGCAAAATGGAGTGGCTGAAAGAAAAAATAGAACCATTGTTGAGATGATAAGAAGCATGATGAAAGAAAAGGGGCTCCAAATTGAATATTGGGGAGAAGCTGTAGCAACAATAGTCTATTTAATAAATAGAAGTCCTACAAAAATAGTCCATGACAAGATTCCAATGGAAGCATGGACGAAGCATAGATGGACGGTTGAACACTTGAGAGTGTTTGGGTGTGTAGCATATGCACACGTGCCAAAGGAGCAAAGGCAAAAGTTTGATGACAAAGGAGTGAAGTGTGTTTTTACTGGTTATAGTCTAGAATCCAAGGCATACAGATTGTATGATCCATTTGGTAAGAAGATCATCATTTCAAGAGACATGGAGTTCATTGAGAATGAGTCATGGGATGGCTCGGTGGACACGACTTCAAGCACTTCAAGCAAAGTGCCTATTATTGATGAAGATGGTGAAGTTAATGATCAGCAAGATGTAATAACAGCAAGTATAGAAGGCTCCAGAAGGCTGCAAATTGGCCCCACAGAGAGCAGCAGCAGCAATACTAAGAGCTATGATCCCACTCTCACCTCCCTAGTGCCAAGAAAGATCAAGAGTCTAAGGGAGATATACCAAGATGAAAGGTATGAAAATAAATTTGATGAAAATATTAATTTTGCATTATCTTCTCATAGTGATCCAATTTATTTTGAGGATGCTGAAAAGGAAGAAAAATGGTGTAAGGCCATGGATGAAGAAATGGATGCAATAAAAAGAAATGAAACTTGGGAGTTCACTAATTTACCTCCAAACAAGAAAATTATTAGAGTTAAATGAGTTTACAAAACCAAGAGCAATGCTGAAGGAAAAATAGATAGGCATAAGGCTCGATTGGTAGTCAAGGGGTACAAACAACAGTTTGGTACAGATTATGATGAGACCTATGCTCCAGTTGCTAGAATGGAAACCATGCGTGCTGTCATAGCAATTGTAGCCCAGCACAAATGGAAGGTTTATCAAATGGATGTGAAGTCCGCCTTCTTGAATTGAGTATTGAAAGAAGAGGTTTATGTGGAGCAGCCACCTGGTTATGAAGTTCCAGGTCATGAAAGTAAAGTGTATAGGCTAAAGAAGGCTCTTTATGGGCTTAAGCAAGCTCCATGGGCATGGTATAGCAGAATTGACTCATATTTGATGAGCAATGGATTTTACAAAAGTGATGGTGAGCCCACTCTTTACATCAAGGCAGCTAATGGTAATATTTTAATAGTTGTCTTATATGTTGATGATTTAATCTTTACTGGGGATAATGATTTCCTCATTGCTGATTTTAAAGAGGCCATGAAAAGTGAGTTTGAAATGTCAGACTTAGGTCTCTTGAGATATTTTTTAGGCATAGAAGTAAAACAAATGCATGATGGTATTTTTATCTCTCAAGAAATATATGCAAATCAGATTTTGGAAAGATTTAGAATGCAAAGTTGCAAGCCTACGCCAACACCAACTTTAGTAGGTTTGAAGTTAAGCAAGCAAAATTGCAGCAGCAATGTGGATCCAACTTTATATAAAAGTTTAATTGGAAGTTTGATGTATTTAATAGCTACAAGGCCAGACATTATGCATGCAATAAGTTTGATTTCCAGATTTATAAAAACTCCAAAGGACTCCCATTGGCAAGCGGGAAAGAGAATCCTAAGGTATGTGAAAGGAACGAAAGGATATGGTATTTTGTATATTGCACCAAATATTTTTGATCTTATTGGCTACACAGATAGTGATTGGGTAGGGAGTTTGGATGATAGGAAGAGCACTTCTGACTATGTCTTTCACATGTGTTCAGGTGTAATCTCATGGGCTTCTAAGAAGCAACCCATAGTTTCTCAATCCATAGCAGAGGCTGAATATATAGCAGCGAATGCATCAGCATGTCAAGCTATTTGGCTAAGAAGGATCTTGGCAGATTTTAAGGAAGAACAAGAGGATGGAACCACAATATTTTGTGACAATATTTCATCAATAGCCTTGTCAAAGAATCCAGTGTTTCATGGAAGAAGCAAGCATATTGAAATCAAATATCACTTTATCATAGAATTAGTTGAGAATGGTGAAATAAAAATGGAGTTTTGCAAGTCAGAGCAGCAGCTAGCAGACATTTTCATCAAGCCATTGGGCATTACAAGTTTTGAGCGTCTAAGGAGAAATCTTGGCGTAGTCATTTTGGATCAAGTATGATCTTGTTTATCGGCTCAAGACAATGAGGGAGTGTTGGATTTTTAGAATCAAATCCGATTGTCTTAGCCTCCATATTTGACTTTAATTTTGTCAAAGTTAAATCAGATATTTTTGAATGAAATTTTTGGAAGATAAGTTCAAATCAGATTTGGGGAAATCTGATTTCTTCTACAGACTTCTTCTTTCTTCCTTCTTCTTCTTTTTGGACAGCAAATTCTATTTAATGGAAATAATAACTTTATTCTTTCACAAGATATACATGAATGTAATTTCTCTTTTATGTAGCAGCAAGAGTTTTTGAATACTTTATTTTTGACAGAGATGTGAATGATTATTCTGTAAGTAGTGATTGCTTTAGATAATTTTGTAAGAGCATTGAGAAGCTCATAGTTTGTATACAGCTCCAATAGTTGCAAGTTTATATTTCTTATTGTAAAAATATTTTAGTTTGAATAGAAGCAAGTAGATTCTTGCATAATTCTCCAGCTCTTGTGTATGCCTTGTTTTGGAAATTTTTTGAATTTCTTCATTGCTGAAACAAAGCATAAATTTGTGCATTTCCAGAATTTAGAGTTCTTCTAAATTCTTTACAAATCTAACAACAAAAAAATTTCCTGCATAGTGAATTGTGTTTGCTCTAAGGAAGTCAGTATCATGTGGTAAAGTATTCCTTATTTCAAGATTGCTTCACTTTAACATAGTTATTACTCCCTTTGATCAAATACTTGGCAATCTGTTCTTGTGCTCTTCTCTCCTTTACACTGTCTTAATATCTGCATTAGTATCTTTGATGCTCCTTAAATAATTGACTTGTTTCAGTATTAAGAACATTATTTTTCCACAATCCATCATTGTTATGTTTCCTATTTCTAGTTTAGATTATGTCTCTTTTGTTTGCATTAAAAAACAAATTAGTCGCGACATTACTTTTCTAGTTTGTTTTTAGATTTTTTATAGTGAAGAGTCATGCTAGCAGACCTGATGCCTTCCAAGGAATCTTTTCTTTATTTTTTAAAGAAGGTCTGTTATATATATATATATATATATATATATATATATATATATATATATATATATATATATATATATATATATTGCTGAGCATTGCCCACAAATTCTATGACATTCTCAAATTTGTTTCTTTCGTTACTCATTGGGAGGGGAAGCTTTCAATATGTTTATTTCCTTAAGTATCCCAACGCTCGCGCTTAGTTTTGACCACAAATGCTACTGCATTCTCAAATTCCTTTGCTCTTGACTACTATCTTTCGTTTGGTTAATTTGTAGTGATTGTTTCCAACTGTTTATACTTACTCAAACATTTTTTTTTTCTTTTTAACCTCAAATGATTTCTATTGTCTTCAAATATGATGATGCTTTACTCTTTAATTTGTCCAAGTGCTAGAGCAGTCTTTCGAATCTTGCTAGACAATCCTTTCCTTTGACCTTTCCTATTATAAGTGATATATCCAAGGCCTTCATATTATGGCGTCATTATTTGCTAGATAGTCTGTCTCTTTCATTGTTGATACTTTCCCAATCCTTTACCTTGTAAAGAATTTAGAAGAACTCTAAATTCTGGAAATGCAAAAAAATGCTCTGTTTCAGCAATGGATAAAATTCAAAATCCACAAAACAGGGCAGACATGAGAGCTGGAGAAATTTATGCAAGAATTCACTTGCTTCTATTCAAATTAAAACACTTCTACAATAAGAAATAAAACTTACAACTGTGGAGCTGCATACAAACTTCTATGAGCTTCACAAAGCTCTTACAAGATCATCTGAAACAATCACTGCTTAAAAGAAAGATCATTCACATCTCTGATTAAAACAAAGTATTCAAAATATTACTTGCTGCTGCATATAAAAGGAGAGATTACAAATATGTAAATCTCTTATGAAAGAATAAATACATTCTTTTCATTAAATAGAATTTGCTGTCCAAAAGAAGAAGATGGAAGAAGGAAGAAGTTTGTAGAAGAAATCAGATTTCCCCCAAATCTGATTTGAACATATCTTCCAAAGTCCACACAAAAAATCAGATTTTAAACTTTATCAAAAAGTAAAGTCAAATATGGAGGCTTCAGACAATCAGATTTGATTTGCAAATCTAACACTCCCCCATTGTCTTAAGCCGATAAAACAAGATCATGCTTGATCCAAACTAACTACGCCAAGATTTCTCCTTAGGCGCTCAAAACTTGCAATGCCCAATGGCTTAGTGAAAATGTCTGCTAGCTGCTGCTCTGACCTGCAAAACTCCATTTTTATTTCACCATTCTCAACTAATTCTGTGATAAAATGATATTTGATTTCAATGTGCTTGCTTCTTCCATGAAACACTAGATTTTTTGACAATGCTATTGAGAAAATATTGTCACAAAATATTGTGGTTCCATCCTCTTGTTCTTGCTTCAAATCTGCCAAGATCCTTCTTAGCCAAATAGTTTGACATGCTGCTACATTCGCTGCTATATATTCAGCCTCTACTGTAGATTGAGCAACTATGGGTTGCTTCTTAGAAGCCCATGAGATTACACTTGAACCCATGTGAAAGACATATCCGGAAGTGCTCTTCCTATCATCCAAACTCCCTGCCCAATCACTATCTATATAGCCAATAAGATCAAAAACATTTGCTGCAGTATAAAAAATACCATATCCTTTGGTGCCTTTTACATACCTTAGGATTCTCTTTCCTGCTTGCCAATGGGAGTCCTTTGGAGTTTTCATAAATCTAAAAATCAAACTTACTACATGCATAGTGTCTGGCCTAGTAGCTGTTAAATACATCAAACTTCCAACTAAACTTTTATATAAAGTTGGATCCACATTTCTGCTGCAATCTTGCTCGCTTAACTTCAAACCTACTGAAGTTGGTGTTGGAGTAGGCTTGCTACTTTGCATTTTAAATCTCTCCAAAATCTGGTTTGCATATATTTCTTGAGAGATAAAAATACCATCATGCATTTGTTTTACTTCTATGCCTAGAAAAATCTCAAGAGACCTAAGTCTGACATTTCAAACTCACTTTTCATGGCCTATTTAAAATCAGCAATGAGGAAATCATTATCCCCAGTAAAGATTAAATCATCAACATACAAGACAACAATTAAAATATTAACATTAGTTGCCTTGATGTAAAGAGTGGGCTCACCATGGCTTTTGCAAAAGCCATTGCTCATCAAATATGAGTCAATTCTGCTATACCATGCCCGTGGAGCTTGCTTAAGCCCATAAAGAGCTTTGTTCAGCCTATACACTTTACTTTCATGACCTAGAACTTCATAACCAGGTGGCTGCTCCACATAAACCTCTTCTTTCAATACTCCATTCAAGAAGGCGGACTTCACATCCATTTGATAAACCTTCCATTTATGCTGGGTTGCAATTGCTATGACAGCATGCACGGTTTCCATTCTAGCAACAGGGGCATAGGTCTCATCATAATCTATACCAAACTGCTGTTTGTACCCCTTGACCACCAATCGAGCCTTATGCCTATCTATTTTTCCTTCAGCATTGCTCTTGGTCTTGTAAACCCATTTAACTCCAATAATTTTCTTATTTGGAGGTAAATTAGTGAGCTCCCAAATTTCATTTCTTTTTATTGCATCCATTTCCTCATCCATGGCCTTACACCATTTTTCTTCCTTTTCAGCATCCTCAAAATAAATTGGATCACTATGAGAAAATAATGCAAAATTAATGTTTTCATCAAATTCATTTTCATACCTTTCATCTTGGTATATCTCCCTTAGACTTTTGGTCTTTCTTGGCACTAGGGAGGCGAGAGTGGGATCATAGTGCTTGAAGATGTGTCCACCGAGCCATCCCATGACTCATTTTCAATAAAATCCACATCTCTTGAAGTGATGATCTTCTTACCAACTGGATCATATAATCTGTATGCCTTTGATTCTGGACTATAACCAGTGAAGACACACTTCACTCCTTTATCATCAAACTTTTGCCTTTGCTCCTTTGGCACGTGTGCATATGCTACACACCCAAACACTCTCAAGTGTTCAACCATCCATTTATGCTTTGTCCATGCTTCTATTGGAATCTTGTCACGAACTACTTTTGTAGGACTTCTATTTATTAAGTATACTGCTGTTGCTACAACCTCTCCCCAATATTCAATTGGGAGTCCTTTTTCTTTCATCATGCTTCTTGCTATCTCAACGATGGTTCTATTTTTTCTTTCAGCCACTCCATTTTGCTGCGGAGTATAACTGGCTGTAAGCTCTTTCTTTATACTATTTTGCCTGCAAAAATTCACAAAAATATTGGAGGTATATTCCCCCCCTCTATCTGATCTTAGGAGTTTAAAATTTTTCCCACATTCATTTTCAGCCTCGGCTTTAAATTCTAGAAACTTATCAAAAGGTTCAGATTTATTTTTCATAAAATAAACCCATGTTCTATGATTGAAATCATCTATGAATGTCATAAAATAAGTACTCCCCCCAATGGAAGTGATTTTCATAGGGCCAACTAAATCAGTATGCACCAATCCTAATGGTGCTCTTGCCCTTCTAGAGTTTCCAGAATTAAAGGGCAGCCTATGTTGCTTACCCAAAATACAAGCCTCACACTTGCTACTCAACTCTTTAATACATGGCAAATCATCTACCATAAGTTTCTTGGACAATAAATTTAGAACACCATAGCCAAGATGTCCATACCTTAAATGCCATAGCTTGGAGGGGTCTTCAATGACACTCTTGAAGGTTGATTGTTGTACTGTTGTACATTCTTTCTTGGGAGGTGCTGCTGATTGTGAAGAGAAAAACATCTCCACCTTCAATGGAAACATTCAGTTCTTTGTCATTCGAACAGCTGCAACAATTTTCTTGCTCCCATCCTTCTCATAAATGACACATTGGTCATTCTCCATCAGCACTTTGTAACCAGTTTGAGTGAGCTGTCCAACACTCATCAAATTGTGCTTTATACCCAGGGCAAAATAAACATTCTGAATTTCTTGTTTCTCACCTTGCTTGGTGCGGATCATAATAGATCCTTTGCCCACGACTGGAACAACTCCATTGTTCCCCATTCTAATTTCTAATTTTACATTTTTATCAATGAAAGAAAAAAGACTTTCATTACCACTCATGTGGTTACTACAACCGCTGTCCAAATACCAGACTTCGGGGCTGCCTTCTTCACCAACATTGCACATGATGAAGGCTGTGGGATTATTTCCATCACCCACTTTCATATCAGTCATATTGGCACTTAGCTTTGACTGATTACTTTTCTTTTTCTAGCATTCACTAGCATAATGCCCAAATTTATGACAGTAATAACATTCAATATTACTCTTGTCTGAATTATATTTCTTCTTACCTCTGGAATTATTCTGAGAGTTGCTAGCTCCCTCATTTGTGGCTGCTCGTTTTGAGCTTTCTCCAACATTTTGTTGTCTGGAGTTACCATGACCTCTGCCTCTTGAACCTCTTCCAGAATTGTTTCTCCCTCTTTCCTTGCCTCTTGCATTGGCTTGAGCTCTGAAAGCTTGCTCTTGAGAAGAATTTGCTGATCTATTAATGCGATGCTCATGGGTTTGGAAAGAACCCATCAACTCATCAACAGTCATTAATTAGAGATCCTTTGCCTCTTCAATGGCAATAACTAAATTATCAAATTTTTAGGGCAGACTTCTCAAAAAATTTTTACTATTCTTTGCTCATCCATGGTTTCTCCATTGGTTCTCAACTGGTTTATCAAACTAGAGAGTCTTGAGCTGAAATCTGAAATGGCCTCATTGTCCTTCATGAGAAGAGTCTCAAACTCTCTTCGAAGCATTTGGAGCTTCACCAATCGAAGTTTTTTGGTTCCTTTGAAACTTGTATGAAGAATATCAGAAGCTTCTTTGGAATAATCAGTTGCTGCTATTTTGGGAAAGATTGCCTCTGTCAAGGCAGTCTCAATCAAGCTTAAAGCTTTTGCATCTTTCCTCCTTAACTCCTTCTACTGAGTCTTTTGATTGTTTGTGAGGGCAGCAAACTAAACTAGGTCAGTCACATCCGTAAATCCATTGACCACAAGCTCCCACAAATCATTTTTTGTCATAACAGTCCTCATCTTCTTTGCCCAAACATCATAATTTTGTCCATTGAAGGACGGTGGCTACTGCTAGCTCTTTCCTACATCTCCAGCCATGTATCCTATGCAAGATAAACAAATACTTAGAAAAAACAAATGCCCAAACTCACAAGGATTGAAGGCCAATCAGCTTTGATACCTTGTAAAGAACTTAGAAGAACACTAAATCTTGGAAATGCACAAAAATGCTCTGTTTCAGCAATGGATAAAATTCAAAATCTCCAAAACAGGGCAAACATGAGAGCTGGAGAAATTTATGCAAGAATTCACTTGCTTTTATTTAAATTAAAACACTTGTACAATAATAAATAAAACTTGCAACTATGGAACTGCATACAAACTTTTATGAGCTTCACAAAGCTCTTACAAGATTATCTGAAGCAATCACTGCTTAAAAGAAAGATCATTCACATCTCTGATTAAAACAAAGTATTCAAAATATTACTTGTTGCTGCATATAAAAGGAGAGATTACAAACATGTATATCTCTTATGAAAGAATAAAGACATTATTTCCATTAAATAAAATTTGCTATCCAAAAGAAGAAGATGGAAGAAGGAAGAAGTTTGTAGAAGAAATCAGATTTCCCCCAAATCTAATTTGAACATATCTGCCAAAGTCCACACAAAAAATCAGACTTTAAACTTTATCAAAAAGTAAAGTCAAATATGGAGGCTTCAGACAATCAAATTTGATTTGAAAATCCAACTTACCTTTATATATTATTTCTTTTATGATCTTTAAACCATATTGTTATGAAAATGACCTGCAACATTTGCACAATCAAATACATTCCCATCTTTACCTTGACACTCTTTATGACAAATAAATTCATAAAAATCACACTTACCAAATGAACGACACAAATATTCTGTGTAACATGAAGCATCACATATTGTTTGCTTTAACTTCTATTTCTTCATTCAACATTTATATTTCCTTTTGTAAATTGTTTTCCTCTTCTAATCTTATTATCCATTCCCGCAAATGTTCATTTCTTTTCTTAACCTCATCAAATAACTTAACTTTTATTCCTCACTTTGCATTTCTAATTTTAACTTTGTTCAAACCTTTCCAAAGACGAGAATTTTCCTCTTGAAGTTTATATTTTTTTTTCTCGACACTCTTTTATGTATGCTGTAATTTTTAACTGAGATTTCTTAAATTAAATTAATTCTTTATTTTATAGATCCACCATAGAAATTAAATTTGAGCTGACTGTATTCAGTTGATTATGATTATGTCATTCAATACCTTTGTCAAGTTGTGAAATGTGCATTTGAAGGAAAAATGACTCCTTATGAGATTTCCTAAACAAGATTGAAACACATGTGCAACTCAATGTCTTCGACATATATTTAACCTTGCATGCACAATTGCAAAAAACAAAGCAACACAAAGTTTGCAAGCTCTATTCAAATCGAAATACAATTAGTAGATCACAAAGATATCCTTCATGTGATTCAAATAAAAATAATATTGCATTCCTTACCTCAGTATGCTGCTCACAAACTTCAGGCTGGGGAAAGTCTGAACTGTTTAGCAAAAGTACTTCATCATGCCTTTGAAAAGTTCATGCATCCGTTTCAGCATGACTTTGATAATCATTAATGTCCATCTTTTCGTGTCTAAAGACATGATTATCTTCATTCAATCGAAGCTTGACAAAGTTTCTTTCATAGTTCTTCTTTTCATCAATGGCTTCCCGAGGATATGTGAACCGGATATGGGAGTCACTAGCTATGTTTGCTTTCTTTTCTTGGAAGAGATTGTTGAGATCAGTAGCATGCCGACACCGTACTCAACACACCGCACACTACTTGTTGTACACCGCATGCTGCACGCCACACAATGCACGACTGCACTTGGCACACAACACATAGCACACCTTGCACCGCACAATTGCACATCGCACACTTCACGTTGGACATCGCACGCCGCATTGTAATGTCCCCTATTACGCTTAGACTTAGTTATTTCCAATTTAACCCAATTGTAATATTTACGTCCAAGTCAAATGGGTAAAAGTTAATGATGTAAAAAGGGATTATACATTCATTTAATCCAACTAAGTTATTTATGTATATTTATGGACATCTATAATGACCATTGTGCCTAGAGAGCAACTGCAATGAGCTCCCTCAATGTTTCCAGATCCAAGCCCTTAGCCTATCTTGGGTCTATGCCAACAAGGCGCTCAGGGTTGCTCATCCCTACCCTATCTCGGGACTGTTAGCAATCAAATATTTATTGTAATTCTGATGATATTTTAAAAGTGATCAACACTCTCTCTTTTCCTAGCTATGGACAAATACAGGAGGCCTAGTTCTGGAAGTCAACGTAGCAGTATGGGAAAAAGAGAGGAAATAAATGCCTTAGTGGAAAGTATTGAAAGACTTAGGCTGCATTAGCAGAGATTGGCACAGAGTTTGTCGGATCTAGTAATAATAGACAGGGCAGCGAGGTATTTGGTCTCTGCTTTTAGCAGGCCGACATTGAGATTGCAGGGAAGAAAGCTTGAGTTTTCCCCGATAGGTGCCCTTGAAGAAAATGTATCCATATCTAGTACGACACCTGCTAGTCCTATCTACAGTGGTGATGATGGATTTATTTCACAGGAACATGTGGATGTTTCAATACCATTGGTTGACAGTAGCACTGAGCATCAACAGGTTGAGGCTCCCAGAGTAGTCACTACGAATTGTATAGAGGCAGCTGATGTTGTAGTTATCATTGAGTGTTTAGACCCTTCCATGGAGGGAGTTGTTATTGGAGATTTTTATGTCAGCTATAGTAGTGTTGCTCCAGTGCAGGAGGCAACTTCTTCCTCATATGGGACCGATGCATGTATAGAGTCTCTAGCTGTGAGGTTGGTGATCTAGGCATTACAACGGAGTCAGTTTATGACGGTTCATGTTGTAGCATTATTGGTGCACAGCCTGACGTTGAGTCATGTGTGTAGAGTTAGGTGTCAGAAGTTGCGGCTTTAGTAGGAGGTGTGGATGCAGATAGTATAGACACATCTGATGATGCTTTTGAGGATGTTGTGAGCCACATTGGGGATGACACCCTCTGTGAGATGTTGGGTGATGACTACGAGGAGTGTATGAGCTCTGACAACTCTGAGGTTTATGATAGAATTCGCAGTGTGGAATCAGTATAGGAGACAGTGGTCTTTTCCTGTATTGAGGATGTGAGCATGGACCTATTTAGTGATGACACTCATGATGGGAGTGTTGCAGTTGAGTTGGGTGACATAGATTCATGCCACAGTGTAGTTGATTCACATGACAACATTGAGTCATGTATGCAGCCAGAGTTAGCTAAGGACTTGCGGATAGGCGACGTGGACACTAACATCACATATATCTTTGATGTTGATAGTGAGGATGATGGGTGTTGCAGTGTTTCAGGCATTTTATATCAGACTTTGGGTGTGGACTCAACATTTTCATACGGTGGTGGTGGGTTCCAGATTCTTTGTTATGGGGACTCACGGATGAGGATTGGGAAGCATATGAGTGGCAAGAGTTTGTTACAGCCAGGGCTTCCACTTCTAGAGAGGGGGTTACTTCTTCGGTGACTCATGAGGATGATTCTTCCTGCAGCGAGACATGTTTGATTTATCAGACCCTGGGGGAGGACTCTGAGTTGTTAGTAAGTGAGGATGGATCCTAGGATCTGGATTGTCAGGTGGTTGCAGAGGACGAGGTAGATGGAGATTGTGTTGAGTTGGATTCTGCAGCAGCTTCCTCAGAGATAGATGAGGAGTTTGATGTCTGTACTCAGTTTGTAGATGTGTACTCGGATGAAAGTACATAGAGTTATAGTGATCTTGAGGGGAGTTTGTTGGATGCAGTTTCCTTCCATATTATTGACAGTGCAGTTGAGATTGTACATAGGAGGCTCGTTGTACAGAGCCATCATGTGATTAGCTAGTTGAGAGTTGGTGAGAGAGATATTACTTCTACTCTCAAGCATTTTGATGCCGCTCATCAGCTATTGACTATTTATGATTGGGGTGCTCCTATGACAGATGAGCACAATGGTGGTTACCTTTCCTTGACAGAGATTCATTCTTTGCGTGACGCTGTCAGAATTTTGAGACATGATTATTTATAGATGGTAGCCGATCAAGATCACCTAGTTGAGTGGGGGAGTACAACATATGAGGCATTGATGGACAGAGAGGAGGAGGTGAGTGATGTTACTCAGGAGCTCACAAGGACTTTTGAGGCTTTAGAGGGCACTCAGCGGGCTCTTTAGGAGTCATAGTTTCAGTTAGAGGAGGTGACTGTGGAGTTGGAGCATTTTTGGTCCACACTAGCCCTAGACCCAGTTCGGTTGCACATTGAGGTGGTTGGTGATGAGTTGGCTTCTACGGTTGGGGATGCGTGACATGATGATGTGGTAGACATATCTGTTTAGGGTATGGGTGCACTAGGTATGGATGAGGTAAGAATACCAGTGGAATCAAGTTTGCATGTTGATTTGCTTCCTTTTGTTGGAAGTGAATCTATTTCTTTGTCTCATATAGCTGATAGCATGGGACAATTGGCAGTGCCTAATTTTCAGAGGGATCAGTTGTGGGTTGTGAGGGAGCAAGTTGATGCTACCACGTATAATTTTTACCACACTGAGTCATTCATGGAGTATTTACTTGAGAGTGCAGATGTGCGATAGGATTCATACAGAGTGTTTGAGGGTACTCTCATCTGAGGTTCTTGTGCTATTCAGAGGTTGGTAGGGAAGATTGTGGAGACTCTATCTACTATGCTTCCCCACAAGGATTTCGAGATTGGGTTTGTTGAGAGGGTTTCTCAGGTTCCTACCCAGCCTATGGTTATGCAGAGTCATAGATTGGAGCTACCTCATGATTCCCAGTGTGGTAATGATGGACCATTGACCCATGGGTAGAGGATTTTGTCTCATGCAGGTGTGGACTGGCTCTAGTTTCTTACCATCCATTATGGGATGGGTTAGTCCCATATTTTGCAGATGGAATTGGCAGTTGCAAGTTAGACTACTTGCAATATTGACACACCTAGGACAGTTTATTAGAGGTTGGATTTGGTGGTAGTGACTTGGGTACCTATGGTTGTTATCATATGCACAGTGCAGTTGGGTGTGAGTGTCAGTTAGACAAGGATTCAAGTTTTGACAGAGTTGATGTTTCAATTGGGTTGAGTTCCATTGGGTTGTTTTCTGCAGCGACATCTACAATTGGTCTTCAAATGATGTTTTCGGTGATATTAGTTATTTTGGTGCTGCTGCTACATGAGTTTCTTGTACACGGCAAGGATAGTACAAAGTTCTACCCTTGGGATCTAGATAGACTGTGATGTTCATTTTTCTTTGAATTGCTTGGGGACAAGCAGTCTTAGGGAGGGAGGACTGTAATGTCCCCAATTTTGTCAACAAGTGAGTTTCAAGGATTAGCCTATTATTTTGATCCTCCTACGCTAATTATTGTGAATAGAGGGTCTTCTAAGGCAGAGCCCTGGCTTGGGAGGGTCTTGTCTTTTGCACAATGCAATAAGTTACAGGTTGGTCTTCGTTTGGCTCAGATCAGACTTCGTTTGGGCTTAGTTTTGTGTACAAGTACTATTTGTGGTAAGTCGGGTGTTAATCGATATGGACCCTATCTATTTTTGGAAAGTGCATTTGGTCACATGGAGAAATAATAGGTGTGACTCCTATTTCAGATGGCATATTTAAATGAAGAGTATTTTGGGAGTTATTATATTCTTAGCGGCCAAATTATTATTAAATCATTAAATGGCTTATTATAAAGTTATAATTTGAGTTTATAATTTCATGTAAGTTGAGGGTTAAGTCATCATTGGAAGGGGCCATTATTTAATTGATTATTAAACCTAAGTCGCATTATTACAAAGATACTTTATTAGAATAATGTTTTAAAGGAAGTTGTTATAAAATGATGTTGTGTTGAAGAAGCTTCTTAAGTGAAAAAAGTAAAGTTGAAGCTTTTTCAAAAAGCTTATATATTCAACTCGAGAAAGCACTTTACTCAACTATTGTTCATTTGATAAAAAATATGTTTTGAGATGCAGAGAAGAAAGGCTAGGGTTTGAGGACTAATTCCTCATCTTTGCAATTTGAATCATCACATGGTGATAGTGAATTTTGCCATTGAATTCTGAGAATTCAATTCTGACTATGTGAATTCAATTTTGGTGCTGAGGTATACCAAATTGGAGGAAGAATTATCAATTTACATTTGATATAGAGGGTTTCCATGCTGGATCGAATTCAATGCTGGTGTTTTAGAGCTGGAGGAAAATTGATAGTTGTATTTGTAGATTTGAGTTATACATGAATGTGAGGCAATACCGTACAAATTGAGGCTGCTGCTGAAAGAGTTTATTCAATGCCATACTACATTGAATTGTGAGCTGTGAATTATTATAAGTGTTGTGCCATTCCTTGGTGGCTGCGTGACCAGTCTAAGAGGGTTGTGACATTCTTTAGAAGCTGTGTGACTATTGGAGGAGGCTACGTTAGTAATCTGAGGCTGTATTCTTCATTTACAGGTGTGCTTCAATTCCCTTGGGCTGTGATTCTTTTCCAGTAGTCACGTGTAATTAAAGGTGCCAAGATTTAATTGTGAATGCTTGTAATAGGGAATTAATTTGATAGTTATTGTAATTTTGATATTTTGTAAGCACTCAGTGGTGAATTAATGGCTGTAGTTATTTATCAAGTAGTTAAAAAATATAAGAAGTATCATTGAAATTCATATTTGATGTTCATTAATTTCTATATATTCTAAAAGAAATTTAGAAGTGCAATTTAATTTGAGGAAAGAGCTAGATTGTAAATGAGAGCTAGCTGGGCTCTTTACACAACAACTTGCTCTGTATCATTCGTCATCGTGCTAACAATTGGAGAACGTGATACCAAAAAACTCTCTCTGTTGTCCTCCATTGATGCACTCACCTCAACTGTATCTACTACATCTGTCTCAAGGATGGATGTAATCGTGTCCCCAACACATCCATCACTACTAACTGTGGAAGCTGACTCACCACCAACCACTATTATATGAAACTAAACATGATTTATGGCTGGCAAAGGCTAAATCTACTCCAACTCCATAGTCAACTCTGCCAACTACAACTGCAACTCCTGAAGAGGCCACTAAGTGCCGTCTAAAGCCTCAGAAGTTGTTGTGAGCTCCTGAGTAAGCTCACTCACCTCCTCTATGTCCATCAGTGTCTTGTATGTCATACTCCCCCACTCAACTAGGTGATCTCACTTGGCTATCAACTATAAATAATTATGTCTCATAATCCTTACAACCTCATGTAAGGAATGAATCTCTGTCAAGGAAAGGTAAGCACCACTATGCTCATCTGTCATAGGAGCACCTCAACCATAAACAACCAACAAACGATGAGTGGCATCAAAATGCTCGAGAGTAACAGTAATATCTCTCTCACCAACTCTGAACTGGCTAGTCACATGATGACTCTATACAACGGGTTTCCTATGCAAAATATGAACTATACTATCCATACTACGGTAGGAAGTTGTATCCAACAAATCCCCCTCAAGATCACTGTATCTCTATGTACTATCAACCGAGAACACATCTGCAAATTGAGTACTAACATCAGACTCATCCTCATCCACCCTTGAGGAAGTTGTTGCTGAATGTGACTCATTACAACCCTCAGCTACCTCGTCCTTTGTAACCGCATGACAATCCAGATCCTGGGACCCATCCTCACTCACGATCAACTCAGAGTCCTCCCCTAGGGTGTGATAAATCAAGGAGGACTCCCTAGAGTTAGACTCATTCTCATGAGTCATCGATGAGGTAACCTCATCTCTAGAAGTGGAAGCCTTGGATGTAATAAACTTTTGCCACTCATATGCTTCCCTATCCTCATCCGCGAGTCCCTATAAAAAAGGATCCTAGAACCCACCACCGTTAGAAGACAACATTTAGTCTACACCCAAAGTCTGATATAAAAAAACAAAAACACCGCAGCACCCATCATCCTCACTCTCAACATCAGAGGTATTCGCGATGCTAGTATTAACATCATTTATCTAAACCTCTCTGTTATCTCTGGCTGCATACATGACTCAATATCATCCCATGAATCACCTACACTGTGGCATGAATCTATGTCACTTTACTCATCTGTAACATTCCCATCATGAGTGTCATCACTGGGTAGCTCCATGCTCACATCCTCAATAAGGAAAAGACTGTTGTCTCCTACACTGACTCCACACTGTGATTGCTATCATAAATATTAGAGTTGTCAGAGCTCATATACTTGTCGCAGTCCTCAAAGATAACACCATCATCTATGGTGTCAGAATCCATAGTGATATCTACAACATCCTTCTGCTGTCACCCTATCCACAACATCAACAACAGGCTCAGGATGCTAAAACTCAATATCACTATCTGTCAACAAGATAGGCACATCCGCATGTCCCTATAAGAAGTTTCCAACATCATGTGTGGAAATAGGACTAATGGCTGTCCTACTAAGAACAGGACCATCTCCGCCATGATCAGGACAATCTCTGACTTAACCATCTTCGCAAGGAAGACTTTCTAAAGAAGGAAACCATGAAACTAGCTGCCCTGTCAACAGTGGCTAGATCTGCAAGTTGGGCCTTTAGCCTTTCTTGTGTTTGCCTCAATTTCTCCATTTCATTTTCCAAGGTACTTGATTGTTTCCTAACCCATGTCACATTGCTCAACTAGTTTCCATATTTATTTTGTTTTCTATATTTATCCATGACTGAAAAATAAAGCTAGAGTGTTGGTTACTCCAAACAAAAGTGTGAGCTCAATAATTTCTAACCTAACAGGATGGCAAGAAACCGGCTGTGATTCCATTGTAAAGAGCCTAGATGGCTCCTAACTTGGAAATCGATTTTCTTTGTATTTGATTTGTAATTTTTGAATTTTTGAACATATATAATTCTTGGCAATTTTATCCATATATAAATTAATCTCATACAACAATTAACTACTAAATCCAAACTGAACAAATTAAATAATTCAAGTACTTGCATTGTCCAAAAAACAATACTTATTAAATTAATGCAAAGGCGACACATTGGAATGAAACACAACTATTTAGGAAAGTCATGTAGCCTCTATAAAGTGTTACCTAACCTCAAATAAATAAGACGTCACCCCCTATGAGCAAGTCACAGCCCCAAACATGGCACGCAGCCGCAAGGAAGAGAAAACGTGACTCTAAGAGAGTCCACTCAGCTGCCATGGAAGTTGACGCAGCTTCCATAGGTTTGACATAGCCATCACAATGTTGGACGCAACTCTCTGAATTAGATTTCTGCTACTTGGGAATGTACACAGCTTCTCAAAGATAAATGCAGCCCTTAAAATTCAATTGCTGCCTTAAGAATTTTGCAGCCTTCAAACCCTTCCCAATTTCATCAAAATGAGTGTATAATAATGACAATTTTGTTATACAGCAGCACCAAAATATCAACAACATACTCCGAATGAATCTTCAGAACCCAGAGCACAATTCACCTCCAAACCAGTGATTCAAAGTACAAACAAAGGGGATGAATCAGTCCTCAAACCCTAGCTGAAAAAATTCTCAACTATTTCTCCAAATGATAAAAAGAAACGCCAATAATGAATAATGAATTCTCCAGAGTCTATTTTATAATAAAAGAAGTTTGGCTTTTGCAACACATTTTTCACTTAAAAAGCTTCTTGCACACACTTTTAAATTATAACACAAATGATAAAGTTATTTATCAAGATAAACGTAATAAACATTTTATAATAAACGCTCCATCAAATAGACTCTATTAAATGCTCAAGAAGCCCAACACCCTGTGCCTACACTGCATTGCCAAAAATAGCAACTGCCCACAATAGACTTGCTAAAAATAGTAAGTCCCTCAAATTGGAAACTCTGCAAATGAATCCACTACTTTACTGATACTAATGTACATGCACTCTCCTAAAAATAGCAATCATGATGATCACCCAAAATAAGTACTTACTATAAATAGTAAGTCTGTCAATCTGACTCAAACGAAGATCAATACTAACATAAGAGACCTCCAAAGTGGAAATTGACCACTGGCTCTACGACACGACCCTATCCAACATCCTGATTAGCCTATGAAGGTCGCAGAAATAAGCTAATCCCATAAGCCTAAAAATAGGGACATTACAAGAACAATGGATATATGGTAGGTGTTGGCATTAAGTACAATGATAACCAGTAAGCCTGCTACCGGTACTAGTGTTGTCATTGATTGGCAAAAGAGTATAGAGACTTGTCACCTCTATACTATCTAGAGCTCCAAGGAGATCTATATAAAGGAAGGATGGTTTGGTAGATGGTGCCAATATATAAGAATCGGTCACTTGTCATAGCATTTGAATAGCATCTGAAACCGGGTATAGTAAACAGTCAAGTAGCGAAGGAAGGACTTGGCTACAACCAGTGTAGTCAAACATAGAGAAAAGAGTGAACAGCTAACCGGTGTCAGCAATAGCAACCGGGGCCGATACAACCGGTGAGGAGAGCCAAGAAAAGGGATAGTAATAGGTTAATGACTCTTACCTGTTCACAGCATGAGGATCTCAAACGATCTATGAAATGACTCCGGTATGAACCGAGGAAGTCATAGTCAAACTATCTGTTCTAACCAACTCTTTGACCGAGATTTTTTGCACTAAATCTAAGAATCTTTGAGTTATACTGGCAATTAGTTTGAGGTGCATCTGGAGGATTTAAAGCCAGAATCAGTGGCTTTAAAACAAAGCGTTATCTCCTATGAAGGAAAGTTGCTTGACACGCAACTACAGTTTTCTTCATAAAGTAGATAAAGCATGAGCATGCAGTGGATGTTTCCTCAACAAACTGATACTTCACTGAGTGTTGTTTCCGTTAAAGATATGAGGTTAGGTCATGCATGGGAGACTCAATTAGGGCTAGGGTTCTATATATTCTTCTCTGTGAGGCAAATAGAAGTTGCCTTCATTCTACTAGAGAAAAGAGTGAATTTGAGAAGCTTAAGAAGAGCTAGGGTAAATCAGAAAGAGGAGAAAAGAAAGAAGTCTGTGCAGTCAAGCACAACAGTAGAGGAGAACTCACCTGTGGTGACCGGTGATGATTCTCAGTTGAGCACAAACATAGATCTTATCAGGCTATGCAAAGCCAATTGTAAAAGGTCATTCTTCTATTGTTTTCTAGCAACTACAATAGTTAAATCCCAGTATTTGGGTGGACTCTAACAGGTCCCTTGTATCAAATCCTCTAAATGGGTAGCATCTTGCAGGGTGTTCAAAGTCCTTTAACCAGGCAGGTGACAGTCCCAACCGGTGCTGAGAGGGGAGGGGTGAATCAACACCTCTAAAACTTTACTCTTTAAATCTGATGAAGTTAACTTACAACTGAAAGGAAAATAGATTCATGCAGATAGTATAGTAAGCAACCATTCACACAGTGACACCAGATTTATCATATGGAAACCCAATTAGGGTGAAAACCATGGTGTGAAGAGACCTCACAAAATTTGTACTCTTCTAGAGTACACTCTGTTAGGAGCTTTCTCGGTTAAAGGATAACAATGCATTTGCTAGATGCGACCCGGTTAAGGGATTTGTTACAATAAGGCCTGTTAGGACCTGCCTGGTTAGAGGACTTTGAACACCTTGAAGAATGTTACCCGTTTAATGGATTTGATACAAGGGACCTATTAGAGTCCACCCAAATTCTAGGATTTAACTATTGTAGTTTGCTAGGAAATAATAGAGTGAATGACCTTTTACAGTTGACTACACACAATCTGATAAGATCTCTATTTGTGCTCAACTGAGAAGTAACACTGGTCGGTGCAGGTGTCTTCTCCTCTACTTCTGTGCTTTTCTGCATAGTTCTTCTTTTTCACTTCTTTCTATTTCACCTTGGCTTCAGCAACTTACAAGTTCACTCTTTTTCTCGGCAGAATGAAGGCAACTTTTATGTGCCTTGGAAAGAGAATATATAGGGTCTAAACCCCTAATTGTGCTCATTATGCATGACCTAATCTCTGATCCTTATCAGATACATCATGTAGTGAAGTGTCAATTATCTAAGGAAAACATTTGATGCATGTCCTTGCTTTATCTGTATAATGAAGAAAATAGTGGTTGCGTGCCAGGCAACTTTCCTTCACAGGAGATAATAGTATGATTTAAATCTGGTGATGCCGGTTTTAAATCCTTCAACCGTGCCTTAAAAAGCCACTAATTCTGACTTTAAATCCTTCAGGTGCGCCTCAAACCGATCACCAAGATAACTCAAAGTCACCCAGATTCACTGCAATAAATCTTGGTAAAAAAGAGTTGGCTGGAACAGACAGTTGACTATGACTTCCTCGGTTCATACCGGAGTCTTCTAATATATCGGTTGAGTTCTTCATGCACTGTCTCATTCTTGGCTTACCGGTTCATACAATCCTTGGTTTGCTATTCTTAGCTCGGCTTACCAGTTGAGCCATCCTCGATTGGTTACTGGTTGTAGCATGGTCCTCAACTGGTGCTGGAATCCTCTTTTCCTTTATTGTGTACATAGCCCGGTGGCTAATGATGTGTATAGTGACCGGTGGTATATGTATGTAGTCACAACGTTCTTGTATATTGACATCATCGGCCAAACCATCCTTTCATATAGATCTGTTTGGTTCTATGGACTTTATAGAGATGACAAGTCTCTATGCTCTTTTTGCCAATCAATGACAATATCAGTACCAGTTACATGCTTAATGCTTATCGAATATCATCAGTTAGTGCCAACAGCAGGCACTAACTGGCTTTATTGTAACAAATCCCTTAATTGGGTCGCACCTAGCAGTGTGTTATTATCCTTTAATCGGGAAAGCTCCTTATAGAGCGTAATCTAGAAGAGTACAAAATTTGTGAGGTCTCCTCACACCGTGGTTTTTACCCTAACCAGGTTTCCATGTGATAAATATGGTGTCACTGTGTGATTGTTTGCTTACTGTTATTATATGCTTATATTTGATTACCTGTTTGCTGTAAGTTTACTTCACCAAATTTGAAGAAAGAAGTTTTAGAGGTGCTGATTCACCCCTCCCCTCTTAGCACCGGTTGGGACTATCAATTGGTATCAGAGCCAAGTCTTGTTTTCTTTGCTGCTTAACCACACAAAGAAAAAGGCAAGATGACGAGAAAGGAAGGACCAAAGTTTTCAAAAGAAAACTTTACTCTCTGGTGCACCAGGATGAAGCTGTACATGAAGACCACCAACGATCAATACTGGAACCATGTCACAACTGATTATGTTGAACCTGTTGGCAAGCTGACACTCGATCAATAAAAGATCAAAACCGAGCACATAGCTGCTATGGACATGATAGCTAGCATGCTACCTGATCATGTGTATGATGAGATAGAACATCTTGATTCTGCCTTCAAGATGTGGGGCAAGTTGCAAATGGTCTATGGAGGAGGTCTAAACATTCAAAGAGCCAAGGTGGAAAGCCTCAGAGGAAAATATGATGATATGAGGATGAATGAAGGGGAAGACATTGAGCAATATAGAAACTGGATCAAAGAGGTGATCAACTCCATGAAAAGCGTTGGAGGAATGCTTAGTGAAGAGGAGGCAGTGAGCAAAATATTGAGAACTCTCAGACCTCAGTATGCAATCAAGATCTCGGCCATTCAAGAGCACAGATCGGTGACCAAAGATCAAGTCACCTTAGACTCCCTAATTGGTAAGTTGGCTGCTTTTGAATTAAGTAATTTTGATAATAGCTTACCCATCCAGGAAGTAGCTTTTAAGTCCTCTGCTAATATCTTTTCCACCAAAAAGGGAAGAGAAACCTGTAATTTGTAATGTCCCCATTTTTCAGATTTTGGGATTAGCTTGGTTTGGCGATCCTCGCAAGCTAATCAAGTGATCATAGGGGGTTAGATGTCAGAGCCAGTGTTGGGATTCCATTCTGGGGATTTAGTTTATTAGGTCTGCTCTTTGTTTGGGTCAATTCAGTCAACTTACTATTTTTAGTAAGTGCTTTTTTGGGTATGGCTTGGATTAGCAGGGTGTCTGCACAGAATGTCAGATGTTTCAAGATCGAGCTTCAGGGAATCTCTAATTTGAGAGACTTACTATTTATAGTAAGTCTATTTTTAGTAGCTGGCTATTTTTGGCAGTGGGTTATTTCTGATAGGGCAGTGAGCATTTGGGCTCTAGTGTTGGAAATGAGTTTGTTTTAGTTAGCAGAATTCAGTGGCTTTGTTTTTAAAGATATCATTATTAACTTAAAGTACTTTAATTTAATAACGTAAGTACTTTATAACTTTATTGTTATAAAGTGAAATTATCATTTAAAAGCCTTTTATATTAAAGTAAGTGAAATTGTGCTTTTTCCGAAAAAGCTATAAGTACAATTCGAAAAAGCACTTTCATTTACCCATTGTTGATTTGATAAATTATTAATGTGAGAATTTTGCTTGGCTTGGAAAAGCTAGGGTTTGAGCTTGGTCTTCAGCTTTTGGAGAGAGTTCTTCAGAGATTATTGAGCTTGGTCTTCTTCTAGGAGAGAGCCCAATTAATTCTTGAATGTCAGATTTACAGATTGTTTTTATGCAATTGATTTTTTATTTAAATGTACTGGAAGTGAAGCACGAAAATGGAGAATTGAAGGTTTCAAGATGAGTTTGTAGAGAAACGTCCATTCTCTTGGAAAATGTACTATGAATTTGATTTGTGTGCCCACGAGCTGTGCTAGACAGCCAACGTTTGGATTTTTACAACTTGCGTCTGGAATCCTAGGCCATACGGATACCTGCAGGGCCATATGGATTGTTCTGCCAGCCATATGTACTTTTTTTGTGCGCTACCTGTAACCTACATCACTATCATAGGGGAGTTTTACGCTGGTTCAGGGAATTCGGTCACATAGACTATACCTATAGCAGCTACGTGAGAAAGAAGGGCTTGTGTGAATCACCAGCTAGAGGTTATTTGTTGTACAGCTAGCATATTTGATCAAGTGCTAATTAAATTCAATTTGTTTCATGCAATAACAATGAACTTAAAGTGTAAACATCATTCTTGAGGATGGAAATCAAGTTAATAAATTATCTCAACACTTTGGTTTTTTGATGATTTTAAAGTTAGTGGAATTTATTGTTTTTTAATAAAAAAAAGAAATATCAGAAATTCAATTAATCAAATTTCTTTAGAAAATCAAAGTTACATTATTGAGAGCCAGCTAGGCTCTTCACATAATTGCTCTACCGGTAAGATTGGTAACCTGGCTGAGAAATTGCTCTCAGAAGAAATGGAGCAAGAAGAGTTTGAAGCACTCATTGCTAGGAGATTCCTCGGAGGAAAATGGGAGTACAAGGGAAAGCTCCCTTTGAAATGCTTCTCTTGCAACAAGATAGGACACATTGCTGCAAGGTGTCCTGATAATGAACAAAAAGATAAAAGAGACCAGTTCAAGAGCAAAGCAAAGAAGGAATGTTATCTTGCAAAGGAAGAAGTAATAGACAATGAGTCCAAAGACTCTAAGGATCCTGAAATTGTATTTGTTGCAATAAAGAAGGAGATCCTAGTGATAGAGGAAGCAACACTCATATCCAGATCTCATTAGCTTGATGACTGGATCATCGATAGCGGATGCACTCACCACATGACCGGTGACAAGAACAAGTTCATCAGCTTGGAGCTTAATGACAGTGGATCAGTTACCTTCAGAAATAATGCTCCCTGTGCCATTAAAGGTAAAGGTTCTATTGCACTCTACAACGATGTTGTCTGTGAAGATGTATACTAGGTTGAAGGACTCCAGTACAACTTAATGAGTGTTGCACAACTGAACAACAAAGGATTCCTATTGGAATTCGGACAACGCTCCTGTATAGTGAAGAATCAATCTGGAACCCATGTTGCAATTGGTAAATAGAGAAAAGGCAATCTGTTCTACTTGGACTCAATGGAAGGAGCTTGTCTCATAGCCTTGGTTAAAGGAGAATCAAGCAAAACTTGTCTTATGACCAAAGAAGACAGCAACTGGTTATGGCACAAGAGGCTCTACCACATAAACTTTGACAGTATTGTCAAAGTAAGCAAAAAGAAAATGGTAAGAGTACTTCCTGAGATTACAAAGCCCATCAATGGTGTTTGTAAAGATTGTCAGTTAGGAAATCTGACTGCAACATCTTTCAGTAGTAAGCCCTTCTTTGCTGAGAATGTTCTAGACCTGGTGCACACCGACCTATGTGGACCAATGAGAACAAAAAGCTACCATGGAGACAAGTACTTTATGCTCTTTGTAGATGACTTCTCCAAGATGATGTGGACACTCTTTCTTAAGGAGAAATCAGAACCTTTCCACATGTTCAAAATCTACAAAGCTAGAGTGGAAAAAGAGACCCGTAAAAGCTTGAAGTGTCTGAGATCAGATAGAGGAGGTGAATATACCTCTCAAGAATTCACTCACTATTGTGAGGAACATGGAATAAAAAGACATTTTTCTGTACCAAGGACTCCGCAGCAAAATGGAGTAGCAAAAAGAAGAAATAGGATGCTGATTGATTGTGCTAGAACCTTGTTGATTCAAAAGGATCTGCCTCATCACTTCTAGAGAGAAGCTGTCAGTACTGCTGTCTACACACTCAACCGAGTTCAAGTAAAAAAGGGAACCGGTAAGACTCCTTATGAACTATGGTTTAAGCACACTCTCAGTGTAGGATACTTCAAAATCTTTGGTAGTAAATGTTACATCAAAAGAGATATGTATTTTGGGAAGTTTGATCCTAAAAGTGATGAAGGAATATTTTTGGGGTACTCCACCAAAACTAAAGCCTACCGGTGTCTAAATAAGAAAACAAGCAAAATAATTGAAAGCATCAATGTAAAAATTGATGAATCTTCATAATCGAATAAGAAGACCAGTCATGATAATCATGATAGTCTTGAAGGACTAAATGAAGGAAATGCTTTTGAGTTCAATGAAGCAGTGACTAAAGATGAAGAAGAACACCATGTGAATAGACACCTGGTGTAGGAAACTGTACCTAAAGCATAGGATGGTGAACAAGAAGATGTTCAGAATCATGGTGAGGAAATTGCTCAACCGAAAGAGCTTGACTGGGAACAACACCCGGTTCTCCCAAGGTATGTCACATATCACTCTACTGATAACATTATTGGTGAAAAAATGCAAATATCTTAACTAGGAAGAAGGCCAAAGAGAACATCTGCTTACTTTCCTATAGAGAGCCCAAATCCACCAGGGAAGCTCTAGAAGATGACAATTGGGTCAAGGCCATGGAGGAAGAAATAGAGAAAATTGAAAAGAATGATACATGGGAACTTGTGCCAAGACCAAAGGACAAAAATGTCATAGGGACCAAGTGGGTCTATAGGAACAAGCTTAATGAAGATGGTAAAGTCATAAGAAATAAGGCAAGATTGGTTTGCAAAGGATATGCCTAGGAAGCCAGACTGGACTATGGGGAAACCTTTGCACCTGTAGCAAGACTGGAAGGAGTGAGAATTCTCCTTGCCTATGCTACTCACAAGAAATTCAAAGTATACAAGATGGATGTTAAGTCTGCATTCCTAAATGGAATACTAGAGGAAGAAGTATATATTGAACAACCAGAAGGCTTCACACTTGCACATGAGAATGGAATGGTCTGTAAACTAAAGAAAGCTCTTTATGGGCTTAAGCAAGCTCCGAGCGCATGGTATGAGAGATTGCATTCATACCTTCTAACGATAGGATTCACAAGGACTGGGGACAACAACAATATGTATCTCAAGACCGGAAAGGATAGAAATCTGATTGCTGAGATCTTTATGGGCGACATCATCTTTGGAGGAGATGACAAGATGAGCAAAGCCTTCGCTAAAGAAATGAAGAAAGAATTTGAGATGTCTATGATAGGCCCTATAAAATTCTTCATTGGACTACAGGTCCATCAGCTGAAAGAAGGTATTTTTATCTCTCAGTCCAAGTATATCAAAGAAATTCTTAAGACCTTTGGACTTGAAGATTCTAAACCGGTTGGAACCCCAATGATAACTAACCTCAAGTTATCAAAAGAGGATGATGCAAAAGAAGTGAATGAAACAATGTATCGGTCCATGATAGGTAAACTACAATATGCTGTTCACAGCAGATCAGACATTGCACATGTGGTTGGAATAGTGGCAAGATTCTCAGCTAATCCAAAAGAGACATCTGATAGCAGTAAAGAGAATCTTCAGATATCTAAGGGGCACTGAGGAATATGGATTGTGGTTTCCACACAAGGGAGGATTTGAAGTAAAAGTATACACTGATGCAGACTGGGTTGGCAACATTGATGATAGAAAGAGCACAAGTGGTGGTGCATTCTTTCTCGGTAGAAGAATTATTTCTTGGACAAGTAAGAAACAAAATTGTATTTCACAATCTACTACAGAAGCCAAATATGTTGCTGCAGCAATAAATTGCACACAGGTAATCTGGATCAAACAACTGCTGGGAGGAATCAAAGAACAGATACCTAAATTGATAGCTATCTATTATGATAGCACCAGTGCAATTAACATATCCAAGAATCCTGTTATGCTCTCCAAGACAAAACATATTGCCATTAAGTATCATTACTTGAGAGAGCTAGGACAAGACAAAGAGGTGAGATTGGAGTATGTTCCCACAAAGGAACAAATTGTTGATATCTTCACAAAGCCATTAACAAAGAGTACTTTTGAGTATCTCAGAGGTAAAATAGGGGTGATACCCCTTCAAGATCTTCTAGTTAACTTGCAAAGGTGATCATCAGTTCATTATGCTTCAATAGAGGGTTACACCTAATCTTTTCTGGACTAATGAAAAAGGAATGTTGCTCCTAGGGGGAGTGGATTAAAAAAAAAGGGGTAGTCTCTTTGACTAGCCTTTGGCATTATTGTCAAAAAGGGGGAGAGTTTGGCAATAACTGGAAGACTGTTGCAGTAGTAGTGGTACAAAGACATAAGCACAGTAAACTGGTGATATTGTGATTACCCATCAAGGGTTTTGCCATCAATGCCAAAGGGGGAGATTGTTGGCATTAAGTAATGATAATCGGTAAGCTTGATATCGGTACTAGTGTTGTCATTGATTGGCAAAAGAGTATAGAGACTTGTCACCTCTATACTATCTAGAGATCCAAGGAGATCTGTATAAAACAAGGATGGTTTGGCAGATGGTGCCAATATATAAGAACCGGTCACTTCTCACAGCATCTGAGTAGCATCTGAAACTGGGTATAGTAAAAAGTCAAGTAACAAAGGAAGGACTTGGCTACAACCGGTGTAGTCAAACACAAAAAAGAGTGAACAGCTAACCGGTGTCAGCAATAGCAACTGGGGCTAGTAAAACTGGTGAGGAGAGCCAAGAAAAGGGACAGTAACAGGTTAACGACTCTTACCTATTCATAGCATGAGGATCTCAATCGATCTATGAAATGACTCCGGTATGAACCGAGGAAGTCATAGTCAAACTATCTGTTCTAACCAACTCTTTGATCGAGATTTTTTGCACTAAATCCAAGAATTTTTGAGTTATACTAGCGATCAGTTTGAGGTGTGTCTGGAGGATTTAAAGTCAAAATTGGTGGCTTTAAAACAAAGCGTTATCTCCTATGAAGGAAAGTTCCTTGACATACAACTACAGTTTTCTTCATAAAGTAGATAAAGCATGAGCGTGCATCAGATGTTTCCTCAACGAACTGATACTTCACTGAGTGATGTTTCTGTTAAAGATCTGAGGTTAGGTCATGCATGGGAGACTCAATTAGGGCTAGGGCTCTATATATTCTTCTCCGTGAGGCAAATAGAAGTTTCCTTCATTCTGCCAGAGAAAAGAGTGAACCTGAGAAGCTCAAGAAGAGCTAGGGTAAATCAGAAAGAGGAGAAAAGAAAGAAGTGTGTGTAGTCAAGCACAACAGTAGAGGAGAACTCACTTGTGGTGACCAATGATGATTCTCAATTGAGCACAAATAGAGATCTTATTAGGCTATGCAAAGCCAATTGTAAAAGGTCATTCTTCTATTGTTTTCTAGCAACTACAATAGTTAAATCCCAGTATTTGGGTGGACTCTAACAGGTCCCTTGTATCAAATCCCCTAAATGGGTAGAATTTTGTAGGGTGTTCAAAGTCCTTTAACTAGGCAGGTGTTTATAGCTAAACGTGGACCTCTAATCCAGCCATAGACACAACATAGTCATTGCTCACAAAGTGAATTACGAAAATGAGTATGAATTACCCAATTCACGGATTCATAGTGAATCGACATGTTGCCTCCTAATTAGTTGGGGTATTTGAATTATTCTCAGATTGGAGAGCCAACAACCATAGACCAAGCTAAGACAGAGGATTTTAAAAATACTAAAAAAGAGAATGAATTGCAATTAAGCTAAGAATGATTATGCAAACTTAGCTAAGAACTTGAAAGGAAGATGAGAATGCAGATTTTAATGTAAAGAGCTTGAAATAAGCATGAGAACTAAGCTACTAACAAATAAGAAAACTAATTTAATATGAGAATGCAATTACACTAGCAATGGAGATTAATCTAATTAGATAATAAAAGCTTGAAAGCATGAAAATTGAGACAAAAATTGGCTATAGTTTTGATACACTAAAATTGCCTCTTCTCAAATGAAGGAGAGAAGGTTCATAATATAGACAAGCTCGGGAGAGGATGAAGAGTTTCTTGAAAAGAAATGGCTAACTCTTCATCTCCATGGAGGAAGGTGAGACAAATAATGAGGAATTATTTAATTTAATGAATGAGTATTGCCACATGGGTGGCTTTTTGAGTAATTTTGAATTAATAAATCCAAATAAATTAAGATGTCCATTCAAATAACCAAACATTTATTTAATTCCATGATGTGTATTAGATAAAAGGGGGTGGAATTAATTTAATTTAAAAGCACTTAGGACTTTAGAATTAAATTAATTAATCATAGGGATTATTTAGCCAATAAAGTTGAATATTTAGGAATTAAATATAGTGTATGATTAATGCAAATTTAGAGTTTTCTGTATTTGACACCAAGTCAAATAAAGTCAAATAGGAGATAGAATTGCCTAATACAATAGGACTTTAATGATGCAAAAATTGAAGAAATGCACCAAAGTCAATTAAAATTGTAAGGTGCCAATTTTGGGGTATTACATTTTGCCCCTCTTTGAATTGATATGCGAGCAACGCATTGATTCAAAGAATAGTCCGATGTGACAGATGATGAGCATTTCGGAAGTCAAGGTTAGATTGCCAAGACACCGATTAGATCGAGATGCACAACCAACTTCAGAATGAAGCATGATTCTCCGAAGTCTAAGTTAGATTGTGAAGACAACGGTCGGATTACCACTTGAGAGAAAACCAGAATCAGGGTTAGATTGCCCCAATACCCATTGATGCAGATTTAGGACTATCTCCAAAATTAGGTTTAGATTGCCCCAATACAAAGCTTAGTCCTCTGAGACCCGGGTTAGATTGCCCAGATAATGGTCAGAAAGAGATTTCGAGAGCCATCT
The DNA here is from genome assembly GCA_027943335.1 of Chamaecyparis obtusa. Taxonomy (NCBI): domain Eukaryota; kingdom Viridiplantae; phylum Streptophyta; class Pinopsida; order Cupressales; family Cupressaceae; genus Chamaecyparis; species Chamaecyparis obtusa. The sequence continues at coordinate 5,804,416 of BSBK01003345.1, forward strand.
CTAGAACAAAGTTTGACTTTCAAGAATTAGGGTTAGATTGCCCCAATACCTAATGAGATTTCGAGAACCATCTCCAGAAAGAAGCTTGATCCTCAAGGATCTGAGTTAGATTGCTGAGATACCTAAAAGATAGATGACAAGATGACAAGATGTGAGGCCCATAGATGCCCCTAGAGAAGAGATGCCCCTAGCAATGAGGACTTTTGATTCAGATCAGACTGATTAATTCGATAAGATTCAATGATGCAACCATCCTGCCCCCTTAGGAGTGAAATCGAAAGATGACACGTCAGAAAGATGATTGACAACAATAGGTTGCATATAGAGATAAGATCGAAGATCCAGAGGAACTCAAAATAGATTACGGAAGGATTGAGAAGCTGCAGAAGCAATTTGGAGTGATTTGGAAGTCGGAGTCCTATTGACCAAGTTTGACCATGGTTGACTAGATTTGACTATAGTTGACTTTTGATGAAAACATTGAAGATCTCAAGAAAATGATGACAAGATAAGATTCTGGCAAGAAAATGACACCGAAAGGTCGACTGCACAAGCGTCCGATCCCGATGGTCCTAGAATTTTAAAATGCAATTTTGAGCTATCTAGGAGTGTCAGATTTCAATTTTGATTTCGATCCCGAAAATGTATTCAGAATGGTTGATTTAGCCAAGGGTGAAGTTTTCACGCAAAATGGAGCACTTTTGAAAATTAGGTCAAAAGATATATAAGGCTCGGAGGGGTCATTTTAAAATCATTACTCACTTTGTCTTCTATCGAATCTAAGAGCTTTGAGAGAGATGGAAACGTGTAATGTCCCCTTTTTAGGGTACAATATATTGTGCTGGGTTGTTAGCCTTTTCACCTTGGCTCAGAGGGCTAACTGTGGTGTGGCAGTGTTCCAGGGGATGATCGGCCTAGGTGATTTCAATTCCAGGCCAATCGATGCAGTTTCTGCAAGTTTCTAGGGCACTTACTATTTATAGTAAGTCAGCAGGGGTTCAAAATTCTCAGCTTTTCAGTAGTGGACTTGGAGCGTCTCGTCGAGAGCTTTCCGATGAGCTATCACACGATGACATTCGAGCTTGTTTGGGCTTCCGTTTTAATGCCGGATGATTTCCTCATTTATTATTTTACTTTATAACTCAACGGTCATTTATTTAAAGTGACTTAAAGTGAGTTTATAAAGAGAGGAAATTGGCATACAAAGAGTCACAGTGGGGAAACTGAAGAGTCACAGCTGTAATGTCCCGCTTCCTTCTGGTGCTTAAACCTCTTATGTAGAAATGGGACTCTCTGAATTGTGTAATGTTCTGGATTAGTTTCTACTGAGTATGAATCTGCTCTGCCTAAGACTCTCTGATAACATAGTCTGTTTCCTATATATAATTCTGCATATATATATTTATCTTTGTATGGGTTCCCTGTGCATACTGAAACTGTATATGTATTCCTACGGCTTTTGTGATTATCTGTGCATGTAGTGTGGACTTCCCGTATATAACATATCGATGACTATGTGTTTGGTTTTAATATTTATGGAATGATCCCTCTGTTCGGATCTCACTTACGTAAATCTGTGGCTTGGTCTTCTTACTATGTGGCTTATTTGGAATTATATATAATGGCTTTATGTTGACTTCACTATCTTCCTTCCGGACTGTGCTTTCTTTCTAATGGTTTGATGTTGCTTCCAACCTGCTGACTGTTCCTTTCAAGTGCTGAGTCTTTATTGCCATGTTTGTTGTTGAATCTGCAAGTGATGGTTTCTATTTTATGCTTGGCTATCACCGTATTGTTCTGTGCCTCTACCGTTTGCCTTCAATCTCTCTTTTCCGTCCCTTTTTTCCCCCTCCTGCCCTGTATCGTATATCCTCCTTAATACCCATGTTAGTGACTCTTCTTGAGGGCGCGACTTTAGTTGCTGAATTAATTATCATTTTAAAATATATATTATAGTTTACTTGTATTAACATAATATATAATATATCTCAATTTTATATTATGATATTTCATTTTTAATGTCTGTATTATAATATATATATTTTTGCTCTATATTATATGATAATATTTGGTCTTTAAGACTAAATAATATTATATTATTATATTAATTATAATCGTTCCTTTATTTATTATTTATTATTATTATTTATCGATTAATAATATTATTTATTTATGATATTATTATATTTATTTATTAATAATATTATATATAATATTATTAATAATATGTTCTTCTGTTATTATAATAATAATTTACTTAAAATATAAATTATTATTGTGATTTAATTATAATTATATTTATTTTTAATTATTTAATTATTTAATCTTATATTTAATTTCTATTATCATTAAATTATGCTCCGAAAAGGGGACATTACAGTCCGCCCTTCCCAAATTTGCTTGTCCTCAAGCAATCCAAACCTCCAGTGTGAGTGGTGACTTGCTATGTCAATATCTAATCCAATGATCCTGAAATGACAATTTCAACTTGAGGTTAGAACTGCAATACATTCATAAAGATAACCTTATCAACTTAAAAATATTTCATCATATTATTCAATCTGAGAACAATAAAAATAAATAAAACTTATCTTGATTTGTTGTAGTACTTGTGTTCTCCTTGGTTAAATATCTCTTTGCTCCTTGATTAAATCGAGAATGTCTAGAACAAGTTTCAACACTCACCAAGAATGTTTTTTGATCATGCTCTAACGTTCACCAAAATGTCTCTCTCAGCGCTCACCAAGAACACTCTCTGCCAAGAATGGCGGCGCTCACCAAGAACGCCCTCTGCCAAGAATGGCGGCGCTCACCAAGAACGCCCTCTGCCAAGCATGGTGACGCTCACCAAGAATGTCCTCTACCAAGAATGGTGATGCTCACCAAGAGCATCCTCTACCAAGCATGGTGACGTTCACTTAGAACGTCTGAATCAAGTTTCGACACTCGCCAAGAATGTCACTTGATCAAGTTTCGGCGCTCACCAAGAGCACCCTCTACCAAAAATGGCGGCACTCACCAAGAACGCCCTTTGCCAAGAATGGCGGCGCTCACCAAAAATGCCCTCTGCCAAGCATGGTGATGCTCACCAAGAACGTCCTCTACCAAGAATGGTGATGCTCACCAAGAGCATCCTCTACCAAGCATGGCGACGTTCACTTAAAATGTCTGAATCAAGTTTTGACACTCACCAAGAATGTCTCTTGATCAGGTTTCGACACTCACCAAGAGCACCCTCTGCCAAGAATGGCGGCGCTCACCAAGAACGCCCTCTGCCAAGAATGGTGGCGCTCACCAAGAACGCTCTCTGCCAAGCATGGTGACGCTCACCAAGAACGTCATAAACAGAATGTATCAACACTCACCAAGAATGTCATTATTTGTATTATTAAATGTTTATTAATAACAAATTAGGTTTACATAAATATATTAATCACTATTTTTGCATTACTAGAAAACAAAAATCTTCCTAGTTGTCATATCTAGGGTTGAATCTCCTCAAAACTCCATTGGTTTTCTACTTGAATGTTATTGAGATTTCCTTGATCACACTTCGTTTCCTTATACGATGTTTCTTCATCTTGTGTTGCTTCAATTCTATGGACTTGACTCCTTTTCCCACACTTATGCCCTTGTTCCCATGGATCTTTGCATCTAAAGCATATACCTTTCTTTATTATTTCATCTCTCTCTTGGCATCGATGTCCTGTATCCCATTATTCTTTGCAAAAATAACATTTTCTTCCCTTATCATCCTTCCTTGATTCCTCATGTTCATATTGTGTCTTAGTCAAAACATTCTTAGCTCTTTCCCTAGGTGTATTAGATTCAACCTTTCTTGCCTTCCTAATGGCTTCCTCTAGGTTTTGAGGTTCAAATGGTTTTACAAAGTTTTTGGTGGGATCTTTTAGTCCTTCTATAAACATATAAGTGAGCCTCTTTTGAGAAAGATCAGGGACCATAACGAATAACCCTTGGAACTTGTGAACAAATTCTTCCACGGTTCCTATTTGCTTGAGTTGGGTGAGTTCTTGAAAATACCATTCAGGGTCTTTCTCATCAAATCTACTTATAAGCTTTTGGGAAAACTCCCCATAGGAATTTATATCTTGATGGCCTAGGGAAACAAGCCCATGATGCCACCATTCATGTGCTGCCCCTTCTAAGTGGAGTATTGCAAATTGAAGGGCATCCTCTTCTGTCATGGGACTTAGGGTAAAAAAAGTATTCAATTTTTGTAACCACGCATGGGCTATGATTTTTCCCATCCCATCAAAGTTTGGAAGTGTTACCTTGTTCATTTTGTGTTTGAGTTCTTTGTTTACATGTCTCCTGGTCATTTCTCTTCGCTTATCTTCACAAAATTCTATAAATGATACCACTTCTCTAATGTGGGGTAGCAATTCCGCATAAGCCCTTGCTATGTCTTCAGTGCTAGTCATGGGTTGTTCTATTCCTTCCCCTTCTCTTGGGGATTCTTCCCTAGGTAAGAAATGGGGTTGAGGTACTCCAGTGTTAGAGGTTATATTATTGTTCTCTGAGTGATTCGAACTAGTTTCTCTCCCTTGGTGAGGAGGGCCTTTTAAATTATTGATTGAATTCCCCATGTTTTGTAAAGCCTGGAGGAGGGCCTGATTTGATTTTTCCATTTGACTTATTAATGTTTGATTTTTTTGCTCCATATAAGATCTCATCTCATTGGCTAAGTCATCCATTGTATTTTTCCTCATTCCTTTCTTGTAGGTTTGCATAAGCCCGACTCACAGGATGGCAGGATTATGCTCTGATACCACTGTAATGTCCCACTTCCTTCTGGTGCTTAAACCTCTTATGTAGAAATGGGACTCTCTGAATTGTGTAATGTTCTGGATTAGTTTCTACTAAGTATGAATCTACTTTGCCTGAGACTCTCCAATAACATAGTCTGTTTCCTATATATAATTCTGCATATATATATTTATCTTTTTATGGGTTCCCTGTGCATACTGAAACCGTATATGTATTCCTGTGGCTTTTGTGATTATCTGCGCATGTAGTGTGGACTTCCCGTATATAACATATCGATGACTATGTGTTTGGTTTTAATATTTATGGAATGATCCCTCTGTTCGGATCTCACTTACGTAAATCTATGGCTTGGTCTTCTTACTACGTGGCTTATTTGGAATTATATATAATGGCTTTATGTTGACTTCACTATCTTCCTTCTGGACTGTGCTTTCTTTCTAATGGTTTGACGTTGCTTCCAGCCTGCTGACTATTCCTTTTGAGTGCTGAGTCTTTATTGCCACCTTTGTTGTTGAATCTGCAAGTGATGGTTTCTATTTTATCCTTGGCTATCACCATATTGGTCTGTGCCTCTACCGTTTGCCTTCAATCTCTCTTCTTTGTCCCTTTTTTCCCCCTCCTACCCTGTATCGTATATCCTCCTTAATACCCATGTCAGTGACTCTTCTTGAGGGCGCAACTTTAGTTGCTGGATTAATTATCATTTTAAAATATATATTATAGTTTACTTGTATTAACATAATCTATAATATATCTCAATTTTATATTATGATATTTCATTTTTAATGTCTGTATTATAATATATATATTTTTGTTCTATATTATATGATAATATTTGGTCTTTAAGACTATTTAATATTATATTATTATATTAATTATAATCGTTCCTTTATTTATTATTTATTATTATTATTTATCGATTAATAATATTATTTATTTATGATATTATTATATTTATTTATTAATAATATTATATATAATATTATTACTAATATGTTCTTCTGTTATTATAATAATAATTTACTTAATTATATAAATTATTATCGTGATTTAATTATAATTATATTTATTTTTAATTATTTAATCTTATATTTAATTTCTATTATCATTAAATTATGCTCCGGAAAGGGGACATTACAACAACTGCAACCATAAGAGGAGGTTTTGGAGTGTCATTTGAGCATGCTTCAGTTTATGGATATTACTTCTCTTTGAGAATTCGAGAAGCTTCAGCTATCGAATCAGAAATCTGAGGATGAAAACCTTCAGCATTTCTTGGTGGATTGGACGAAAACCCGATTCATCCCAGTGCGAATTCACTCAAAGTTCGCCATTGTTTTACCAGGTTCCTTTCATCCAGTCTTACTGTTCTTTACTGTATTTTGGATTGGATATTGTATTTTGTGGTTATTGTATTTGTTGATGTATAATACAAAACTTGACTTTCTGAGTTATTTCATAAGATTGTACTTGCTGATTTTATGAATAAATCTGCTGGTTATTCGAGAGTATCTACTGGTTATTTGCATGTTATTGTTTATTTTAAATCTGCTTAAGATTTAGTGGTCGAAGTTAGTAAATGGCTGGTTAGGGTCATTTCAGTGGTATCAGAGATAAAAATCTTGCTAGCCTATGAGATTTTTCTGTGAAATTTGCAGAGATATTCTTATAGAGACAAATCATACAGGGATTTTTAGTTGCAGTATTTATCAGAAGGAAGTTAATCAATTTGTGGAGGAATGATTTACATTAGTTTGGTTATTTATGGTAATAAACGAGACTTTTTCATTCACTATTTTTAGCAGTGATTATTGAAATCCTATTAGGGATGGGAGGAGCATTATTTCAGTCCTAGTTACTTTTCTGTAAGTCCTGTCTAAATAAATTGCAGAGCTTAGAAAGAAGTCCATATGAAATTTTGGGATCGTTCCATCTTATTACTAGAATATTGAGCCAAAATAATAAGTCGGTTCCATTAAAGTTGGCTATCGAGTTTCCCCTGCATCATTCAATATATATAGTGAGGAATACACAGGATAGGTATTTTGACAGCCATCCTAGGGTTTGATGCTTCGCATATGCATGGGATAAGTTACCAAAACAACTAGCATAATACCAAATTGGTTGTGTGTGAAGTTTAATTGGTAAGAGGAAATCTTCCGTATGCAACAGTATCAGAATAAATAACATAATAGGAAACAGGTATTTCGAAGTAGTCTATACATCCCAAGTGTGTGCGTATCATAGGGATTGGGCCAGAGAACTGTGGAGCGAAAATATATATTGAATAATTAAATATCGAGTCCCAAAATTGTGAGCAAGGTCTGACTAAATTTGCGATGAGTCTTCCATAGACAAAGTGGTGCATGGGCAAGTCTAATCTTGGAGGTGAATGTTCAGTTTAGGCTTATTAGGCAACATGGCTAAGAGTTGTATCATTCCTACACATTGGGGCATCATCTGGAGTGATGCTAACATCTAAAATATAGCAACATAGTCTGGAGCTTGATCATTTCTTAGTACTAGAGGTTTATTGAAGAGAGACCACTTCATAGGAGGGTGCGATTACACATCCAACTTGCCATTTGAGAGACCTAGTGAAATAGACTAAGCTACTGTGTCTCTCCACATTCACTTGGGTTAGAACGGAGGCTAGTAGCAGTATGTTGTCCAATCTGAAGACGTTCTTTACCAGCTGACTTAACGAAATAGCCGACATTAGGTTACAACACCTTAAAATTTGATGATTGTCGGCCATAAGTATTGGGCAAGGCTAAAGTATTTGATGAGAAAACAATACTTTTGAAGTGCCTCAATTTTCCGAGCTTCTCAATGCGTAGCTATTCCTAGTATCCACGGTGGCTTGTTTTGATGACTCGGTAATTATTCTGGCATTTTCCAAACCTTAGAGAATAGAACAATGTGTGGCATCTTCTTCTCACCTTTTGTGCGTTACTTAGCCATCTGAAGTCTTTGTCGACTGCTACTGTGACAGAGAGCCACTTCTTTGTCCATCTGAGCAGTTTTCAACAGTTGTGTGGGGAGTGACAATGGATAGAAGACACGTGGTGGATAATTCCCAATTTTAATATAGGGTGTGCTAACGGTATTGTTGGTGATCTTTTTCCCCAAAGGTCAGCTTGGCATTAAGATTGACAGGGCTAGTGTCACATTCACTCAACACTCCAAATCTGACAGGAAAAAGGGCCAACTGACAAGGATCAAAAAGAGATCCTTCTACACTTTGAGCTCCACATTCACTCAGGCAGGTATTGCCTTATCTGCACACTCAAGACACCTCATGACAAAACCAAAGGCCTGTAGACAGATTAATGTGAAATAGCAATCAATCTCCTATAGGTATCCTGTACCCCAATGATAGAAAGTCTCATGCAATAGCCCTACTTGCATGGAATGAGATTGAAAGCCAGAAACCTATACTAACAACAAGAAAGGGAAAGGGTGGGATAGAAAGGAAGTGATTTTAAAATGATTGAAAGGACCACTGAGATGCCCTAAGTCTCTGATAGACCAGTGCCTTATCCATTGGGCCACAGAGTCAAATACCCTACTGCAAGAGACAGTTATGAAACAAGAAAACAATATGCTCAATGTGTTGATGCTTGACATCAATCACACACCATGACCAAGCCTCAACTTAACACCCACCTGTGCATTCAAGCATGCTATTATCCATCAAAGGATTTTGACCCTCCCCTTAGAAGAGACCTATGAAAGGATAATACATTGACCAGCATCCACTGGAAGATGAACATGATCTATCCTTGATATATCAGCTCATACATGCATAAACACTAACCCTGAACCAGTTACCTCTGCGAAGATAACTCCACTTGCAAACACGTAGGCAATGCAAATAGACAAATCAAACACCCTTGATGTATGATTAATGCATTCAGAATTCAGATGGAGATAGCTTAATAACAGTAAGAATAAAATGAGTCCTCGTACATAAGACAAATCTGCTGCAGTATGCATTGTATTCTCTGAAACAACAATGGAAATAGAACACCCTATATGCAGAGAGAAGGGGAAACCTGCAGAATAGAGCCTTTCATGGAACCAGAAAGGAACTCTAAGCTGGAACCCTTTGAAAATCAGCAAAAAAAACATATATACCCATGGTTACCTTGAAATCCCACACAAGTTAGGATGCAACAAGCTAAGGGTAACCATGGTTAGAGTTTTCCATCAATTAGGCATTTCAAAATCTGATATAATTCGGAGGGAAAACACTAAGTCCTGAATGCAATTAACACTTGATCTTCAATCATGAAAGAATCTCTGAAAGGCACCGAAGATCAATCAAAATTCTACAAAATTCAAACTGGAAGTGACCCTGCAACTACTTTTGGTACATTTCATTTATTCCCCTACGGTAAGACACTCCTCTCTGCAATCATCACACCTTGGAGCACACTAGAGCGGTAGAGAAGATCAGTTTCACCAACTCATGCCCCCTCTGTCATCAATTTGGGTCCTTTCCAGTCGTTGGAAACATTCACAGAGATTCAAATTTGAATCTGCAACAGTCACCATGCACCCGCGGGCTTCAAGTTTTTAACCATTCAAACATCTCGGGCTAACTCCGCAATGGCGACACTAAACAGTTGTCGCATGATCGCATAGCCTGGAAATGAGCTATGTGAACATGCGACACGTTACTTCCCACTGCCTTGTCCTAACTGCCGACACTGTCGCTTGCCACAATAAGGTTTGTCGCATGTTCGCAAGCTGGGAAACTGGCTTACGCGAACATGTGACAAGCCACAAACAGCAAACTTGCTGACTGTCAAAATCACCGCCGAGATACCCCCACCTGGGCCCACGTTCAAACCTATCAACCTGCCAGCTCGGACCAACCGGAAACCGCCATGACACATCCGCCACTGAGCCCACCAAATAGTCACAGACGGGCCCCAGGGACACGTGGCACCCTGTCGCATGATTGCATAACCCAGAAATGGGCTATGTGAACATGCGACCACCCGCAAGCCGCTACCTTGCCGCGCATAACCGCTACCGCACAACTCCGCAACCGCGTCACCAAACTGCCACCACAACCGTCACCGCAAGGGGTTCGTCGCATGATCGTATAGCCAATTTCTAGGCTATGCAAACTTGTGACAGCCATGAGGCCACCACATCACCACCCTCTCTGCATCTCCCTGGCCCACCGATGAAATGCCACCTCCGCAACAAAAGCCAACGGGCCCAAGGACATGTGGCAAGCGATCGCATGATCGCATAGCCAAAAACTGGGCTATGCGATCATGTGACAGCCTATCACAGGCTGCCCCATGACCACCTTGCTGCAAACGGGATCAACGACAGGCGCATGATCGCAAGGGGAAAGAATATTCCTCACGATCACACGCCGACCGTCGATCTCCCTCCTCTATCACCTGAAGAATCCAGCCCACTAACCACCAGGCATTCAGCGACTACGTGACAAACCGCTCGCTAAGTCGTGAGATGCTAGTCGCTAACTGCCAAAAAAGAAGAGATCAATAGACTACACAGTCGCCAGGTCGCTAGAAGAAGACCTAACCGCTAGACAGCCGAACACAATGAAAAGCTGGGACCACGTGGACAGGTGGCAGGCGGTCACATGATCGCATGTCAGAAAAGTCTGACATGCGGCCATGCGACAGCCAATCAAGAAGAATATTTGAAGGCCTGAGCCCACCTGTCATCGCACTTGCGCAGATAGGAAATGCTGGCAAACAGGGAACTGGGAGGTCGAAAACACACAAAGTTTTCACAATAGCAAAGGATTGAAAACACACAAGGTTTTCGATATTGACACACAGGTAAAGAAGGATGCGAAAACATCAAGGACTTTATGCAAGCTAAAAAGGTCGAAAACATCATGGATTTTCAAAAATACTGTGGGTTTTTGACACTTAGGTAGATTTTGAAAATATTTCCAGTAGGCTTAGAATTTGGATAACTTTCAGGATCTTATGAATTAGCACGTGAAATTCGGACCAGAGCTTGGTGACACAGTGAAGAACACAGGGCAGGAGGCAATGAAGAACACCTGCAATGAAAATAGGCCATATTCAAAGGATTTTACCATGACAGAAAAATGGCCTAACAGTGGCTCTGTCTGGGGATGATGGGTAACTTGTGCCCATGCGAGAATTCAAAATTTCTGGGAGAGCAAACCACCCACAGGACAAAAAAGGCAGGGACCACAAAAAATGCAGGGAATAGGAAAGCACACAACAGGAAGGGGAAAGATATTTATAGAGTTTACAAATATGTACAACTAGGCTCAAGGCTTCAAAAGAAAACCAGTGACCCTCCTGCATCAAAAATCTGGTTTTCATCCACATATGTGATGCCATGTCTGAAAAATTCTTTCCCATTCTACTACACACATATGTGAGTACTCATGGGCTGAAGAATAAACTTGCACTAATCACCACCCATGTTTTTCCAGCCATGACTATCATATTCATATTCAAACTCCAAGAAGTAGGGAACATCATCTACTTCTCCTTGATGACTAGAAACAAAAATTTTATCTAGTAATGCATTAGAAAATGTAGAATATTGACTATCATGCATTACCATAAAACTACCTGGCTAAGAAGGAAATAGATCCTCTGATTTACCTTCACGCATTGCTTCAGCCACTAAGCAAGTTGGCTCCTTAGTGATGTCTTCATGAATTGGACCATGAACCAAGTGAAGGTCAACTTCAAAGCTCTTATGACAGGGGAACACTACATCATCACTTTCACTAAAAGAATTTCTGTTCCAACTGCTGAAAGCAAAGTCTTCAACACTATCACAATCAGTATCATATTTATCAAAAGAAGGGAAAGGGCTTGAACAAGGAACTTGTTCATCACTGCAATCTTGATGACAGGAAAACACACTATCATGTCCTTCTACCTCTTCTTCTGCAGGGTCATTACATGATGGGAAATCTTGCATACATGGGTCTTCATTGTCATTTTGAACACTGGCCTCATTATCAGTGTCAAAGTGTATATCACAGGGGAGTTGCAAATCAAAGCCCACACAAGGTGCATACCTTTGGAACTGTTCAGCCAAGAGTGCTGAAATCATTTCACTGCTCAATGGACTTTGAACTTCATTTTCTTCTTCATCAGCTACATCCTTGTCATTGCAAACATCATTCTTATCCAAGACAAGAATGGAGACATCTGGCCTTAGATCATCTTGTGTGAAGCAATCTATGCAGGAATCATCATCTGCATCATATCCAATATTCTCCTCTTCATACAAAACATCATCACACCGGGATAAGAAAATTGCCTTCTCATGTTGACAAGGAGAAAAATCTGCAGACAAAAAGGAAATATTGCCAAATTCAGATTCATCTTCAACATCCTCATATGCACTGATCTCAGAATCAGCTTCATAGTCAACACTCTTTGCATAGTGAGATTCAAAATCAGAAACACTGGCCTCCTCATGAACATCATCAGGAGCCACCAGGCTTAGCAATCTTATGTCCTCTGCTAATTGCCAGTTCACCATTTTCAACCTTGCTAATTCCTTCTTGAGAGCAGCAACTTTATCAAAATGCTCAACAAACTTAGCTCTCAACACATCCCAAGAAGGGATTGAATATGAAGGCAAGGACAAGAACCACTTCATTGCACCATCAAAAAATATGTGCACAAATAACCTCATGGCAACATCTTCATGTTCAACATCCATATCTCCAAAAATGCCCATGACAACATCAACATGCTGGCATGCAAAAACAGACCCACCAGCCATGAATCTTGGTAAGCACTTCCCATTCTCAGCAGACAACTCATTAGGGGCACCTTCAATGCCATCAAAACAAAAGGGCCTATATTCCTCCATGAGGAACTGCCCACTACAACTCATCCCTCAACAGCAGTGCTTAACACATGATAGGGATACATTTCAACAAAAGAATACTTCAAAGTTTTGCAGCAGAAGACCTATTGACTGAAAGGCAGGGCAGATCTAGAGCTCACCATGTAGCTCCATCAAGTTTTTTCTTTGTAGAGTTGCCACCTCCTTGAAGAGGAAAGAATATTCTTTGTTTCTGCTCCTAGTCAACACAAAACTACACAAGGTAACATGCACTGTCTATCAGGAAACACACTGATCAAATAGAGAACTCAGAGTCGCCACTCAGCACGCAGTGAGAAGATTTAGTCAATGCCTTTTGTTTATCTGACTTTATTCTAGACTCTCCCTAGCAAAGTCACCATTTTCTTGGTGATCTTTTTCCCCAAAGGTCAGCTTGGCATTAGGATTGACAGAGCTAGTGTCACATTCACTCAACACTCCAAATCTGACAGGAAAAAGGGCCAACTGACAAGGATCAAAGAGAGATCCTTCTACACTTTGAGCTCCACATTCACTTAGGTGGGTATTGCCTTATCTGCATACTCAAGACACCTCATGACAAAACCAAAGGCCTACAAACAGATTAATATGGAATAGCAATCAATCTCCTATAGGTATCCTGTACCCCAATGATAGAAAGTCTCATGCAATAGCCCTACTTGCATGGAATGAGATTGAAAGCCAGAAACCTATACTAATAGCAAGAAAGGGAAAGGGTGGGACAGAAAGGAAGTGATTTTAAAATGATTGAAAGGACCACTGAGATGCCCTAAGTCTCTGATAGACCAATGCCTTATCCATTGGGCCACAGAGTCAAATACCCTACTGCAAGAGATAGTTATGAAACAAGAAAACAATATGCTCAATGTGTTGATGCCTGACATCAATCACACACCAAGACCAAGCCTCAACTTAACACCCACCTGTGCATTCAAGAATGCTATTATTCATCAAAGGATTTTGACCCTCCCCTTAGAAGAGACCTATGAAAGGACAATACATTGACTAGCATCCACTAGAAGACAAACATGATCTATCCTTGATATCTCAGCTCATACATGCATAAACACTAACCCTAAACCAGTTACCTCTGCAAAGATAACTCCACTTGCAAACACATAGGCAATGCAAATAGACAAATCAAACACCCTTGATGTATGATTAATGCATTCAGAATTCAGATGGAGATAGCTTAATAACAGTAAGAATAAAATGAGTCCTCATACATAAGACAAATCTGCTGCAGTATGCATTGTATTCTCTGAACCAACAATAGAAACAGAACACCCTATATACAGAGAGAAGGGGAAACCTACAGAACAGAGCCTTTCATGGAACCAGAAAGGAACTCTAAGCTGGAACCCTTTGAAAATCAGAAAAAACAACATATATACCCATGGTTACCTTGAAATCCCACACAAGTTAGGATGCAACAAGCTAAGGGTAACCATGGTTAGAGTTTTCCATCAATTAGGCATTTCAAAATCTGATACAATTCAGAGGGAAAACACTAAGTCTTGAATGCAATTAACACTTGATCTTCAATCATGAAAGAATATCTGAAAGGCACCGAAGATCAATCAAAATTTTGCAAAATTCAAACTGGAAGCAACCCTGCAACTACTTTTGGTACATTTCATTTATTCCCCTACGGTAAGACACTCCTCTCTGCAATCATCACACACCCTAGAGCAAACTGAAGTGGCGGAGAAGATCGGTTTCACCAACTCAGGCCCCCTCTATCATCAATTTTGGTCCTTTTCAGTCGCTGGAAACGTTCATAGAGATTCAAATTTGTATCTGCAATGATCACCATGCACCTGCGGGCTTCAAGTTTTTAACCATTCAAACATCTTGGGCTAACTCCGCAATGGCAACACTAAACAGTTGTCGCATGATCGCATAGCTCGAAAATGGGCTATGCGAACATGTGACACGTTAATCCCACTGCATTCTCCTAACTGTCGACGCCATCGCTTGCCACAACAAGGTTTGTCGCATGTTCGCAAGCTGGGAAACTGGCTTACGCGAACATGCGACAAGCCGCAAACAGCAAACTTGCCGACTGTCAAAATCACCCCCGAGATACCCCCACCTGGGCCCACATTCAAACCTATCAACCTGCCAGCTCGGACCAATCGGAAACCGCCACGACACATCCGCCACCGAGCCCACCAAACAGTCACAGATGGGCCCTAAGGACATGTGGCACCCTGTCGCATGATCAGATAGCCCAGAAATGGGCTATGCGAACATGCGACAACTTGCAGGTCGCTACCTTGCCGTGCATAACCGCCACCGCACAACTCCGCAACCGAGTCACCAAATTGCCACCACAACCGTCACCGCAAGGGGTTCGTCGCATGATCACATAGCCAATTTTCGGGCTATGCGAACATGTGACAGCCATGAGGTCGCCACATCACCACCCTCTCTACCTCTCCCGGGCCCACCGACAAAATGCCACCTCCGCAACAAAAGCCAACAGACCCAAGGACACATGGCAAGTGGTCGCATGATCGCATAACCAAAAATTGGGTATGTGATCATGCGACAGCCTATCAGAGGCTGCCCCATGACCACCTTGCTGCAAACGGGATCAACAGCAGGTGCATGATTGCAAGGGGAAAGAATATTCCTCATGATCACATGCCAACCATCGATCTCCCTCCTCTGCCACCTGAAGAATCGGGCCCACTAACCGCCAGGCATTCAGTGACTACGCGACAAACCACTCACCCAGTTGTGAGATGCTAGCCGCTAACCACTAGAAGAGAAGAGATCACGCGACTACACAGTCGCCAGGTCGCCAGAAGAAGACCTAACCGCCAAACAGCCGAACACAATGAAAAGCTAGGACCATGTGGATAGGTGGCAGGCGGTCGCATGATCGCATGTCAGAAAAGTCTGACATGTGGCCATGCGAAAGCCAATCAGGAAGAACATTTGAAGGTCCGAGCCCACCTGTCATCGCACTTGCACAGATAGGAAATGCTGGCAAATAGGGAACTGGGAGGTCAAAAACACAAAGTTTTCACAACAGCAAAGGATTGAAAACACACAAGGTTTTCGATATTGACACAAAGGTAAACAAGGATGCGAAAACATCGAGGACTTTATGCAAGCCAAAAAGGTTGAAAACATCATGGATTTTCAAAAATACTGTGGGTTTTCGACACTTAGGCAGATTTTGAAAATATTTCCAGTAGGCTTAGAATTTGGATAACTTTCAGGATCTTATGAATTAGCATGTGAAATTCGGACCAGAGCTTGGTGACACAGTGAAGAACACAGGGCAGGAGGCAATGAAGAACACCTGCAAGGAAAATAGGCCATATTCAAAGGATTTTGCCATGACAGAAAAATGGCCTAACAGGTATCTTGAGAAATTTTACGATAGTTACCGCAAATATCCATTTTGTTTTCACGTGAAATTCAAATTTTATGTTAAAATTAACGCGTTTGTGCAGTGATTAAAGGATCAAAATCTTTATGGGTCCTAGCTTTATTATAATAGACTCATGCAATTATCATATTCTCAAACTTCGATGCAATGTTTAAGAATATAGTGCCGAAAGTGGGAGTTGAAACATTTGCGGGCAGCATAGCGCACCATACAGGAGTACCAGTGAACACAGGATTTCATTATTTGTTGCAAGATTATAGTTTGGGTTACATTTCTTCATGACTCATAAATTACTTGGGTTTCCTAAGGATGACACTTGAATTCTAAATGTGATGCTACCATGGTGGATGTATCTGGAGTCTTTGGTATTCAGAAACTACTTGTGGCTTTCCAAATGCTACCGTAATTGAAGGAGACAAATATTCTAAGCAAACTATAGTCAGATAGGAGTTATCGGGCCTTCATACAGTCAGTGGCAATATTATTAACCGTCCCATGAATGTGTGCCTCCGTCTCTATAGTATGCATGATTGGAGTCGACTTGTAGCTGCAATACATGTATACTTTGTCATCTGATTTTATTCTGGTTTGAAATTATAAAACAAGTTGGCACCTTATCATATCAATTGAAGGAAGGAAGAATAGGGGTGGTTGGAATATTTTTTTGAATGTGAGAAGAGCAATTGAATGAAGGTTTCAGAGGTCAAACTTGCAGCTGCACATCTCTGTCCTGAACAATAGAAATCTACCTTCTGTTAGTGGACTTTGAGGTGAAACTGTGTTAAACAACTATTTGATGATTTGCCTAGAAACTAAAATGTACAGATAAAGTGATTGCTCAATTGGTCCCAAGCATTCATTCCGTTATATATTTCAAGTCGGATTCATTATCACTTATATATTTCAAGTCAGGGAATAGTAGTCTGCGAAGCTATTACAAGAATATTTGGTTGCAGCGTTGTGAACCAGCAGACTTCACAATATTCAGAAACTCAACTCTTCTACATTTACAGAAAGCAAAAACACAGATTGTAATTGAGTTGATATAATATTGCTCTGTATAAGTTTGGTGTCATTCTAAAGAATTTGAGCAGTGTGAATTGGGACCTTCACTTGTAGCGACAAGTAGTTTCCAGCTAGGAAAGATGCATGGTTTGGAAAAAGTATGGATGGGTCTTGTTAAAATACAGCAACAGCTAGTCCAGATTTCACAACCTGATAAAAGGACATAAATACTTGACATGTATGATGAGTATAACATACTTTCTCCACAGGTTTAGAGAGATTTAACCTTCTCTAATTTCATGAACTTCCATCCAAGGCTACAATGCAAGACTTTAATGGAAAGGAAGTAGTGTCAGGATTTGGCTTGGGATCTACTTGCACAAGATAGGTGCAGAAATTTATATGTTGAGTTTCCAGCTATCCCTAATCAGCCTATAGGTGAACAAAATTCCAAACTAGACATGAGAGAGAAGACTGAAAGGG
The DNA here is from genome assembly GCA_027943335.1 of Chamaecyparis obtusa. Taxonomy (NCBI): domain Eukaryota; kingdom Viridiplantae; phylum Streptophyta; class Pinopsida; order Cupressales; family Cupressaceae; genus Chamaecyparis; species Chamaecyparis obtusa. The sequence goes on from BSBK01003345.1 coordinate 5,821,988, forward strand.
AGACAATGAATGAAGAATGGATTGCAAATTCTTGTGAAATTTCCTATATAGCTCCTATAGAAGATGATTTAATACAAGGTGGGAATAAATTAGAATTCCAAGATACTTCTAAAGGGAAACATAAATTAAGGAGGAAAGAGGAGCTTGAGGATGTTAAGTACACAATGCAAAGGTGTGAGACAACTCCTACACATGAAGGCATTGAGGACACTCAAGAGTATGAGGTGTGAATTGAAAATTTAGGTTGCTCCCAATTTGATTTTGTAGCAGCAATTAAGGAAAGGTGTGAGGAAAATGACTCCATTTACTATTATGATGGTAATCCTTTGATTATGCATGAAGTTGACACCCAAGTCTTGAGAACCAAACATGGAGCCAATTGTTCTAGCAAATAGATTGATTGGATGAAGCATAGGATTAATGTAGATATCACACTGGTTGACAATTCCTTGTTTAAGATGGTAACTGAGTTAACATTTGATAATCCCCTCTTTGAGTTAGATGAGGGAGATACTTCCTATCCCTAGGATGAGGACGAGGTTGGTTGCAAGCTATGGGACCCAGGAGCAGTTATCAGAGGTGAACCGTGGTCATTAGGTTGGAGTAGCGGGATGAGCTCAATTGATGAGCAATATGGTTTGAGTACCCATAGTACAGGAGAAGTAGCTATGTCTGGTGGCACGATGAGAGCGTTGTCTTTTCTTATACTACCGCTCAATGAGGATGTTGATCAAGTAGGACTTATTCAGTACGAGGCTATCGAGAGTGGCATGCTGGTTATGCTAGTTGGTGTGAATTTTTCACACAATGATATACATTGTATGACTCCGAGTATTGAGAGACAGTCATGGAGTCCTTATGCTGATTTGGGGTTTCCAATAGAGATAGTCAGTGCATTGCAAGTGGAAGTCTTATCCGGTGGTTTTGACAGTTTGCCTTTCCAACACAGTTATTGGTTTAGGTTACAGATCAGAGGGGCAGCTTTATGGCAGACGGATACTTTTGATATGTCACTTAGTATGGACAGTGAGCATTGAGATATTTTAGTTAGCTGGGGCGATATAGGGCTCTTTTTCTTGTGGGATCTAGGAGGGGTATACCCGCGGTTGGTTCTCATTTTTGGAGTTGATCGACAGGAGAGTTGGTTTTCTCCAGCATATGATGGTAGAGGCACAAGAGATTTCAGTTGGAGTGAGGATCTCAGTTGGGTTGAGTCCTTACTTACAGATGACAGCAGCACGGGGCAGATGGGCACGATTGATCTTGCAGTGAGTTGGGAGCCAGGCATTGGTTGGGCTACTGTATGGTTATGGAGAGAGTGGCTTCACAGATCGAAGCCTAATGACTATGTCAGCTACACACAACAAGTTGGTGGAGCAGCTTCCCTGAGATTAGTTTGGGATCCAGGTATTTGATTGCAGCATGTAGATACTGATTGCTTGAGGGCAAGTAATCTCTGAGAAGGGATGATTGTAATGTCCCCTTTTAAGGGTACATTATATTGTGCCAAGTTGTTAGCCTTTTCACCTTGGCTCGGAGGGCTAACCATGGCGTGGCAGTGTTCTAGGGGATGATTGACCTAGGTGGTTTCAGTTCCAAGCCAATCGATGCAGTTTTTACAGGTTTCCAAGGCACTTAATATTTATAGTAAGTCAGCAAGGGTTCAAAATTCTTGGCTTTTCAGTAGTGGACTTGGAGTGTCTCGTCGAGAGCTTTCCGGCGAGCTATCACACGATGACATCCAAGCTCGTTTGGGCTTCCATTTTAATGCCAGATGATTTTCTCATTTATTATTTTACTTTATAACTCAACGGTCATTTATTTAAAGTGACTTAAAGTGAGTTTATAAAGAGACAAAATGGGCATATGAAGAGTCACAGCTGCAGCCATAAGAGGAGGTTTTGGAGTCTCATTTGAGCATGCTTCAGTTTATGGATATTACTTCTCTTTGAGAATTCGAGAAGCTTCAGCTATCGAATCAGAAATCTGAGGATGGAAACCTTCAGCATTTCTTGGTGGATTGGACAAAAACCCGATTCATCCCGGTGTGGATTCACTCAGAGTTTGCTATTGTTTTACCAGGTTCCTTTCATCCAGTCTTACTATTCTTTACTGTATTTCAGATTTGATATTGTATTTTGTGGTTATTGTATTGCTGATGTATAATACAAAACCCAATTTTTTAAGTTATTTCATAAGATTGTACTTGCTGGTTTTATGAAAAAATCTGCTGGTTATTTGCATGTTATTGTTTATTTTAAATCTGCTTAATATTTAGTGTTTGAAGTTAGTAAATGGCTGGTTAGGGTCATTTCAGAATGTGCCAGTGTATACACATCATTTTGAGTGCTCCCGACGACACAACCAACCACCGGAGTATGATGCACCTATAAGTAGTCGATAAACCATCCTGCATTTCAAGTTTTTAATGCTTTTCAGGGCATTTAGGTTAGATCTTAGCATGTTTTAGGCCTTGTTCTTCAATCTTTGCGTGAGGAAACAAATTTCCTCGCGCCGACCTCAGTCACCCCTCGCGCAAGAGAACAGTTCTCTTGCATGGGTTAGGGCTTCCTTGCCCGGGGCTCCGCTACGAGTTCGCGCGAGAAGGTAGACGATGTCATGCGAAATTTCATCCTCAATGATGAAATCTCACGTGAAATAAGATCCTGTCTCACGCGAAAAGTTGCTACAACTTTGCAGAGGCTTCACCCAATTTTCCATAGAATCAGCCAATTAGAGCATCCCAAAGTCATGTTTAGGATAGATGTATAGCCTCACTTGCTATTATTGCTTTGAAACGATCATGTTGAGATACTGATCAAATGTCATCACTTGCTTTGTTGGTTGACTTCCCAGATGTCGCATTCCGATCTCACCACCCTGTCATTGGTGAGCTAGTGCAGAGACTAACTGATGCTGAGGGTGCCCACATCGATGGGCTAGAATTGACTTACTTGCATGATATACCCGACATTCAGGTAAATCACAGTCTTCTAGGTGCACTTGTCGAGCGTTTCCATTTGGAGATGAACACTTTTCACTTACTTGTTGTCAATCAGGATTGCGCTTATAGCATGATGAGAAATCTAGCTATCATGTTGAAACATGGAGACGTTCTCGCTGATGGGCAAGAGAACGAATCTCCGGATTCTAGGCCGGTTCCTCTTAGATTTGGAATATCACTTGTGCACAAATTTATATAGGGAAAAGGGTGAAAGAAATAATCTAGAGAATTCTAACCTAAACAGGGTGATACACCAAAATGATATGTAACTTGAATTAATTCACCAAAGATCCTTAAAGATAATTATGGTTCTCAATACCCACACAATCATGCAACTACAAAAGTGTTTCTATGTAAGGACTTGAAATATTTTTGCATAGATAGGGAAACAATGCTTCACCAAATCGTCGAAAAAGTTAGGACACAAACAATAGACCTGCAGTGACAAGTATCAAGATTCTAAAATGTAGCAAGGAATGCAACTTAAATGAAGGCTAATGCAACATCAAAGCAATAAAACTCACAATATTACACCTCAAAACCAATGGGAAGCAACAGGTATCTCAAATTATCAATGCTGGAACAAATCTCTGTTACAATGCCTTACAATTCTCTCTCAAGTTTGCGATATGCAAAACAAGTGAGCCCAAAAGAAGATCCTGAATAATCCTGAGAATAAGATAAATAGAAGTCATAAAACCCTAATCCGTATGCATGAGAAAAGCCTCCAAAAAGATGAGTCAAACTATCAGAAAGTGAAGTCAAAGTGCCCCAATAACTGCCTTAGGTCATGTATCACTGAACTGCCACTCAAAAATCTCTCAAAACTGCTCCATATCTCCCAAAATCATGCAAATATGTGGGGGGTCGGATATGGAAGGAAAAGCCTATCAAAACTGAAGCCTAACTGCTAGAAACAAGGAGTGAATTGCTCAAAAACACCTCTCAACTGATGCCAACTGATATAAAACTCAAAAGGGAACTCAAGGTGACCCAAACTACCCCTAAACAGCCTCTAATCTATCTCAACAATTGAACATCACTGAAAAAACTTCTTTTCTCAAAAAGATGATCTCAACTTTGTCTATATACTTATTTGTTTCATATATTTTGCAAAGATTTTATATATATTTTTTCAAAACTATAATCAACCTATTTAATATTTAATAAGTAACAAACTTCTATATAAATGTATAAATAGAATTAAATTATATTTAATATATTTATTTTTTAGTTCAAAGTTTGTTCTCTATTAAGTATTAAATAAATTGAATATAATATCAAATTTAATTTTAACAATATAAATTATAATATAGCTCTATTTAAATTGAATAGATAATGACTTATCTATTTAATTTAAAGTGAACTTGAAGTATAATTTACATATTGTTAAAATTAAATATGATAAGAAATAATATATATAAAACCTAAATGCTTAGTATATTAAAAAATATATATATCCAAAATTTTGAAAACCTAATTTCAGCACTATGGTCGACATGACCCTTATAAGACAAATATCTCTATCTTTATTTCATCATAGACAGAGGCATGCGATTGTGCATATTGTGGCATTTGGAGGGAACTTCCGTATGCTGCATTCTCCTCGCGGACTCCAAATATTTTACAATATGGGAAAGGCATTGTTTATGATTCATTTGTATCTTTCAAACTTATCTGTTTTCATTTTTATGAGGAAGAAACCCTAAGTGCTATGCTGCCGCCATGAATGTATTCGATTTGATCTCTGGTTCTCTCTGAAGCTTCTGGAAATTCCTTTGAAGGCTTGGTTTCACGTTATCTCTCTTGGGCTATTTCCGGTTTTGCAAGCGTCATTCTTTATATGCTTGAAAAGAAAATGCAAGGATTTCCTTTGCTCTTTGGAAGAAAACGTGAAGCTATGCCGCCGCCATGACAAATTTGTTGGAGACTTGATACCTATTTCCATTTTTAAAAATACATCTTTGGCAGCGTTTATGAACGGAGAGCCTAGACTTTGTGTGAATACATGGTTATGACTGTTGCTCGGCTTTGTTTGAAGATAAGTATTACCTATTCTTCATTTGTTGCATTTAGAAAAAAAATGAACCGTATCCCATTGCTGAAGTATTCATTCCTTTCAACTCCTATTAATACTCATTCTTCATCTTTCCATTTACATAACTGAAGTTGCATTATGTGTTTTGCTTTGACCTGGGTACTCTTTCTTTACTGTAGATAAATACTGCTATACTGAAAATGAACTACATACTAAAAAAAATGTTGAAGAACTCTTGCATAAACTCTGGGTTTCATTGTATTTTTTTTTATATTCTTTTTCTCCCTTTGAATGCACAAATTGGAAGTGAGTATATATTTCTTTTCCCCAATGAAAATTTAGACTCTCTTGTTGTTTACGTTCTGATTTACCTCTGTTAACTCCATCTTTGCATACTCATGTTGAATATCTATGTGGCTGTACCTTCAAAATGATTGCTGTTCATTTCATGTTCCTTGACTACTCTTTTTAGTTTATATCAATGCCATAACTTTTCTTAGTTTTGTTTCATGTATCTGGAGTCCATAATAGGTGTATTGTGTCCCTAGCAAGGGTTTTGATACTGCATCAAAAATGTCTTAATTTCTACAAAACCTCTCTATTGTACAGTGTACTTATACATTGCTTTTTCTGTTCTAACTCTATGCACCCATTGTCTCAAACATTATTTATCATTGTTTCTTGATCAAGATAGCAGTGACGACCATTTGTTCTCATACTTAACTGTTGTGCTGATCTACACTCTTGCATTTTGCATGGCACAAGATGGCCTTCACAAGGCATCCATTTGCTGTGGCTCTGTTCTTGTATGGACAGTCATGGCTTCTTCCTTCAATGTCACTGTCTTGACAAAAAACCAATGTCATTGTTATTTGATCATTGTTCTTATAGACTGTGATACTCATGACCTTACTAGAAATTCATGATCCTCCTGTGATTACCCTCTTAAGCACAGAGAAAACTCACTATAACAGTGAACCTTTCATCTTTGTTAAAATTGTGAATATGTTATAGCTGCTCCTTTTCATATTTTCAATGCCTATCAATAGCATTAATTCTTAATCTTCAAGGCATTGTCTTCATATTGCATTACCACTGTCCTTTGTTCTTTATAGTACCAATGAAATCTCTCTCTCCCTTTGACAATGAATTTATGCTTGTTGAAGTGTCTTGTCACTATTTTTTATTTTTTTTTTTAAATTTATTTATTGGAATTCTGCATACACCTAACCTGTATTAACCAGTTTGAACGTTTAATGCACTTACATAATGTCAGAATTTTACTCAATTTTCAGCTTCTCATTACACAGTCTCTCTGAACCATAAATCTCTTGAAGGCTGACTATTTGTGTGCCTGGCATAAAATGCTGGTTTATCATTGAATCAGAAATACATTGTTCTGTCTGCATCTTCACTATATACTAGCATTGTAGCACTTCCTGTTGAACTGAAAATATCACATGTTTTATATGCATTTACACTTTGATCTTTATTTCCATTTATTTCTGCCTAATCATTCCGTTAAATATGCAGTTTCTTTATGCAAAAACAATGCAATAGGATTTCTTATGTATGCATATTACAACATCAGCACCACTGTCATTCCTTATTGCTGACTTCATATGGTTAGTTGTTGACAATAGAATAGAGAATGACTGATACCAATCAGTGAATAAAAATTATAACCATACTATTTAATTCTGAAATGTATCTTGAATACTTATCTCATTGGCACTGTGTAATTATGTTCCTTCTGTTCTGTTCTTTTACTTTTCTTAGCATATTGAACAATCCTTCATGGGGTTCGAGCACGGGCTCGTGACTCCCATGAGTGAACTTTAAATCATGAAACTCAATTCCTTTTCACTTTTTCCTACTAGGTTCCATTACAGAATGAAATAAGCAACTCTTGTAACACTTGTAACCTGATCTAATTGGCTGGAAGGTTTCATGACAAAAGTCATGTCCCTTCAACAACCCATCTTTACAGCTCCATAATTTGGCCAGAAGGTCCCATGCCTGAAACTTATGTATGCCCCCTCAACAGCCTCCTCTAGTCCACCAATCTTCATGTCTTCGCCTCTACATAGCTTCGATCGAAAAGTTTCGTGCGCGTAGTGTATGGACGTCCTTTCAACGACCTACTAAGTCTTCAAATCTGTATCTGCACATGAAACAAACGATGTTAGGAAATAAAATATTTCTGTAATATGATCCTTCCTTCTTGCAGCTTTATGACTTGTTTTTCTAGTTCATATCTCTAAAATGTGATCAAGTAGAGAACTAGATAGCTTAATCGTCCTTCATTGCTCAATTCATATGAACTGACCCAATCTTTTCTCTCTCTTCTTTTGCGGGATGTACAAGATGACCTGGAACACTTTGAAATGTGGAACCAAAGATGCGGCAAAGTTTGACCTCCAACAAACAACCAGGCAGTGGGGCTTAACCTATCTCTTTTTCAGCTTATTTACATTTTCAAAAATGTAAACTGTTCTTTATTTCTCTTTATTTTATTTCTTTATTCAATTCATGAAATTGAAAATGCATGCTTGCATTAAAACCTACAGCCACGGGGTGTGTGGTTTGTCATTTTATACCTTTGAAATGTACTTTTCTTATTCGTTTTAAAAGGCAACCATTGCTTGTGTGGAAAATTTAAAACTGTACTTTCATTTTTTGAAATGCAAGCAATAACTTTCATTTACTGTTAAGCTGAAAGATCTGAATATTGTTTTGCTCAAAAATTGGTATCATAATATGTTGTTTGATGTTTAGATTCATGCTGCTGTACATGTACTTTCTTTTTTTTGAATTTTACAACATTCTGAAATTTAAAATAGCAACCTTTCAAGTTCATATTTCAATGCAAAACACTTAATCAATTTATCAATTTAGTGCAAATAAAATGATAACATTTTCTGGCGACCTCTCAGGGGTGTTTGCTTGCTAAACAGAATAGACCAGTTGCCTTATGCAATCCATTGGGCATAGAGTATAGAACCTTGATAAACTGAACCTTCCCAACTCTAGAAAACCTTAGAAAATGCTGAAAACTTAAACACACCACACAACTGCAAAACTAAAACTAAAACTTGAAACTAAAATACCTCACACTAGTTGTTTGGAAGTTTGTGCCTGTTTGTCATCAACATCATCATATTGGTGATATACCAGTTCTGTGAGTGCTTTTACCTTGTTCTGAGGCATACATCTGTAGGATGATGCTGATGGAATACAGTTACCAATTTGTAAACAGCTAGCTTGAGGTAGAAAACAAATTGAGTCATTTTTTCTGAATTATGTACTTTCACCTAGAAATTTGCCTTCTCTTCTGAAATTTGCAAGTTGTATAGAAAAGGTCATGGATGACCTGTTTTGGAATGTGGTTGTTAATCCTGATTTGAAACCTTGGAATATCCATTGTTTCCCTTTAGGATTGATATATACTTTTCTGAATAGTTCTGCCATGAACTTGTACAACTTGCAGCTTTCAGAAGACTACTATCATGTGCTGGAAGCACTTATTGGAAATAAAAAACAAAGCAAATGAACTTGCTGCTATAGCATATTAGAAAAATAATTGGTATCCCATTATGTAGAGTCTTTGAGTTATACTCAGCTCTATTATGATGTGCGCTCATTTATGAGGAATGATCTGCTACAGCAACATGTTCATTTGCTGCAACTAACAACTAACTACAACTAACTGAAAGAAAACTATCTATGTGCAAAGACACTTATTCTGGTTCAACTCACCTCAAAAACAACGTTTGAGATGGATCCCATTAACTGGGATTGGCAATTCCTCTCCTTCCATAGTTGAGAGTTGAAAAGCGTTGTTAGCCTTGCATCCTATAATCACAAACAGACCATTCCAAATGGCATCAAACTTCGAATGCTTGCCAGGTCTGCTCTTCAACTCATCCCATTTAAGCACTAAATCACCTTCTTCTAAGACTCTTGTGATAGCTTTTCTATCAAATGTCTTCTTCATTTGACCATTATGTTTCGTCAACTTCTGAAAAGATCTATTTCTTGATTCCTCCAACTCTATTAATTCAGCCAATCTTACCTCCATTGGCTGCTGGTCCAGCAGGTCCAATTCCTTAATCAGGCTCAAACTTGGCAACTCAATTGAAATTGACAATCTTGCCTCTCTTCCATAAACCAATACATAAGGTGAATTACCTATTGAATGCTTTGGGGTGATCCTATCAGCCCATAAGGCTTGTTTCAGCTTGCTGTTCCAAACTTGCTGATTGTCCTCAATAGTCCTCTTGATAATGCGAATCAGATTTTTGTTTGTCGATTCTGCTTGTCCATTACCCTGTGGGTAATAATTGGATGAGGAACTAAGATACACATTATTTCTAATTGCCCAATCAAAAATTCTTGTGACTTTAAATGCTAAGGCATTGTCAGAAACAATGGATTCAGGTGCACCAAACCTAGCAAGTAGATCTTCATAAAAATTCAGAACTGAAGTTTCATTGGCTTCTTTCAATGCCACAACTTCAGTCCACTTAGTAAAATAATCTGTTGCTGTTAATATAAACTTATGACCTGAACTTGATGATGGGTTTATAGGACCAATAAAGTCTAAACCCCACTTAGCAAAAGGTTGTTCAATTTGAATTGGACTGAGAGGTAAAGCTGCTAACCTTTGCTTGTTTGAAAAAATAGCGCATTTCAAACATTTCCTAACCCAAATGAACGCATCTTTGTATAAATCTAGCCAAAAATATTCAGCCTTCAAAATTTTTAATGTTGTTGTTCTTGTAGCAAAATGTCCACCTGCTGGTCCATCATGGAATTCCTGCAACATCTTATCAGTTTGATCACCACTAATACATCTCAGCAATACGCCATTATAATCCCTTCTATACAACACATTATTCAATAAGCAATATGGAATAGACTGCAACCTATAATATCTTCTTTTAGATCTATCCAAACCTTCAGGACAATGTCTTGTTTGCAAGAAATCAGTCATTTCCTTCACCCAATCATTCTGCAAATTTGGGACAGCAAGCTGGTCATGGTCTTGTAAGGCCAAAATTACCTCAGGATTATCATTCGAAGTATTATCTCCATTTTCAGCCAACTGTTCGCATAAACCTCTACCCCTTACCAGCTTGGTAACCTTAATATCAATGTCATATTCCATCACTTGCGTGATCCAGCCTGCTCTTTTTGTATTGAAATCCTTATTCAGTAAAAATTCTTTAACAACAGGATGAGCAACCATCAGATTAATCTTGTTATTAGAAAGCATATGTCTGAATTTTTTAAGACTTCTAATCATAGCAAGAACATGCTTTTTAATAAAGGTATAATGCAGTTCATAATCTTTTAACCCTTGACTAAAAAATGCTATTGGTTTCTCATATCCCGAATCATTCTTCTGTACTAACATGGCAGCAATACTATCTATATTCCCATATGCATAAAGAATGAACTCCTTAGAGAAATCTAGATTCAACAAGGTAGGAGCAGCAGCTAGAGCTTCTTTAATCAATTCAAAACTAAGCTTACCTTCCTTGGTCCATTTGAAAGCGATATTTTTCTTAAGCATGGCTGTAAGAGGCATTAGTAATTTTGCAATATCAGGGATGAATCTCCTTACAAAATTAATTCTTCCTAGAAAGCTTTGGAGTCCCTTTTTATGGGCTGGAAGTGGCAGGGCTAAAATAGCACTCACCCTTTCAGGTTCAATGGTTATTCCATCTTTTGAAACAATGAATCCTAATAGCTTACCTTCATGGACAGCGAATATACTCTTCTTAAGATTCAGTGAAATCCCATACTCTCTGCATCTCTCAAAGATTATCCTTAAATGTTTAAAATGATCTGCTGAATTCTTTGAAAAAATAGTGATGTCATTTAAATAAACCAACACAAACCTATACATCAGATTTATGAAAGCCTTATCCATGGCTTTCTGAAATGTTGCACCAGCGTTGGATAAACTGAATGACATCTTCTAATAAGCCATGGTTCCCCATTTGGTTGTGAATGTTGTTTTGAACCTGTCTTCTTCTTTCACTAAAATCTGGTTGTAACCAGAAAAACCATCAAGCAATGAAAATCGTTTTGAACTTGAAACCACTTGCAAAATTTGTTCCATTGAAGGCAAAGGATGTCTATCTTTCAATGAAGCCCTATTCAAGTCACGAAAATCAACACAAAGTCTGATTTCTCCATTCTTTTTCCTAACGGGTACCAGATTTGAAACCAATGAAGTATGCTTGATTGGAAAAATAATATTACTTTCAATTAACTTATTCAATTCCTTAATCATTAAGGGTTCCAGTTTGGGGTTTACAGGCCTCTGCTTTTGTCTAACTGATTTAGAACCTAGTTCTAACTCTATTGTATGCTGAGAAATATTGGGATCAAATCCCTTCAAATCTGAATAATTTCATGCAATTATATCATGAAATTCATTGCATAAATTAATAAAGATTTGACATTCTTTAGGAGAACATACCTTCCCAAGTTTAAGCACTTTATCTTGTGAAATAGCAATCTCATTGTAATGCTCTTCCTTGATCTGTAAGCTGGATTTGTCTTTTTTAAACTCATCGTTAGTACCAAACATGGATTCTAAAGTTACAAGGCCTTTAGGCATCTTATTTGTTCTCAGCTGAATAATTTGGTCCTCATATTGTTCCTACATTTTTTTTTGATTTGGCTATGAAAACTCAGCCTCTTCTCTCTAAAAATTCACAATATGTTGGTCAGATTCAAAAACCTGCCAACTATCTGCATTATTAGGTACGGCAGGTCTAACAATAACCTTGACATAATTCAGCCCTTTATCATTACTGATTTCTATTGGTATGTCATATTGGGCTCCTATAGCTGCAAGCCTATCAGCATGCTTATTTTCATTTCTAGGAATAGATTGTAAATTAAAGGCTTCAAAACCTTCAATCAAGTCCCATACAACATGTCTACAACTCTTTAATAAATCATTCTTTGTTGTATGAACATTCCTAACTTAGTTTACAATCAACTCAGAATCACCATATACTTGCAAACAACTAACTCCCTTTTTAACTGCCCATTTTAATCCATTAACGAGGGCTTCATATTCAACCACTTTATATGTGCAACTAAATGTAAATCTAAAGGAAGCATAATACCTTTGATTTTTTGGTGAAATCAACATGCAGCCACCTCTAGCACCTATTTTGCTACGAGATCCATCAAAAAACAACTTCCAGATAACATTAGTTGGCTGTTCCAAATCCAGGCGTGTACCTTTTATAACAGCTGGCATAAAATCTGTGGTATCGTGAATAACATAGTTACCCAAGCTAGGTTGCTCAATCTGTGCATCAGAAATTATGACATTTTCAATAGCCCAAGTATCTAATAAAATATCAGGAATTTGTTCAACCTGCGTTTGTGACTCATGAATAGCATCAATTTCTTCTTTATCATAAATAACAGCTGATGTACCATTTTCAGCACTACTAACTGTTATCATTTTGTTTACACTAAATTGATAATTCGACTAAGTGTTTTGCATTGAGATTTGAGTTTGAAAGTTGCTGGTTTTGAATTTCAAAATGGTAAAGAATTCAGATAAATAAAGTACAGATTCAACTTTACAATTGAAAATATCTGAACAGTACATTAAAATTTCAGAACTTAAACAGAAAAGGGAAAAGTATGTGTACATCTACAGAATTATGAATATCAAACAGCATGCTACAGTACAATATTCAAATTCTTTAAGCTCAACAGTAATGAAAGTAATTGCTTGCATTTCAGTAAATGAAAGTACAAATTCAGATTTGCCACACAAGCAGTGGTCGCTATAAAAATGAATAAAGAAGTACATTTCAAAGGTACAAATGATAAACCACACACCCCGTGGCTTTAAGTATTGATGCAAGCATGCATTTTCAATTCAATGAATTGAATGAAGAATCGGATGCAGAGAATAAAGGACAATTAAGATATTAGAAATGCAAAGAAGGAGAGAAGGAGACAGGTCAAGCCCCCTTGCCTGGTTGTCTTTTGATGTTTGAGTGCGCTGCATCCTTTGTTCTCACATTCTGAAGCGTTTCCTATCATTTGGTATATCCTGCAAGAAGAGGAAGATAGAATAATGTCAGTTCATACAAACTGAGCAAGGAAGGATGAACTGTCTAATCCTCTACTTGATCACATTTCAGAAAAGACAGACTGAAAGCAAAGTCATAAAAACATCAAGAAGGATCAGAAAATACAGAGATAATATCATGTTTTTCCTAACATTGTTTGTTCCATGTGCAGAAACAGGTTTTGAAGACTAAGTAGGTTGTAGAAAGGACGTGCATACACTATGCGCACGAAACTTTCCGACTGAAGCTATGGAGAGGCGAAGACTCGAAGACCGGTGGACTTGAGGAGGCTGTCGAGGGGGCATGCATACATTACAAGCATGGGACCTTTCAGCTAAATCATGGAGGTACAAAGAACTAGGCTGTCGAAGGGACATGATTCACATCATGAAACCTTTCAGCCAACATATCAAGGTTTCAAGAGTCCTAAAAGTTACATTTCATGATGGAACGAAACAGAAAAAGTCAAAAGGAAATTATGAGTTTTATGTTTTACAGATCACTTGTGGGAGTCACGAGCCCGTGCTCGAACCCCATAAGTGATAATCCAATCTGCTAGTTACAATAAAGAAGTTCAGATTTATCATCAGGTATCGGGAACAAGATAACAAAGTTTAGAGATAAGGTATTCCTATACTTTATTATTGTTCAAAGAAAAGACTGAATGTACGTAGTGCTGGTTTGAAATGTGTGAAAAGCATCAGATAATACATTCGTTTTCATATACTGGTCATATGTTAGAAGATCAAGTGCTGAAAATAAAGTACTAAAAAATACAGTTAGAACAGAGATAGCATACTACAAGAATCCAATTGTTCACATATATAAAAAAAAAAAAAAGGAAACTGTACAGCTATGGAAAATGATAGTGCATAAAAGTTTCAATCTATATCAGTTTCCAAACAAACAAGAGTGTCATTATTATGCAAAAGCAGTAATCAGAGCAAAGGTATTATCAAATTTAAATGCTAGGTCACAGTATTTATTTTCAAGTACTAATGATGCAGTCATGATAACAATGATATGAGCAATAATCCACGAACAAGAGCAGCAAACAAAAAGGATGTAGAAGACAGTATGCTGTTGGATAATGGTTTTCCTTTTTATGTTAGTTTTCAAAGATGGGTCGGAAAAAAAAAAAATAAAAAAATCAGAACATTGATAAATCACATGATAAAAGATGATTGGTGACAGTGTTTTACAACGTGGTAACAATGAAAAGAAGACTGATCATAGCAGTAATGTATAACAACAGTTACATGATTAAACAATGACTTGGGATGTTATAGAAGCTGTTAGTACTCCTCCATCACCAAAATCTGATCACACTGCTGCTGTTCAATGATCTACACGTTCTTGACTTTCAAACTATGGAATGGTCACAGCCAAAATACAAAGCAGTTTACCTACCCCACGAGCTGGTCATGCTAGTGTCACAATCGGTAAAAAATTGGTATATTGTGCATGGAGGCGATAATAAGAATAGAGTATCTGATGCTGTTGTCCTAAATATGTATATGCTTGTTTGGTTTATGGTAAGAACTGTACAAGGAAGAGTTCCAGCAGCCATTGAGGGACTAAGTCTTGAAGTCATCACCTACAATGGTGAAGATATTCCTATGGCTTTTGGGGGATATAATGAAAGGAACAACAATGAGTTGTATATTTTGAAGCCAAGAACAACAGGGTATTTTAGAACTAAGCTTTTAGAATCACCCACAAAACTGCCAGTGTCGATATGGGGTCAGGGACAAAGAAACTGAAGATCTGGAACATAATGGTAAAGTTCAAAGAAAATGAAAATAAGCATTTCTAGCAAAGAAGCTCTGATTTTTACACAACCATTTTTCAACATTTCTTCTCAAACAGATGTTTTATCAGCATTGAAATGTTTATTTTTTGCAAAAAAGAGAATACCCACGTTTTTCTAAAAATGTTAGAACAGCATATATATATATATATATATATTTTTTTTTTTTGAAGGGTATTCTATTTTTGTATTTGCCAAGTTGTAACAAAACATTTCAGCAGAGAAACAAATTTTTGAACCAACAAAAATATTTCCAAATATGTTACAGATTTTTTGCAAAAAGAAGGTGCGATATTTTCTACAAATGGTGCTCACGTTTTTGAAACGTTATCAGAACAAGAAATATCAAAAATGTCACAAGAACAATGATACTTATCTCTGAAAATCCCCAGCATGACATTCATAGCGGCTGTAAGAAAGAACCCAGCTGACAATGGAGCCGACACCAGCAGAGGTATATGAAACAATGGAAGCAATTGTAGTCCATCCTAATGAAGATGTCTTCAATGAGGCATGTGAATCTACAAGTGCTGAAGCTTTGGTTACAGAAATTCTGAAGTGGCGTCTCCAAAAGTTTGGTATTCATAATGTTCATCTCCCCAACTTTGAGAAGCATATATTCTGAAAAAGCTTACGGGAGCAGAAGGAACAAATAGACAAGGATGATAATCACAATAAATTATTTTCTCCTTTAATTGAGGGGAAGAATTCACTGTTTGGGAAGAAATCACAAAAATGACTTCCACAGGACAAAACAAAAAAATTGGGGATGTCTGAAATGCACACATGGCGGCAGAAGAAATAGAAAAAGAATTCAGATTTCCAGCAGATTTCATGGCGTCGACAGCAAACACAGAGAAGAACAAGATTAAAAAAAAAACCCATTGCGGCAGCAGGGAAACCTTAGGGTTTCACCTTATCAACAGAACACAAAATGCTGAAAACATATCACAAATGAGATGTAACAAGTTCGAAGCCTTTGCTATTTTGCATAAAAATTTGGAATCCGCGAGGAGTAGCAGTCCACGGCAAGTCTCCCAGCATGCCACGCATTCAGACATCACATGGCTTCGCAAGTATATAGCAGATATTTTTGTTGAAAGGTCATGTCGACATTGAGACATAATTAACTTAGGATTGGTATTTCAAAAAATGCTAGATTATATTATTTAGGTTAGATATTAAGTTTGAGATTTTATATTTCTTTATCCTTGTTTTCTCTTAATTTTAAATTTCAAATATACATACTTTAAAATAATAATATACTATGAGTTAATAGGGATAATTTATTTTCTATTCAACTCATGTTATATTATTATTTTATTTTATATATATTTGAAATTTAAAATTGATCTATATTTTTAATAATTAATGTTTAATAAATAATATAATTATACTTATCCAATATATTAAATAGAATTATTTAAATTCTATTTTTATATATTGAGTATATGTATATTATTTATTAAATTTTAATTATTAAAAGTATAGTTTGAAAAAAGTATAAAATATAATAAAATCTCTTACAAAATATTTAACTAAATTTATAACTTAAGTATTTTTGAGGTCATCATGGTAATAAGGGAGAAGTTTCTTTCAGTCTTTTCGGTTCTGAGACAGATTGGAGATAGATTACAGACAGTTTGGGTCATCTTGAGTCCTCTTTTGAGTTCAAGTTCAGTTGATGTCAGTTAGGAGGTGTTTTGGAGTGGTTCACTCCTTATTTCTAGCAGTTAAGTTTCAGTTATGATAGAGTTTCAGTTCATATCCGACCCCTTATGGATTTGCATGATTTTTGGGATTTTTGGAGCAGTTCGAGTAGATTATGAGTGGCAGTTCAGTCAGGCATCAGATGAGGCAGTTGTTCCAGCACTTTGACTTTACTTTCCAGCACTTTGACTCCCTTTTTTGGAGGTTTTTCTCATGCATACGGATTAGGGGTTTCTTTAGTGCTATTTATCATATTTTGATCTCATTATTCAGGACTTTCTTTTTGGCTCACTTGTTTTGCATACTGCAAACTAGAGAGAGAATTGTAAGGCATTTTGTAACAGAGATTGGTTCCCGCATTGGTTAATAGAGATACCTGTTCCTTCCCATTGATTTTGAGGTGATTTTGTGAATTTTATTGCTTAAGTGTTGTGTTATCCTTCATTTCAAGCTGCATTCCTCTTCGTTTCAGAATCTTGATACATGTGATTTCAGGTCTATTGTATGTGTTTTAATTTTTGCATTGATTTGGTGAAGCTTTGTTTCCCTACCTTTGCAAAAATATCAAATCCTTACATAGAAACATTTTTTGTAGTTACGTGACTGTTTGGGTATTGAGAATCATAACCATTTATTGAAATCTGTGCTGAATCAATTCATGTTGCAAGTCAGATTTGGTGTATCACCTTCATAGTTTTAGGGTTCATTAAGGCATTTCTTTCCCCTTTTCTTTACATACAACATTTTTTCGTGCAAGTGATATTCCAAACCTAAGAGGAACCGGCCTAGAATCTGGAGATTCGTTCTCAACCCCATCAACGGGAACGTTTCCATGTTTCAACAGGATAGCTAAATTCCATATCAAGCTATTGGCGCAATCCTGATTGACAACACTAACATGTGGCTCAATATAGAATTTTGCAATAGGCTAAGAAGGAATAGTCACCTTAGTACCATACCTAGTATGAAACAACATATGAGACCAATCTACTAATAAATACCCTCCTATTTTAGCAGTAAAATCTTGTGATAAACATATAGAAAAATTAGGAGGTAAGTCTATGATAAAGACATCCATGGGTACTGAAAAACTTGGACAAGCATGCATTGTTAAATCAAGATTTCTAATCACCCCAACTGTATCTACTGTTGTACCATCAAGTTGAACAACTCCTTTTTCAATTGGTTCATATTTAGGGCCTAGCTGGTCTACAATCTTCTTTGGCATAACCGAACTAGAAGCCCCTGAATCAATCATACAATTATGCACTAAATTTTGCCCTATTATAACAGTAATATAGAAAGGAGGAGGTTTTACCAACTTGGGTGTTTGCTGGTTTAAAATCTCATTTCCAGCTATTAACACTTTAGGTGTTTGTTGATCTAAGGCATCATCCGACAATGTCAATGCTTGCAATGCTTCCTGCAACATATCTTTTTGACCTGGAAGTCCTAAAACCTCCCAAATAGGAACAGGAACATGTGTCTTCTTTAAATGATCTACAATATTAAAGCTCTGAGCACTAACCTTTTGCTATTGTTTTAAACAGTCGGTTCTTTTGCTGGTTGTGATGACTGGGAAGGTCCATTTTGAGCTTGAATCTATTGTTGTTTACCTTTTAATATTTGTTGTTGTGGTATAACAACAGGTTGTTGTACCTTATCATCTTGCTGTTGTTCATTTGTAGCCTTTGTTTTGGACCTTGTGCCTACTGATATAGGCTTCCATACTTGATTCTGATCAAAATTAGCTGCTAAAATAGTCTCATCAGCATTAAAATTCATTAGAGTAACATCAGGATTACCTTGCGGTTGTACTTGTTGATTTTGAGCATCTCCTTGAACATTAACAATTTGATTTTGCAAAACATCTTGTCTTCTAGCTTCAAGCGCATGAGGACAATCAAGCCAAAAATGGCTTGCATTACAAGTATTACACCACTCCTCTTGTGCATAGTTATTCTGAGGAACAACTACCAACTCTTTGGATGTACTAGGAGTTGCGTAATTATAAGGATGATTAGTCTTTTGATTGTAATTCCTTTGCTGGCCTTGAGCTTGGCGTGGCTGGTTTGAACTAGATGCTTGATTAAATTGCCTATTCTGCTGATAAGAAGCTTTAGGAGGTCTATTGTACTGACCTTGCTGCCTCTTCAAGTTCGTGATCTCATTACCGTAAGTTTGCAGCGTTCTCATTATGCTGTCATTTTTGTCCTTTTATTCCAAATTTTGCTCTTTAAGCTCTCTAAAAGGAGTTGTAGCAGCATGTTCTTCTACTGCAACCTACATATTGAACACTGGTAATGCTGGTATAGGTGGTACAACTACTATTGGTGGAATTATAGCTGGTACAACTGGCTGTACCTCTGCAAAATAAGGCATTGGAGACCTAGGAGGTAATTTTTTAGCTTGTATCAAGCTATTTTCTGCTCTTACAACAATATCATAAGCATTGGATAAGGTATTACCTCCCATAGACTGTATCATGAGTGCAATATCACTTTTAAAAGTCTTTAGTTAAAACAAAAATGCATAGTCATTAGATGGCTTAATAGATGCTGGAATTCTATCCCAAGTTCGCTGAAATCGAAAATTGAAATCTGAAATATGCTCACGAACATTTCTCTTTATTGTAGTCAACTGTTCTACCAAAGATAAATTATCTGATCTATCTTCAAATTTACTGATTAAAATAGTGCCTAAAACATCCCACGTAGCAATTGAATTGACAGGTAAACTTCTAAACCAAATTAATGGTTTACCCTTGAGCGAAGCTGCTAATAATTTTAATGCTACATCATCATGATTGACTTGATGTAACCCACAAAGAGTAGCAATATCTTTAATATGCTCAATTGCTGAAACATGATTTTCACCGGTAAAATATGTCAAACCTTTAAGTGTTGCAGGCGGGATGTCATGGTGAGTACCAATTTGTAAAGGGCTGCCGGCATTGAAAGGCACAAATGGTAGATTTCTTGCCATTTGATGAGCTGGTGCTTGCTGCTGAATAGTGTGAACTACTTTTCTTTGATAAGTCTTTAATCCTGGAGTAGCAGTACCACTTGTGGATGCTACAGCAGCAGATTGACCCTTTGTATGCTCCTCAAAAATAGGTAATTCTGATCCAGAATTGTCAATAGCACTTAAATCTTTAGGAAAATTGAAATTTTCTATAATTACCTCGTGCTCTTCAGAAATGGCAGCTTGATCTTCAAAGATAGGATTTTCAAATAATGAAAAATCAGGTCCCCTTTGAAAAGAAGATGATTCTCCTATAGCTTGAGATGCTCTTTTTCTTCTAGCTGATCTGCTTCCTCTTCTGTTAGATGGAAGCTCTTGATAAACGAATCCTTCATTATTTTCTCTTGTAGGTGTCCTTCTCGTCAGGGTAAATCTTTAAATCTGCAATAAACCTTCAAAACAAAGTCGCCAAGTGCTGGAAAAAATGCCTTTTAAAAGGCTGAAATACTGTTGCCTACACCAAAACAACAATAAAAACTTATAAACCAAGGAACTGTATAGCAGTTCGTGTCCCACCGGGCGTGCCAAAAACTGTTGTCAATCAGGATTGCGCTTATAGCATGATGAGAAATCTAGCTATCCTATTGAAACATGGAAACATTTTCGCTGATGGGCAAGAGAATGAATCTTTGGATTCTAGGCCGGTTCCTCCTAGATTTGGAATATCACTTGTGCACAAATTTATATAGGGAAAAGGGTGAAAGAAATAATCTAAAGAATTCTAACCTGAACAGGGTGATACACCAAAATGATATGTAACTTGAATTAATGCAGCAAAGATCCTTAAAGATAATTATGGTTCTCAATACCCACACAATCATGCAACTACAAAAGTGTTTCTATGTAAGGACCTGAAATATTTTTGCATAGATAGGGGAACAATGCTTCACCAAATCGTTGCAAAAGTTAGGACACAAACAATAGACCTGCAGTGACAAGTATCAAGATTCTGAAATGTAGCAAGGAATGGAGCTTAAATGAAGGCTAACACAACATCAAAGCAATAAAACTCACAATTTTACACCTCAAAACCCATGGGAAGGAACAGGTATCTCAAATTATCAATGCTGGAACAAATCCCTGTTACAATGCCTTACAATTTTCTCTCAAGTTTGCGATATGCAAAACAAGTGAGCCCAAAAGAAGATCCTGAATAATCTTGAGAATAAGATAAATAGAAGTCATAAAACCTTAATTTGTATGCATGAGAAAAGCCTCCAAAAAGATGAGTCAAACTATCAGAAAGTGAAGTCAAAGTGCCCCAATAACTACCTCAGGTCATGTATCACTGAACTGCCACTCAAAAATCTCTCAAAACTGCTCCATATCTCCCAAAATCATGCAAATATGTGGGGGGTCAGATATGGAAGGAAAAGCCTATCAAAACTGAAGCCTAACTGCTAGAAACAAGGAGTGAACTGCTCAAAAACACCTCTCAACTGATAGAAAACTCAAAAGGGAACTTAAGGTGACCCAAACTGCCCCTAAACAGCCTCTAATCTGTCTCAACAATTGAACATCACTGAAAAAACTTCTTTTCTCAAAAAGATGATCTCAACTTTGTCTATATACTTATTTATTTCATATATATTGCAAAGATTTTATATATATTTTTTCAAAACTATAATCAACCTATTTAATATTTAATAAGTAACAAACTTCTATATAAATGTATAAATAGAATTAAATTCTATTTAATATATTTATTTTTTAGTTCAAAGTTTGTTCTCTATTAAGTATTAAATAAATTGAATATAATATCAAATTTAATTTTAACAATATAAATTATAATATAGCTCTATTTAAATTGAATAGATAATGACTTATCTATTTAATTTAAAGTGAACTTGAAGTATAATTTACATATTGTTAAAATTAAATATGATAAGAAATAATATATATAAAACCTAAATGCTTAGTATATTAAAAAAAATATATATCAAAAATTTTGAAAACCTAATTTCAGCACTATGGTCGACATGACCCTTATAAGACAAATATCTCTATCTTTATTTCATCATAGATAGAGGCATGTGATTGTGCATATTGTGGCATTTGGAGGGAACTTCTGTATGCTGCATTCTCCTCGCAGACTCCAAATAATTTACAATATGGGAAAGGCATTGTTTATGATTCATTTGTATGTTTCAAACTTAGGCCTTTTCATTTTTATGAGGAAGAAACCCTAAGTGCTATGCTGCTGTCATGAATGTATTCAGTTTGATCTCTGGTTCTCTCTGAAGCTTTTGGAAATTCCTTTGAAAGCTTGGTTTCACGTTATCTCTCTTGGGCTATTTTCGGTTTTGCAAGCGTCCTTCTTTATATGCTTGAAAAGAACATGCAAGGATTTCCTTTGCTCTTTGGAAGAAAACGTGAAGCTATGTCGCCGCCATGAGAGTTTGTTGGAGACTTGATACCTGTTTCCGTTTCTAAAAATACATCTCTGGCAGCATTTATGAACTGAGAGCCTGGACTTTGTGTGAATAATGGTTATGACTATTGCTCGGCCTTGTTTGAAGATAAGTATTACCTATACTTCATTTGTTGCATTTAGAAAAAAAAAGAACCGTATCCCATTGTTGAAGTATTCATTCCTTTTAACTGCTATTCATACTCATTCTTCATCTTTCCATTCACATAACTGAAGCTGTATTATGTGTTTTGCCTTGACCTGGGTACTCTTTCTTTACTGTAGATAAATACTGCTATACTGAAAATGAACTACATACTAAAAAAAACGTTGAAGAACTCTTGCATAAAATCTGGGTTTCATTGTATTTTTTTTTTATATTCTTTTTCTCCCTTTGAATGCACAAATTGGAAGTGAGTATATATTTCTTTTCCCCAATGAAAATTTAGACTCTCTTGTTGTTTACGTTCTGATTTACCTCTGTTAACTCCATCCTTGCATACTCATGTTGAATATCTACGTGGTTGTACCTTCAAAATGATTGCTGTTCATTTGATGTTCCTTGATTACTCTTTTCAGTTTATATCAATGCCATAACTTTTCTTAGTTTTGTTTCATGTATCTGGAGTCCATAACAGGTGTATTCTATCCCTAGCAAGGGTTTTGATACTACATCAGAAATGTCTTAATTTCTACAAAACCTCTTTGTTGTACAGTATACTTATACATTGCTTTTTCTATTCTAACTCTATGCACCCATTGTCTCAAACATTATTTATCATTGTTTCTTGATCAAGATAGCAGTGACGACCATTTGTTCTCATACTTAACTATTGTGTTGATCTGCACTCTTGCATTTTGCATGGCACAAGATGGCCTTCACAAGGCATCCATTTGCTGTGGCTCTGTTCTTGTATGGACAGTCATAGCTTCTTCCTTCAATGTCACTGTCTTGACAAAAAAAAAATGTCACTGCTATTTGATCATTGTTCTTATAGACTGTGATACTCATGACCTTACTAGAAATTCATGATCCTCCTTTGATTACCCTCTGAAGCACAGAGAAAACTCACTGTAACAGTGAACCTTTCATCTTTGTTAAAATTGTGAATATGTTATAGCTGCTCCTTTTCAGATTTTTAATGCCTATCAATAGCATTAATTCTTAATCTTCAAGGCGTTGTCTTCATATTGCATTACCACTGTCCTTTGTTCTTTATAATACCAATGAAATATCTCTCTCCCTTTGACAATGAATTTATGCTTGTTGAAGTGTCTTGTCACTATTTTTTTTTTTTTTTTAATTTATTGGAATTCTGCATACACCTAACCTATATTACCCAGTTTGAACGTTTAATGCACTTACATAATGTCAGAATTTTACTCAATTTTCAGCTTCTCATTACACAGTCTCTCTGAACCATAAATCTCTTGAAGGCTGACTGTTTGTGTGCTTGGCATAAAATGCTGGTTTATCATTGAATAAAAAATACATTGTTCTGTTTGCATCTTCACTATATACTAGCATTGTAGCACTTCCTGTTGAACTAAAAATATCATATGTTTGATATGCATTTACACTTTGAACTTTATTTCCATTTATTTATGCCTGATCATTCTGTTAAATATGCAGTTTCTTTATGCAAAAACAATGCAATAGGATTTCTTATGTATGCATATTATAACAGCAGCACCACTATCATTCCTTATTGCTGACTTCATATGGTTAGTTGTTGACAATAGAATAGAGAATGACTGATACCAATCAGTGAATAAAAATTACAACCATACTATTTAATTCTGAAATGTATCTTGAATACTTATCTCACTGGTAGTGTGTAATTCTGTTCATTCTGTTCTGTTCTTTTACTTTTCTTAGCATATTGAACAATCCTTCATGGGGTTCGAGCACGAGCTCGTGACTTCCATGAGTGAACTTTAAATCATGAAACTCAATTCCTTTTCACTTTTTCCTGCTCTGTTCCATTACAGAATGAAATAAGCAACTCTTGTAACACTTGTAACCTGATCTAATTGGCTGGAAGGTTTCATGAAGAAAGTCATGTCCCTTCAACAGCTCATCTTTACAGCTCCATAATTTGGCCAGAAGGTCCCATGCCTAAAACTTATGCATGCCCCCTCAACAGCCTCCTCTAGTCCACCGATCTTCATGTCTTCGCCTCTACATAGCTTTGGTTGGAAAGTTTCATGCACATAGTGTATGCACGTCCTTTCAATGACCTACTATGTCTTCAAACCTGTATCTGCACATGAAACAAATGATGTTAGAAAATAAAATATTTCTATAATATGATCCTTCCTTCTTGCAGCTTTATGACTTGTTTTTTTGGTTCATATCTCTGAAAATGTGATCAAGTAGAGAACTAGACAGCTTAATCATCCTTCATTGCTCAATTCATATAAACTGACCCAATCTTATCTCTCTTCTTTTGCAGGATGTACAAGATGACCTGGAACACTTTGAAATTGGGAACCAAAGATGTAGCAAAGTTTGACCTCCAACAAACAACCAGGCAATGGGGCTTAACCTGTCTCTTTTTCAGCTTATTTACATTTTCAAAAATGTAAACTGTTCTTTATTTCTCTTTATTTTATTTCTTTATTCAATTCATGAAATTGAAAATGCATGCTTGCATTAAAACCTACAGCCATGGGGTGTGTGGTTTGTCATTTTATACCTTTGAAATGTACTTTTCTTATTCATTTTAAAAGGCAACCACTGCTTGTGTGGAAATTTAAAATTGTACTTTCATTTTCTGAAATGCAAGCAATAACTTTCATTTACTGTGAAGCTCAAAGATCTAAATATTGTTTTGCTCAAAAATTGGTATCATAATATGTTGTTTGATGTTTAGAATCATGCTGTTGTACATGTACTTTCTTTTCTTTGAATTTTACAACATTCTGAAATTTAAAACAGCAACCTTTCAAGTTCATATTTCAATGCAAAACACTTAATCAATTTATCAATTTAGTGCAAATAAAATGATAACATTACCGATGGGGGAGGTGACAATCACTCCCAAGGATATTTACAGGATTCTCAGGATACCTTTCCATAGCACCCGGGTTGATTGCAACATCCAGCTGAGAGTAGGCACACTGGCACTGAGGGCCATATTCAGAGATGAGCTAGTGATGGGTCGGGCCATCTCATGGGAGGAGTTGGTCAGTAGGTATGGCGTTGGTCACATATTAGCAGTCGTTTTGGCTATATCCTTGAGCTGTTACTTGGTTCTAGATCGAGGACAACATGGGTTGGAGTGCGGCTGGGGTCGCATGTTACAGTGGATGTTGGATAGACCAGCTGCGAGAATTGGATGGGGCGAGTGCATGCTCGCTCAGATGTACCATGAGATGCACGAGATCGTGTATCGAGGTGCTAGGACTATGGCCGTAGGAGTGTTTGTATTGCAAGTATGGGCCTGGGAGCATCTCCTTGTATGCAGGCCGATATTTCATGATACACGGCAGCCTCTAGAGTCGTATATTTACAGATATGCAGGTTCGATGACTCAGCCAGCGCTGGGTAAGACAGATCAGTGGCGGGTCAGCGGGATGATATGGCAACAGTTATTTGAAGACCTTGGGTAGCTACAGAACCATGGGATGACGCTCGGCAAGAGCTCTCATACATGTTCATCTCATGTCCACTGATTGGACGCACTATCACCATCATTGAGCGCTTCTTACTCACATGTGTTCTACATCAGTTTGGGAGACCACAAGATGTCTCCCAAGAGTACTGTACATATGCTTGATTCATCGATGAGACAAAGAAGGGCTAGCAGCCCAGGTTGGATCAAGGCAGATGCATGATTGAGGTACAAGTACCTCCAGCCCGGTGGGATTACATGGTAGATGTCACCAATGTAGGGATGACGCCTGCATATAGAGATCATTTCTTGGTGCACCCCTTCCCGAGGTTCACAAATTTTGTTGGCATGGGCCAAAGGGCACAACAGTAGCAGGGATAGCTGGAGCAGCAGTAGGTACCTGCCCAGCAGCAGATATCAGTATAGTAGCCTGGACAACAGCAGGCTGCCCAGTAGCAGGGATAGAGAGTATTGAGGCCTAGGACAGGGCAGACGGATATCCCTCCTAGGACTATGGGTTCAAATGCAAGTGCTAGTAGCAGTGGGACTCAGCAGAGGTCCACTAGGCAGAGGACAATGGACACCTCTCAACAGCCACCTCCTGACAAGGGGGTACATGGCGACAATATAGATATGCAGGATGCACCTGTGGGAGGATAGGTACCCCAGCTACAGGAGGCTCTCAGGAAGAGCTGAGAGAGGATTAGGTAGATACAGCGGGAGCGAGATGACTATCATACCTAGGTCATCGTACAGGAGACCTGAGTATCTGAGCGAGATTGTGAGATTATAGGGCTTCAAGAGGCACTTGCTAGAGCACAGTTGGAGGCCAAATATGAGGTTGCACAGTCAACCTACTATTATGTAGCATATGTCAGCATGGTGCTAGATCTAGCAAAGCAGGTACTGCCATTCTTAGAGTACGCTAGAGCACGAGTCATTCCTCAGGGTCCACCTCCTCAGGCACCACCGTAGCATCCACCTCCATAGGGTCCACCACAGGGACCTCCCTTGTAGAGACCGATGCCTCCTCCTTAGAGACTGATGCCTCCACCTCCACCTCCTCCAGGTGGCAGTAGACAAAGCTAGACATATCTTGATACATACATTGTAGCCCATTTTTGATATTGTGCTTGAGTAGCACCATTTTGTACACTGACATTTGATCAACATATATGAGATCATTATTTTGATATCATTGTACTTGTGTATATATTGCTTGAGATGTTTGATGTTTATGTAAAGAGCCTACTTGGCTCTTTGCTGAAGATAATATTTATTTCTGGATTTGCTTGCAAGTTTGTTTTGTTTTGATAATATTTTACCTTTTGAATTTCTCCAAAATTGAATAATAATAAATAACAATTTATTCTAATTTCAAAACTTCACCAGAAAAGACCAAATTTATTAATTTGTAAATTGTCTAATCAACTTTTCAATAAATAAATACAAATTGGCACCTTATCATGAAATGTGGCAAGCTGGAAATGGTTCTCAGCCAATGAGAAATGGTACGTAGCCATTATGCAGCTTTGCAATCCTCAAAAAATAATTAGCAGCCTCCCAAGTATAAATTGCATCTGCCTGTAATGAAACGTAGCCCTTCTCATTTGTCACGCAGCCTCCCAGATTTAAAACGTAGCCTTCTAGGAAGAAGTCGTAGGCTGCCAAAGAAAAAATGCAGCTTCTCTAAATAAATTTGCAGCCACTAGGTGAAAGTTTGTGGCCTCCAGATGTATTTTGCAACAAAGGAAGATACAACAGCCTTCCAAGAACATGAGATATTTTAAGAAAATTGGACGAGAATTTTGTATACCTCTATAACAACAACAATTTAATAATTCTCTTCAAATTTGGTATACAACAGCACCAAATTTGCATCCATAGAATCAGAATAAATCTCCAGAATTCAGTTTGCAAAATTCACCATCAATCAGTGATGATTCAAATTGCTAAAAGAAAGGAATTAGTCCTCAAACCCTAGCCATCTTCTTCACAACCAATTTTTATCAAATGAATAATAGATATCTTAGAATGAGCTCTCAAGTCCCTTTTTTATTCTTTCTTGTGAGAGCTCAAACACAATTCTTACCAATGTGGGATAAAAAGATATACTTTTCCTTTTAATAATTCATTTACTCCAATACTTTAAATTAATACCTTGGCTTAGGCTTCCATGAATTAATTAAATAAATGGCCCCTTCCCATGCTGACTCAACCCTCAACTTAAGTGAAATTATAAAGTTAAATTATAACTTTATAATAAGCCATTTAATGATTTAATAATAATTTGGCCACCAAAATAATAATAACTCCCAAAATACTTATCTTTTTAATATGCTGTCTCAAACAAGAGTCACACCTATTATTTCCCCATATGACCAAATGCACTTTCCAAAAATAGAAAGGGTCCTTCTCGATCAACATCAGACTTACTATAAATAGTAAACGTGGCAAAACTATAGCAAATTAAGTCCGAATGACGCCAAATGAAATCCAAACCAAAGCATACTGAATCTTGAAGTAGATGCCCACTGAAAGAGACCCTTTGTCCATCCTCATTAGCCTACGAGGGTCACATGATAGGCTAATCCCAAGAGCCTGAAAAATGGGGACATTACAGTTTATGAGATGTTTCTTATATGTTTAGATGTATGGATTAGATATGAGATGCACATGATGTTTTTATGAACATGCAAATGTTTTATTTATATATATGCAATGTGAAATGCAATGATAGATGATAGATAAATGAGTGCAATGTATGATTTAATTTTATGCGTATAATGGAAGCACATGCTAATGAGTATGTAGATGTAGAATGTATGTATATGGATTTTATGGATGCAAATGGAAATGCAATGTACATGCAATGTATGTAGTACTAATCATCTCATGCAGGATTTTGCAATATATGACAGGTACTAACCAAAAGGATGTTTCGAAGATCGAAAGCAAGGATCGGACACTTGTGCAGCCAAGACAAACCTGTGATGAAAGATGAGAACCTTCGATGAATAGATCCAGAAGAAGACAATGAAGAGAGCACCAAAAAACTATCTCAATGCAAGCCTAGAATGAAAATGCAAGTCTAGCCTAGATGCAAACCCTAGGACTTGGTTGTTGGACCCTCTTTATTATCATCATAGAGTTTTTAGTAACCAAGATGCCATACAACCCTCACTGACATTACAATCATGAGAATATGAATATGACATTAGTCTTAGATTTGTCAGAATGAGGTGTAAGCATTAAGGCACAAGAAGCTAGAATGACTTGAACACCTATTCCTTTTGATTTAGTAAGTTAACATAAGCATCAAAGCGTAGTTGCTAGAATGACCTGAATGTTGCTTGCAGACAAACACACTAGACACGCAAGAGTTCCTTCTTTTGCTAAGTGAAAAAAATTAAGCATATTAAGGTGCTCGCAGTGACCCTTATGTTCACTTAGCAGGATGAGCATTAGCAATTTCACTTGTAGCAGAAAGAAGTCACTCAAAAATAGACAAGGAGAAGAACCAACCTCACCAAAGTTTCCATATAAAAGGAGTCAAGGTACACATGGCCATCCAATACGAGATGAAGGCTCTCACAGTGGACACCCCTCTTAGATGGATCCTTTGGATCATTGGAACTAAACCAACAAATAGAAAGCAAAGAAAAGACCATGCCCCCAGTCTTCACATTTCTCAATCAAGACAGACATCTTAGATTCGCTCAAGGGGAAATGATAAAGCAACAAAACAAGCACTCAAAAGAAAAGCTTAGCATGCTTCAGAGAGTTATAAATCCAATTTCAATTTTCAGTTTAAGCGGATTGATGTCGAAGCAGAGGTCAACAATGTTCGAAGTCTCAACAAGACAACGATAGTAGGCGGATGCAATGAGAACCATTAGTGACTATCGCAAGAGATGAAGTCTCAAGGAGATATCGAAGTGCTAACCAAGTATCAGCAGGCAGACACAATGAGAACCATTGGTGATCAATACAAGGAAGATTCTCAAAGAGAGAGATCTAAGAGCAAATGAAACATCAGTGGATAGACGAAGTGAGAACCACTGGTGACTGATATACAAGAGATCCCGAAAGAGAGGATTTGAACAAGAGCTAGGTATCAATAGGTAGGCACAATGAGAACCACTGGCGACCGATACACGAGAGATCCTCAAAGAGAGAAATCTCAAAAGGAGCTAGGCATCAGCAGGTAGACATAGTGAGAACCACTGGTGACTGAGGTGCGAACAAAACCTCCGAAAGTGGTAGGACAATGCCCCCTAGATCAGGAAGGTGCCCCCAAGTGTGACTAGTTTCAATACATGAAGAGTCGAGCATAATCTTTGATGGGTGTGCAAACTATTTTTGTTTTTGTACATTCTTTGTAACTTTTGCCTTGTCTTAAGCCTGTCAAAACCCTTGTTTTGCCATTAATTATTAAGGAATATAGTGCATATAATAAAGTCTTAAGGTTTGAAATATTTCTTGAAAGAGTGGATGTTTAATGCATAAATATTGATATATGTTGGTTCATTCTGTTACAGGAACTAAACATGCAAGGATATGGAGTCGGCCATTTAGCTGGAAGAACAGTTTTGAAGTTGTTGCTTTGTTACATTAAGCGCATAGTTTTGAATGGCTCAGATTTTGGTCATATGATATTTTAGTTAGACTGTTTTGCAAATTGTTATGTATGGCCAGCGGCCAAAACAAACTTTTCTCTATGTTTAGGAAATAGGCCAGCGGCCATTCTAGTTAGTTGTCAATATGGTTAAACATTTTAGGTTATATAAGCAAATGTGAATCAAAAGACATATGATCAATAATATATGAAACACCCTATTTTTGCATGATCTCTAAAATACTGAATTGAGAACGTGGAACTCCTGTAGCAGCTAGTTTTAAGATATCTCTCACCTTGCGAACCGGAGGAGGGCCCCCTCTTGGGAAACTTGGTGAGATTACTGTAGTTTATTTTGTAAGTATTTTCAGTATTATCGATTTCGTATGTGCATTTCCAAGAAGTTTTCTATATATGTTTGATTGAATCTATACAGAGCTTCTCGATTGATCATAAATTTAATTGTCTGATGAAATAGTTGCTTGTGACAGTTTATAAAGAAATTGTTTTGTTATTACATAAATCTATTACTGTTCACTGTATTCTTCCTACTGCCTGCATTCATCCTTAATACTCACAATATCATTTGTTGTATTCCTCTTACCATATCCTTTCAGTCATTGAGCTAAAATACTCACAATATTCATAACTTCTTGTCGCCATCTATAGTACTCTCTGCCCTCCTTATCATACTTCCTACCGCACTCATCACACTTTCTGTTGCACTGTATTAAAACCAGTCGATTAAAAACCTCCTGTCGCTACCATACTTCCTGTCGCAGCTTAAGCAGATTACAATCCTTAATTAAACCAACTTCTAATCAGACAACAACTTTCACAATAAGCATTCGTTGCGATTAATTATTTAGAAGAGTGTGATTCATTATTTCGAGGTGTGTTAATAGCATTTATAAATATATTGTTTAATCGTTAAAGGGTGTGAACTTTAGGTGAATTTAATCCATTTATAGAACTATTGTTTGAATCTTAAAATTTATTTTGCAATAGATGTGTGGTAGTTTAATTTATTAGTAAACAGTAATGTGCATTCATAAAACTCTTGATTTATTACTTTCACCCCTTGAGCAGATAGCCGTTATATCACTTATGAGTTTACGAATCCCGGATTGACATTCTTAAGGGTAATTTCGATTCAACTATATCCATAAAAGGTTATCCCAGTGAACCTCAGTTATACCCAACATTTTTGGCACCGTTGCCGGGGAGAGATATTAAAGGCGTGAAACTATAATAGGTCAAGATAGGAACAGTGAGCCCTCGAGAAGTCTTGAGCAATTATCGGCCTTGCTTAAGCTAGTACCTTTGGTTTCCACTGTAGTAAATCATTTAGGTGCATGAATAGACCTAGAGATAGTCAAGGCAGGTTTGTTAAGAAAGAATTAGCAAGTAGTTCAAAAATTCAAAAACCACAAAAAGAGAAGAGGTCATTGAATAACAAACCTAAATCAAACGAAGTAGCCAATTTACAGCCACTTTCATAGTTTGACTTCCCTACTACATCTTCTGAAATCTTTCAACAATTCAAAGACTCATACGACACTAGGTGTAGTAAACCTTAGGATCTACTGGAGAAACCTTTTACAACATATCACACACCTTGGGCAACACAAGTTTTAGAGGAAATCATGGGTGATAATGCAGGAAATGTGGGGGAAGGAAATAATTTTGGTAATGCCATTGTCCAACACAATACAACCTTTGAGTTTCCCATTCGACCTCCTGAGGATAATGCCCCTATGAAAAATATCCCTCACTCAGCACTTCCTACATTTAGAGGATCAACCTTTGAGGATCCTGATATGTTTCTATTTGAATTTGATATCCTTTGTAATAGTTATGACTATCAAAGTGATGCACAAAAATTAAAGCTATTTCCAGCTACATTAAAAGATGCTGTGTTACGATGGTTTATGAGTCTTAGGGACATTAGAACATGGGATCAAATGAAGGATGCTTTTCTGGAAAAATATCAGGAGTATTGCAAAACTAAGGAAGTATGGGATAAAATCTTTCGCATGACTCAACGGGAAGATGAGTTAGTTGAAGATTTCTTAGAGCGTTTTGCCTTTAGTTTACAATGTTCAAGACGCCCTGATTTAACTGCAGACACTATCAAAATGCTCTTTTTAAGAGGGATTCGCGATGAAACCATGGATGCCTTAAATTTGATTGGTAAAGGTGATATTTCTAAAATGCCCTTTGATGATATTTGTGACATATGCAGGAACTATTCACGATCTCATAGATTTGTTCGTGGACCTTCAAGTAAGTTTTCCACCATGGGTAATGCATCAGGTATCTCCAAGCGAGAAATTGGTAACTTACTTGAAGACCTTAAAACTGATTTATTAAATCACATGGGCAAGCAAATTGACACTTTGTATACTCGCAGGAAACAAGAAGAAGCTGAAAAGGCCTTGGTAGTATATTGCCCAACTTGTCGTAAGAAGCATGGACCAGAAGACTGCCCTTATAATCGGACTCATGTCGCATCCCTTGAGGAAGCTAGCAAGACTTCAACACTACTCCCATTTCCTGAAGGGATTGTTCCTATGGAGTATACTGAAGAATCAGTTTATTATATGGCTCCACGACGCCCGTTTCCACCTAGAGGGTTTTCTAATGAACATTTTTCTGGACCATCTCAGCAATTTTCCAACCAAAGTCCATGGTATGGTGGTTGGCAACAACCTCAGTCCTATTCTCAATGGCCCCAAACTTTTCAACCTAGTACACAACAGTGGCATCAGGCATGGAGTCCACATGCGCCACAATTTTTGTATCCACCTCCACAACCCTATATACCACCTTACTTTCCACAACAATCCTTTCCACCACCACCAATGATAAGTCCCTATCAACAACCTTAACAATTTCTTCCTCCTCTACCTTCATCTTCTTCAAGTCCACCTTTAAATCCACCACAACCACCTAGACCCACATCTATGCCAACTCAATCGAATCCAAATCCCAACAACAAACCTCCTCAACCTGTATATAATAATGAGGTGGCAAATTATCCTACTTATCCAATAAATGCAGTAGAACTGGAAGGAGTTCAGTTAAGGTCAGGGAAGGCTCTCCAAGGGCCAACTATCATAGAAATTGAAGAAGAAGATAAGGAGGACATTCCAAAGGAACCTCCCTTTCCTCCACCCTTTCCTGAATGCTTGCTTTCTAAACCTATACCAAAGGAACCCACACAAACTGAGTTTGATTTTATGAATGAACTCAGGAATGTTAACATCAAAATTCCTCTTTTGCAGGCTCTTAAGGATATTCTAGTATACAATAAAATAGTACACGAGTTATGCACCCGGCAACAGAAAAAGGAGGATCCAAAGACTGTTCAAGTTATTGGACAATTAGCTGAATTGATGTTGGGGAATATAACCATTCCAAAATATGCAGATCCTGGGAGCCCTGTTATACAGGTAAGCATCGGTACAATTGTTATTCCTAACACACTTGTAGATCTAGGTGCTGCTATAAATGTGATGACCAATGAAACAAAAATCAAATTATCTTTGGATGGACTTAGACCTACTCCTACAGTGCTTCAGATGGCTGATCGATCCTTAGTCAAACCAGAGGGGATTATAGAAGATGTTGTTCTTTCCATCGATAGTTGGGATTATCCAACTGATTTTATGATTTTGCAACCAAAAGCTAAGTTGGGGGGGTATCCTTTAATTCTAGGGAGACCCTGGTTAGCAGTTGCCAATGCTCATATCAATTGTCGGTCAGGTAACATGGTTATTTTCAATGGAGAGAAAACAAAACAATTGACCTTATATCCCCCAGCTCACCCCTTGTTGGACACAGAAGATCCTGCATGGATTGATAGTGATCTGGAAGATTCAGTACCAATCCTTGCCATCGAGCAAGTCCATCACCTTGAGGAGCCTACCGAGGACACCATTTTGCTGAACTTTCTTCAGAATAGGTATGAGTCCAATGATATCTTAGAAACTATGGTTTTTCCTTCTCATACAACTGTTGACTGTCCTTTTGGGAATTTTCCTCTTATCAGCAAGTCTCAATCTATCAAACACTTTTTCATCTTACATCAGCTTTTGCCACATCAATGTTTGTATAGTCCATTATTATCTTTAGATAAACCGGGAGCATTAGCAGAACTCATTCTTAATGCTCCTACACCTTCAGAACCTATGGAGATTTTACCAGGATGTACTCTTAATATTAACCCACAATTGACACCAACCCAAGTCAAAAATCTCATAGGTGTGCTTAAAGAACATAAAGATGCATTTGCATGGGAGTATCAAGATATGCGAGGTATCCATCCAGATACTTGTATGCACCATATTTACGTAGAAGAAGGAAGTCGCCCCATTCGACAACCACAACGAAGACTTAATCCTGCTTTACGCGACATAGTCAAGGAAGAGCTTCAGAAATTATTGAATGTTGGTTTTATATATCCTATCTCAGATAGCAGGTGGGTATCTCCCTTGGTTGTTGTTCCAAAGAAAAATGGTAAGTGGCATATTTGTGTTGATTATAGAGCTTTAAATAAGGCTACTAAGAAGGATCACTTTCCATTACCCTTTATTGATCAAGTTTTGGATACTCTTGCAGGGAAACGATTCTTCTCCTTCTTGGATGGATTCATCGGATACAATCAAATCCGCATTGCCCCAAAAGATCAGGATAAGACCACTTTCACTTGTCCGTGGGGAACTTTTGCATACAATGTTCTTCCTTTTGGATTATGTAATGCCCCTGCTACCTTTCAACGAGCAGTATTAAGCATCTTTGCTGATCTAGTTAACGATTGTGTAGAAGTTTATATGGATGATTTTACTATTCATGGGAATACTTTTGAAGAAGCCAGAGATAATTTGGAGAAAGTACTTAAAATATGTATTGACACCAACTTATCACTAAGCCATGAGAAGTGTCATATGTTAATGACTGAAGGAATTGTCTTAGGCCACCTTATCTCCTCAAAAGGTATCCAAGTTGACCCCAAAAAGGTCCAAATAATCCAAGACCTCCCTATACCTTCAACTCAAAAAGACGTTAGGAGTTTCCTTGGTCATGCTGGATATTACAGGAGATTTATTGAAAACTTCAGTAAGATTGCTTCTCCTTTGTTTGCTCTATTAGCCAAAGATGTTGTCTTCACTTGGACCCCTGAATGTCAAGAATCTTTTGAGACTATTAAGAACAAACTTGTGACTACTCCCGTCCTTAGGGGCCCTAATTGGGAATTACCATTCCACATTCATACTGATGCTTCTGATTTTTCAATGGGAGCAGTACTCAGACAAAAAGAAGACAACCTATTCTATTCCATTTACTACGTCAGCAAGAACTTCGTTGGTGCCGAGGTAAACTATACGGTAACTGAAAAAGAATTTTTAGCTGTTGTTTATGCTATTAATAAATTTTGGCATTATATTATTGGTTATAAAGTGTTAGTTCATACTGATCATTCAGAAATTCGATTTTTAATGAATAAACCTGTGGTAACTGGTAGAGTTATTAGATGGTTACTTTTATTACAAGAATTTGATGTCACTATACTTGATAAGCCTGGTCGAGAAAACGTGGTTGCAGATTTCTTATCTCAGTTACAGCAATCAAATGGTGAATCTATTCCTGTTGATGATATGTTTCCTGACGAACACCTCTTTGCCATTTCCACCAAGAGTCCGTGGTATGCCGACATTGCCAACTATTTGGTTACATGCAAGTTTCCAACACACTTTTCTCCTCGAGAATGTCAAAAGTTGGTAAGCCTGAGTGGACAGTATACATGGATCAATGGTCTTCTCTTCCATACCAGCATTGATAACATTATGCGTCGGTGTGTCCCTGAAGAGGATGTCTTTGATATTCTTCGCGCCTGCCATACTGAACCTTGTGGAGGACACTTTGCTACTCAACAGACTGCTCAAAAGATTCTTACTGCAGGATATTACTGGCCTTCGCTCCATAAGGATTGCAAACGTTATGTTCATCATTGTGATCAATGCCAGCGAATGGGTCGTCCTACTCGTTCTGATGAAATGCCACTCCATCCTCAGCTTTCTATTGAACCTTTTGAGAAGTGGGGTCTTGACTTTGTGGGCCCTATCAATCCACCTTCTAATAACAAGGAATATATTCTTGTTTGTACTGATTATGTTACCAAGTGGGTTGAAGTGGTGGCCCTCAAGCATGCTCGCGATACTAAAGTTCCTGCCTTCTTGTACTCTGAAATTTTCACCCGCTTTGGTGCTCCACGGGAGATTACTACGGATCAAGGACCCCAGTTCACTTCAGATCTTATTGCTGCATTAGTCAAAGAGTATGAAACTTGTCACCAAAAATCATCACCCTATCACCCTCAAGCAAATGGATAGGTAGAGGTCACTAATCAAGAACTGGAGAATATTCTTACCAAGACTGTTGCTCTTCATAAGCGAGATTGGGCCACACGGCTTCCTGAAGCTATGTGGGCCTATCGTACAACATGGAAGACCACTACTGGTCTGACCCCTTATGAACTAGTCTATGGTAAGAGGGTTGTTCTTCCTATTGAGTTTGAGATTAAGACTCTTCGAACCGCACTTCAACTGGGTTTGAGTCTCTCTGATGCTTAGCAGAAATGCCTAACACAACTCCATTCCCTGGATGAACTCTGTCAAGATGCACTCCTCCATACCGAACTTGTCCAAAATCAACAAGCACTTTGGCACGACAAACACATTTGTCAGCGCTCTTTCCAGCCTGGTGATTGGGCACTTTTGTACGATTCCCAGTTCCAAGATTTCAAAGGCAAGTTTCACACAAGATGGCTTGGACCTTACGAGGTTGAGTATGTATATGACAATGGTGCAGTTCAGCTCCGCATAGTAGATTCTGAATGTCGCAAGCTCCTTGTTAATGGCCATCGACTGAAGCTATATAAAAAGCCTCTCTCCAAGGAAGCTTTCTCTCTGGCGCTTGCTAAGGAACTCACCTTGGTTCCTTATGGTCTTCCTCAACATTGCTAGAATATGTATATGCTTATATATATATACATATATCAAAAAAAAAAAAAAAAAAAAGAAGAAGAAAAAAAAGAAAAAAAAAAAAGGATCCAACAATGAAAACCAGTCTCTGGCGTTGTTGGCCAACTACTTGTTGAAAACTGGGTAATCTAGCGACTTGTAATTGTCAAAACTCCTTGGTAGTGAAAACTGGTTTGCTAGCGCTGTCGGGCGGCACTTGATTGAAAACCGATTTCTCGGCGGTCTAGTGTCGTAAATAAAACTTTAAAAAAAAAAAAAAAAAAGGGCCGCCAACGGCCCCACTTATCTTCTGGCGCGTGCGACAGGAGCTTTCCAGGTCCCTGTTGCCCATCTCTCGGTGGCGGGTCGTTCTTTGGTGGCTGCAACAGGAGGTTTTTGAGCTCCTGTCGCCCTTCTTTCGGCGGAGGGTCATTTTATGGTGGGTTCGACAAGAGGTGTGTTAATTCTTGTCGCCCCTCCTCTCGGCGTTCTTTGTTCATGGTTTTCCTGTCGCTCCGATTTTTCCTACCGCCTCCACTGCTGCGCCTGCCACGTATCTCTGTTCCCTGTCTTTTCATTGGCTACCTGTCCTTTCTCCTCTCTTTCTACCGCCGGTTTCCATTTACTCTTCACGTCCCTGCTGTCTTTTTCCTTACGGCTGACGGCACTTTTTCCATGATCACTGATCTCCTTGGATTTGCTGACGACTTCGCCTCGACCTCTACGCTGTCACCATGTCAGGAAGTATTTTCTTACCTTATGCTTTATTTTATGTACTTTATTTTATTATTGATTACTTGGCATGACCAGGACGGATCAACCGCTTAAGCTGGGGGGGTCCTGGGACATGCCATCATTTTTGCATATGCCCTTATGGAGTCATCATCCCCACGTCAGTTCTTACACGCTCCTTTCCATTATTACTAATCCCTGCGCCAGGTCACTTCTACATGAGTCTTTTGTCCTTAACAATTAATTACACCGCCTTTGCCATTATTATTACTTTTTTTTGGCATTGTCCTCATCTCCCTGTTGCTAAATCCACTTCATACTTCCTGTCACTTTCATTTTTGCTGTTGCTTTTTGTTTTCCACTGTGATAAACCTTTCAAATTCTGTTGCCTGTTAAAAATGGGGGGTAAACACCTTCGCTATGAACTTGATTCAATGGACAAATTGCATGCTGCTGAAGAGGCAATGAAAATTTTTGCTCATGCTGGCTAGACGGAGTTCTTTAAACGATTGAGTGGGTTTGATGCTACTGTCGCTGTGGAATTTACGACGGGCTTCCAGGGGGACAGTGCTACAGTTCGTGGACTCCAATTCCCAGTGAATTTGTAGATTATTGCATAGGTCACTGGCTTGCCTCAAGTTGGTGATCATTTCTTTCCTACTGCGTCATCCAGAGTTACCGATTTGAAACCTCACAAAAAGCAGTTTCTACAACGCGGCGAATCGGTTGAGAACATCCAGGGGCAAGGGATGGCAAGGAAATCACTTCCGGAGCCATGGGATGATGTTGCCAAGTTTTTAATTCACTATATCACCTGCGAAGGTCGCTTCAAGTATGTATTTGCCCACCATTTCCGCTTAATGTTACATTTGCGATATGGTGTTCTTGTTAATTTGCCCTATTACCTATTTTGTTCCCTGAAATGGTCTTGTGACCAATACAATCGGGGACATGCTGATTCCTTGGCCCACCATGGATTAATCAAGCTCATTATTAACCATAACCTTCGCCTGGCTCAGCCACCTCTTGAATGGGATGCCTTTGTGAATTCAACTCCTAAAGAAAGTCCTCAACCTCCTGCCACTGATGATACCCCTGAAGCCAGTTCTTCCAAAAAGCGGCGCCTGAAACCCTCAAGCCTACCCGAAGTAAAAGCCTCAAAGCCTAAGAGAAAAGCGGAAAGTGAAACCCCAGAACATAGCCCGCATCCCATGATTACGTGACAGAAGCAGCATACCCCTGATAAATTGCCAAGGTTAGTTGACACAATGGAATCCACAGGCAATATGGAAATTTTGGGAACAAAAGAACCCCAGACAAAGAGCACTTAGTTTTTGAGAAGGATGAGGAGCCAGCAACGTAGAAATAAGAAATCACAACAGCAAAAAGAAACCTCTACTCCAGAGAAAACAATTTCTGACGCAGAAGAGCCACTTGAACAACAAAATGCAGGAGAAATTGGACAACATGGCACCGAATTCAGCAAAGCATTTAGTGAAAAAGTTGGGGAGGACACTAATGTTGAGATTAATAAAGAAGAAGGCATTATGGACGATCAGCAAAAGAACCTTGAAACTGCAAAATCACAGGAAGATGTCCATGAAGAACATGCTCAACAAGAAGGAATCATAATGCAAGAACACTCTAATACCACTACTGATATGGTCCTTTATCAGGGTATCAATGTGGAGCCTCCTCCTGACACTGCTCTTGCAATGGTTTCTATCAGTAATGTTCAACTCCCTGTCGCGCCTACAGTTCAAAATGACCCTAATGCAATTGTTACAGGAACAAGTGAAATTCATGAAGTTCCTGACGCTGAACAGAATATGTCCCTCTTTTCTACTATACAATTATGGTAGATGATCACTCAGCTCCACCAATCACACCAACAGTTGCAGTTACAGCTACAAGCACTCATCTCTCAGAAAAAGGGAATCACTGGTTTAACCAGAGCTGAAGCAGATACAAAGATATTAAATGAGAAGCCTATTCAATCCAGCCACACACCTAATTTGCATGAGGACATGCAAAACCTTTGAGCTGGGGGGAAAATGATGGGTGTGCAAACTATTTTTGTTTTTGTACATTCTTTGTAACTTTTTCCTTGTCTTAAGCCTGTCAAAACCCCTGTTTTGCCATTAATTATTAAGGAATATAGTGCATATAATAAAGTCTTAAGGTTTGAAATATTTCTTGAAAGAGTGGATGTTTAATGCATAAATATTGATATATGTTGGTTCATTCTATTATAGGAACTAAACATGCGAGGATATGGAGTCGGCCATTTAGCTGGAAGAACAGTTTTGAAGTTGTTGCTTTGTTACATTAAGCGCATAGTTTTGAATGGCTCAGATTTTGGTCATATGATATTTTAGTTAGACTGTTTTGCAAATTGTTATGTATGGCCAGCGGCCAAAACAAACTTTTCTCTATGTTTAGGAAATAGGCCAGCGGCCATTCTAGTTAGTTGTCAATATGGTTAAACATTTTAGGTTATATAAGCAAATGTGAATCAAAAGACATATGATCAATAATATATGAAACACCCTATTTTTGCATGATCTCTAAAATACTGAATTGAGAACACGGAACTCCTGTAGCAGCTAGTTTTAAGATATCTCTCACCTTGTGAACCGGAGGAGGGCCCCCTCTTGGGAAACTTGGTGAGATTACTGTAGTTTATTTTGTAAGTATTTTCAGTATTATCGATTTCGTATGTGCATTTCCAAGAGGTTTGCTATATATGTTTGATTGAATCTATACAGAGCTTGTCGATTGATCATAAATTTAATTGTCTGATGAAATAGTTGCTTGTGACAATTTATAAAGAAATTGTTTTGTTATTACATAAATCTATTACTGTTCGTTGTATTCTTCCTACCGCCTGCATTCATCCTTAATACTCACAATATCATTTGTTGTATTCCTCTTACCATATCCTTTCAGTCATTGAGCTAAAATACTCACAATATTCATAACTTCCTGTCGCCATCTATAGTACTCTCTGCCCTCCTTATCATACTTCCTACCGCACTCATCACACTTTCTATTGCACTGTATTAAAACTAGTCAATTAAAAACCTCCTGTCGCTACCATACTTCCTGTCGCAGCTTAAGCAGATTACAATCCTTAATTAAACCAACTTCTAATCAGACAACAACTTTCACAATAAGCATTCGTTGCGATTAATTATTTAGAAGAGTGTGATTCATTATTTCGAGGTGTGTTAATAGCATTTATAAATATATTGTTTAATCGTTAAAGGGTGTGAACTTTAGGTGAATTTAATCCATTTATAGAACTATTGTTTGAATCTTAAAATTTATTTTGCAATAGATGTGTGGTAGTTTAATTTATTAGTAAACAGTAATGTGCATTCATAAAACTCTTGATTTATTACTTTCACCCCTTGAGCAGATAGCCGTTATATCTCTCATGAGTTTACGAATCCCAGATTGACATTCTTAAGGGTAATTTCGATTCAACTATATCCATAAAAGGTTATCCCAGTGAACCTCAGTTATACCCAACAATCTTGAAGATAACTGAAAGCAAGTGCATGAGCTAGCAAACTAAAGTAGGAAACGAACTAAAGTGGGAAACAAATGAAAGCAAGAAGAGAGAAAGAAAACTAAAGCAGGAAAGCAAGAGCCAAGCGCTGCTACAATAGGTATAGTATTGGGAAATAAGAGGCACTTGTTTACCAAGTTTTCACTATCTTGGCAGAGATTCTATTTTTGCTACCATGACGCCTGTTTGCCAAGTTTTCATCAATGACACATTTTTTCTTTTTCAATTTTTTTGTACTTTTCTCTTTTTTTTATTTTTTTTGTATTTTTGATCTTTTGATTTTTTTGTATTTTTTTCAAATTTTTTATTTTTTTTGGTATTATCAAGGTGCCTGTTTACTAGGTTTTCACCAGGATAATAGATACATCAAAGCGCCTGTTTGCCAGGTTTTCACTAAGATGAACATAATTTTTAGGATTTTTGAGAATATACCATTTTTTGGGTTTTTTTCAAGATCAATAAGTATGTACATGAGCACACAAGAAATGTCTCAGCTGTAGAATCTCTTCAGGTGCAGAGCATTGATAGGCTCTTTGAGTTGTTCTCCTTTAGTAGTAGATAGTTTATACTTAGTTGCCGATTCAGGTTCGGGGACGGATTCGGGTTCGAGAATCTAGTTCGTGGATTCGTGAATTTTTTTTTTCCCGTTTTGGATTCGTAAGGATTCATGAGTGTATATATATATATATATATATATATATGCATTATATATCCAAAAATATAAGAGAAATATACATAATTCTAAAACTAAATCATTTCATACTATGAATCTATGATGCTTGATCATTGATCAATGCCAAATGTCAAAGTCTTCATAACTAGGTCTTAGGTAGTCTTTGTTGGTGGTTGTTTTCAAGTCCCTAGGTCCAGCAAATGAGGTTTGAGTGATTTTGGCCTATTGGAAAGTCATGTTTGACTGGGATTTGGGTGAGAGCTAAGCTAAGTCTGTCATAGAGATGGGGTCGAAATCAAGTGATTTGTGATAAAACGAGTTAAAACCCTTTGAGAATCCTTTTGCCAGCTTCAGTTTGACCTTAGAAAGCCATGATGGATTGTGGGAGGTAACCCTACTGAAAGCTTGCATCTAGAATTTGGCTAAGTCTAGAATTTTTTGAATCTAGAATTTGCATCTTAACTCCTATGAAGCTGAAACCTATCTCAAACATCCTAGAATGTATTTAACTTGTATTTATACAAATATAAATTAAAGTATAAGAAATTAAATAAATCAAACTTATACTTAAATGTTATATTTGTATAAATCCTCTGGTCAATTTAGGGTTAGATGAAAAAAAAAATAGACATATTAAGTGCTTTATGCCTTCATAGGCTGTGGGTCCCTAGGGATTCGCATGGATCCCCACGGGATCCTCAAGGATTCGTGTTGAATCCCCTAGGGTCTATGATGGATCTAGGCAGGGTCCTTGCAAAAGCCTATGGATTCGTCTGGATCAGCGGCTCGCAGATCTAGACAAATCCACAGGCTTTTGCAAGGACCCTGCCTGGATCTGTCATGGATTTGACATGAATCCAGACCCGGATCGAACCCAGATCCGGGCCTGTACAGGGGAATTCGACAACTAAGAGTTTATATGCACCAGATGCAAATGCTGCAGTGATAACATACGGACCAAGCCAATTTGGTTTAAACTTTCCTTTCTGTATCCGCTGTTGTTGATTCTTGGGGTTTTCTCTCAGGATGAGATCACCCACTTGGAATTCCCTTGGTCTAACTTTCTTATTGTAGCTCTTAGACATCCTTTTCTGGTATGCTCTTAGATGATCGAATGCCACTTGCCGACGTTCATCCAGTAACTCCAGCTCTTGTAGCCAATGTATTCTAA
Source organism: Chamaecyparis obtusa (assembly GCA_027943335.1). Classification (NCBI taxonomy): domain Eukaryota; kingdom Viridiplantae; phylum Streptophyta; class Pinopsida; order Cupressales; family Cupressaceae; genus Chamaecyparis; species Chamaecyparis obtusa. The sequence continues at coordinate 5,865,514 of BSBK01003345.1, forward strand.
TGTCTTCATCAGTAATGAGGTTCTTTAGAGAGACTCGCAATGTAGGAATCTCGACCTCAATTGGCAAATAGCATCTATGCCATAGACTAAGGCAAAGGGCATGGCCCCTGTTGGAGTTTGAATGCTTATTTTGTAGGCCCATAAAGCCGGATTAATTTGGAGATGTCAATCTCTACCAGATTTGTGAATTGTTCTATGCAGGATCTTGAGAATTGTCTTGTTAGAAGCTTCTGCTTGTCCATTACCCTAAGGATAATAGATCGAGGACCGATGCTGAATGATTTTGAATTTAGTACATAACTCCTTTAGGTCCTTATTCTTGAACTGCCCCCCATTGTTAGTGATTATTGAGGAGGGTACACCATATCTACAGATGATGTAATTCAGTATGAACCTTGCTATAGATTTTCCATCAGCTATGGTTTGAGGCACCACCTCAACCCACTTAGTAAAATAGTCTATAGCAGTAATGATGAATTTGTGTCCTCTTGAAGAAGACAGATGTATCTGACCCACCAAATCAAAGGCCCATTGCTGGAATGACCAGAAACTGATGAATGGAATGAGCTCCTTGGCAGGAGAATGGATCAGATTTCCATGGAGCTGATATTGTTTGCAAGATTTGGCATATTGTATAGCTTCTTTTTCCATCTCCGACCAATAGTAACCAGCTCTAATAAGTTTACGAGCTAATGTCAGACCGCTCAAATGAGAACCACAGATGCCTTCATGCACCTCAGCTAACGCACGTTTGGACTCGTCGGGTTCTAGACACCTAAGGAGGGTACCGTCTAGACCTCGCCTATACAAGTTGTTTGCTACAATAATATATCATGAAGCACTGTGGATTAGGTGGCATTTTTCATTTCGGGTATAAGTGTCTGGGATAATTTGGTCCTAGAGGTAGGAATAAATATGGTGGTAGCGGGATGAATCATGTCCAATGATTGAAAATATCATCTTAGATTCAGGATTATTATAGGCTAGGTAGCATAACGTTTCCACCAGGAACTCATGTCGAAAGTCATTTTTTGGCATTTGTAACAGAGAGGCAAGAGTAGCCATGGCATCCACTACTTTATTATCTACTCTTGGAATCTGCTAGAAAGTAATGTGAGCAAAGTAATTTTTGAGATCATCAACCATTCTTTTATAGGGCACCAATTTTTCATCCTTGGTTTGATAGATATCATTAACTTGGTTGATAACCAGTTGTGAGTCTCCAAAGACCTTAAGTTCATCCACGCACCACTCAAGAGCTATCTTCATTCCATTGATCAAAGCCTCATATTCAGCAATGTTGTTCATGTAGGGAAACAACATTTTGTAAGTTTTTGGTAGAGAGTATCCTTTTGGTGTAATGAATAGTATTCTAGCACCTGACCCCTGTTGGGTAAATGAACCTGTTACTAAATTTCTAGGCATGTTGAAATTTAGTTTTATTGTAACATTGTATAAACTGATCATGCATTGTTCTTTTCATTTCATTTCAATTATCTTATTCTGAGCAAGAAAGGACAAAGTTCATTGTATAGATCAATTTGATATATACAATTTTCATTTTTACAACTGATAAAATGATTTGAAATACTGAAGAGAAAATCTCACACAAGCCGTGAGTATAGCTTACTAGCTTTCTACTAAAAATGGAATTGCATTGCATAAACATATGGAATATGTATTTTAAAAAAAAATATAGAAGTGAGGTTAGGGATAACCAGTCATTGCCTTTTATGCTTTGACTGGTTATATCCTGCAACATTGTTTTCATCTAGCTCCTAGCCTCCAAGATTTCATGATATCTGCAAAAAATGAAAAGAAAGTAATGTTAGATCTTGAAAGATCTAAGCAATGACAGGATATCCTAAGCTACTATTACATATGCAATCTATTTTTGCAATTCAAATATCAAAAGAAAGTAAGCTGTATTCATTGTTCAACTGAAAGAGCTCTCTAAAAGACAAAAAGGTTGTTTACAGGTGTCACGAGCCCGTGCTCGAACCTTGTGAACAAACTTTTTGAGTAAACATAAGAAAAGAAAGTACATCAGTGATTGTTGCTGCAAAGAAGCATTAAAGGGACGTGCTATTTTTAGCATTGAAACCTTTTGTATCAAATCAGTAGCAATAAGTGTTAAACCAGTATGAGGTATTAAAGGGATAGTTTGATACTTGAAACCTTTTATCTCACTTTACCAGATAATTTCGCAGTATTTTCATAACAGAGAGGTTCATGTTGTTTTTAGTTTCATGCTTAATACAGCAAAAATCTCAATGAAACTAATCATCAGGTAAGTTTCATTGAGATGTTTGTGGCATTAAGTTAAGATTGAAAATCAATTTTCAAATGAACCTGCAGTGATCCTGTTTTAAATCATTTTCAGAAGGAGCTTACAGTATGCACTTGATTTGTGGTAAAGAAAGTGCAGTTGACCTCATTCTTTGGGTCAACTGTACTTGCTTTACCATTAATCAAGTTATCAAATTTTGAAATGTTCCATAACAAAGTTCAAACATTATAGAAGCAGCAGGAGTTTGAACACAGAGTGAACAATGCAAAGGGTTGCAAAAAACATCAACAGAAGTAATGTTCATTCTTTTATTGCAGAGTGTTCCTCAAAAGATAACAGGTTGTGTGCCAAGATTTTCAGAATGACTCATGAAGATGCAATGACAGTATACAATACACAAGCAGGAGCTTGCTCAATACAGAAAGAAAGGAAAATATCCAGCTGGGAAAAGAAAAGGAGGAGGGCTTTCTGCAGAATCACGTTCTATGAAAGGAAAAAGCTAGCAAATGAACACAGAAAGAAGCAACAGAGGTAAATATTGATGGGATTCTAGCAGAAGATGGAGTTATTTGTAATTCAAACACACAAATTTGTACAGCTCAGGTGTGTAAGAGAGGAAATCAGATAATGATTTGCCATGTAAAGGATTTAAGACTGGTCTATGCACAAAAGGTTGAAATAACTCAAAGCATTAAAAAGGGAAAATCCGTACACCAGTGTTCGAATTTTAAGACCATTTTTACAAAATTTTCTTTCTGTGTCACATTTTTAGCTATCATAAACAGTATTCATGAGTTGAAAGGAGAACAGTAAAAAATGACAATAGAGATCATGGGTTTCTTTAAACTGAATCAGAACAAGGGTTTCTTCTTATTGTGCTGTAAGTGGAGCTAACTGTGGAGGAGAGAAACTTGCTTTCTGTTGGTTATAAGAATATTATTGGTGCTAGGAGGGCTTCGTGGCTGCAGGGTATTTCAGGGAGCAAGAGGTCAGTTGAAGGTGAACACAGAAAAGATAACAAATGAAAATAACAAAGCATATTCTGGAAACGTTCATACGCAGTAACAAAGAAACCCTTTTAAAGAGAAATGCTTCAGAATGTATTCATAGCAGTAAGCAAAGGAAAATAACAGAAGATGATCAATATTGCTCTCAGAAACTCTCGGATCTTCAAGAAAATGCAGCTTAAAATGGTGTGAGTCATTCTTACCTAGCAGATTGGCGGCAAGAGGAGTTGAAGTTCTCTAAAAATCTGAGACAACAGGTGGTTTCAAACTCGACAGATGTGCCTCCAAATTTGCGGTCAAAGCAGCAAATGGTGGATTAACTGTTGTTGAAGATGTTAACTCTCAAAGACTCAAAGTTTCAACAGAAATCTCTCAGAATGGCGGCTCAAACAACAGCATTACGCCCAGTCACAACCAGTCAAACTAAAATGGTGGCCAGAACAGCGGCAGTTCCATCTTCCTCAGCATTTTCTTAGGGTTTCAAAACCCTCAGCGGCTATCGAGCTCTTAAAAAACTTCTAAGGCAAATGAGTAATGAGAGACCTTTGTATGCTTCTAGGGTATATCCCTAGTTTCTTTTTTTTCCATAAGTTTTTCAAGTCCGTGGTTTTATGTCGGCTATATTTTTTTTTAAAAACAAAAATCAAACTTAAGTGTATGCAGTTCTATTAAGTAATAACATAGTAATATATTATTTATGCTTAATAATATATTATTATTTTATTTACTTTATTAAAAGATAAGTTTGATTTTTGTTTTAAAATTTTTGTAAGTAATAATTAATTGATTTTTTATAAATCAATTAATGATTATCAAACAATGAATAGATTTTATGGTTAATAATTAATTGATTTTTTTTTAAAATCAATTAATTATTATCAAAGGATGTAAACAACTTTAAATCTTGCATAATGTTGTAATTAATAATAGTTAATTGATATTATTATAAATCAATTAATTATTATTAAATAGTGCAAAATTTAAAGTTCAAATGTATTCATTTTCGAATTTGGAGAGATAAGGGGTTGAAAAGTCAATGTATGACTGGGTGTAAAGAAGATGAGGTGTCTTTTTGACATGTTTTGAATGTTGGGACTCTTTTATGAGTCATTTGAATCTTTTAGGGACTGTTATGACTCAACTGGAGTTGTCACTTGTAATCATTAGACAGACAGGTCTTTTAAAGTGCCTAGACCTCTTGGGTGGCATTAGGGAGGCCCCTTTTGTAGGGATTTCCTCACATCCGACCCCTGCTTGTTAGGAGTTCTAGGTGAGAATTTGTCCTATATATTGGCTATTTTTTGCCTTTGAATGGGTTCAATTTTTGGGAGAAGGAAATAGCTGTTGTGACATTTTGTCCTCTGCCTTGTCATTTTCTGGATTGTATCATTGGGAGTTGATGTCTTTGGCCTTTGAAGGAATAATACAGCAAATTTGATCTACTTTGGAGCTCATTTTCAATGTGTAAAACTGGTGATTGATGTTTATTTCTTGTGTTTTCTCAGAAAACCTTCAAGTTTTTGTCTCATTTCTGCACCTATTGAGTTAGTAAAACTGCTATGCATAGGTCATAAGTTGTGCATCATTTTGGACTAATATTGATTGAAAAAGATATTGTCCATTTAAGCCTTCTTCTGAAACATTATTATGCAGAGATTTTCATCTAAAGTAGTGTCTTATAATTGATAATTTTTCCCATCATTGTGCTGTTAAGTATCAAATTCCCTATCTTATTCTGGTGCATCACCTTTTATGTTTAAATAATCTTCATTTTAAGTACTTTCTACCTTTTCCTCATAAGTTAACAGTTTTAGTAGTTTAGGTGGAGCATCACATAATATCAAATAGGAACCGGCCTAGAATCCGGAGGTTCAATCACTTTTATAGTTCACCCACAAACTTGTGATTGTTCCCATGTTATCCAGAATTTCTAAGTGTTTAGGTGCTTAGGTTTTAGGGTGCAAATTCTGGAGATAACAGTTTTGGCACGCCGGGTGGGACATCAGTTCTACAAGCTGCTTGCTGTTCTGATACACAACAGCAAGGTGTGAATTATTTGAAGGAGGATTTTGTGTATCTGGGGACTCTGTGATCAAAGATCAGTATATTTTTGAAGTTTATGAGAAAAGTTCAGACTAGAAGTTCCAGTTCTTTTGAGTACTTACAGTTAGAAACTCCACGAAGACGTGGTAGAGCTCTTACCAGAACAAAGCCAGCCAAGAGAACCCAATTTTCAGTCCCTGATATTCAAGTCTACAGAAGAAGAGGGCAGTCAAGAGAGAGAAATACTAGGTATTCAACAAGTCCAACTTGCAGAACTGAGTGTTTTGAACCAGAATTTTCTGTTGTTTCTACTGTGACAGTTCCTCCTGTTATAACTCCAGTACAGCAGCCACAAATGGCAATACCAAGAAATTTTGCATTTGTGCCATTCAATCAAGGGAGTCCCTTGAATTTTGCTCAACATCATGATATTCCTTTGGCCGCATTAAAGAGCTTACCAGATTTTACTGGTGAAACTCAGACTACAGCATTTGAGCATTTGAGGGATGTGGCCACATTATGTAATGTTCATCATGTTACAGAAGAGGATGTTGCAGTTAAGTTGCTTGTTGCTTCTTTTAAAGGAAAGGCTTTACAGTGGTTCAGAAGTTTAGCCGTTGCCTCTATTAATTCATGGGATACACTTGGAGATGCATTAACAAGGCACTTTGAAGACAAATCAGATCATTTGTCTCTGGTGGAGCAGCTCACAACCATAAAGCGTGCTCCTCAAGAGCAAATGATGGACTTCAACAATAGATTCCAAAGGACTTGGACAAGAATACTTATTTCGGTAAGACCTTCAGCAGATTATGCTTTTTTGTATTTCTTAAAAAGCTTGAATAGTGACATTTCTATAATGATTCAATCTATGGGAGGTGTTTCACTGCCTCAAGCATATAATATTGCTGTTAGAGCTGAAAATAGTCTTATTCAAGCAGGCAAGATAGCTCCTAGGCCACCAATGCCCATTTTTCCAGATATTCAATCCAATATGCCTTTGCAAATACCACCTTTTAACCCTCTACCTGTTGCTGTCAGTCAAGAATTGATCCTTGCAGGCCCATCTTCCGAGTTGCAGGAAATTAAAAACAGCCAACAGAAGATAGAAGGATTATTACAAACTTTTAGCAATGAGATTGTCAACCTTAAAAAGCAACAATTTCAAGCTAGACAGCCTTATCAGACCCAAAATCAGGCTGTGTATCAGCAGCCTAATCAAGGCCAGTATCAAAATAATAGGCAACTTAACCAAGGCAATTTTGTTGGTAATAGGCAAAATTTGAATCAAAGACCTTATAGGCCTTATGCTCCTATACCTTTGAATACAGTAACAGACTTAGTGCCTTCTCAAAATAATTATGCAGCAGATTATGAGTGGTGTTATCCCTGTAATCAACCTCATAACCAAGCTACATGTTCAAATGGTGTCATTAATCAAGCATTAATGGTACAAAATTCATCAGCCCCACAGCCTGTATCTGAAGTTGACCTTGATCAACAGCAAGATGTACCTCCTGTTAATGCAACTCTGATGAATTGGCTAGGAGAGGAGTTCATTGCAATAGGTGGAGATGACCCTACACCTGGTGTTTATACCAGAGCTAAAAAAAGAGCTCTTGATAGTGATGAAGTGGTAAAAAATAAAAATGTAATACCTGCAGGGCCATCTACATCTCAAATGCAAGCAAAGACAGCAGCGAATCCTCCCGTAGGCACTCAAGAGCAGCAACAATAGTAGGTACAGCCTGCTGTTCCCAAGGTTCAACAAAAGGTACATGCTGTGTTGCCCTTTAATATAATTGAAAATATGAAGAAGATGAATGTTTCTATCAGTATGTGGGATTCTTTATCTCTTCCAGGTCAGACTGACCTTTTACAAACTGAGTTGGCCAGAAGGGATAAATCTGTTGGTAGTGTTGCTGCTAAAAATGGTGAAATTCCAGTTAGGACTATTTTTTCAAATGTTGATAAAAATGATAGTAAACCAGCAGTCAAGCCTCCTCCTTTTTATGTATCATTAATCATAGGAGATAAGCTGGTTCACAATTGTATGGTGGATAGTGGGGCCACAAGTTCAGTTATGCCTAAAAAGATTGCTGATCAGTTGGGTTTGAAATATCAATTGTTAGAAAAGGGAGTGGTTCAATTAGATGGGTCAACTGTTAATACTGTGGGTTTGATCAAGGATGCTAGTTTAACTCTTCATGCATGTCCACACTTTTCTATACCTCAAGACATTTATGTGATTGATCTTCCGCCCTATTTTGCTATATGCCTGTCTAGAGATTTCACAGCAAAGATTGGAGGTTATTTTTCTTCTGATTGGTCTCATATGCTTTTTAGGACAAGATATGGCACTAGGGTTACAATTAAATCTGAGGTACTTTTTAAAGATCATATTGAGCCATATGTTCCTCCTGCAATAAATGCTAATATGATGTCTTTTGATGAAAATGGAAAAAATGATTTTCATGACCCAAGTACTTTCATTGATGAGATCCCTGATGACTGGTTAGATCAGTGGGCGGATGAGAATTCTTGTGATAATTCAAATTCTGTTATTCAACAGACTGGTATTGGTAATTACATGATTCATGAACCTAATGCATTCATGCCTAACTTGGTTAAAGATACAGATCATGTTTCAGAGCAAGGAAAAGAATTGTGGAAAATGTTTTTTGATGGTTCTAAAAGTAAGAATGGTGCTGGTGGAGGTGCAGTGTTGATTTCCCCTGAAGGAGATAAGTATTATGCAGCTTTTCTTTTTAGTTTTCCTTGCTCAAATAATTCTGTAGAGTATGAAGGGCTAATTAATGGTTTAGAATGGGCAAGGAAAAGGGGAATCAAGTCTTTAAAGGTTCATGGTGATAGTGAATTAATTGTCAATCAGATTAGGGGGTTGAATGCTGTGAAGAATGATACCTTAAAAGCCTATAAACATAGAGTTTTGGATATGATAGAAGATTTCATGGCTTTTAATATAATTTCAATTCCAAGAAAACTTAATCAGCATGCTGATAGGTTAGCAGCAATAGGGGCACAATCTGAAACTCAAGACAGTATTACAAAAGGATGTGATCAGCAGCATATTAAGATCATTGTCAGGCCCTCAATTCTTGACAATAATGTTTACTGGCAAGTTTTTGACAATGATGAACAGATTCGCAATTTTTTGTTAGAGGAAGATGTTTTTACTGTGTGTAATCAAGGCAAACATGTGCAGAATTATGATGACCAGGTTATCCAACTCAAAACAAACAAGTTGCCCAAAGGACTTGTCACATTGGAATCTATTTTTAATTCTAATGATCAAATTAAAAAGAATAAATCTGGTATGCAGGTTAGAGATGATCATTATGAGAATGTGGAGGTTGCTGCGGGGAAATTTCTTAAGGTTGGTAAGATCTGTTCTGAACAAGAAAAGGCTGATTTTGTTAATTTATGTCAACAATTTCCTGATGTTTTTGCTTGGGAGTATTCTGATCTTAAAAGTTTTGATCCTGAGATTGCTCAACACACCATAGAATTACTACCTAATGCTAAGCCCATAAAGCAAAAACAGAGACCTCTCAATCCTAAGTTAGAGCCTCTAATGGTTAAAGAGTTGACTAAGTTGATTGAGGGGGGTATTATTTATGAAATCAAGCACACCAGTTGGGTTTCAAACCTGGTACCAGTTAGGAAAAAGAATGGGGAAATTAGGCTTTGTGTTGACTTCAGAGACCTCAATAGGGCTTCATTAAAAGATCATTACCCACTGCCATCCATGGAACAAATCTTGCAAGTTGTAGCTGGTTCAGAAAGGTTTTCTCTGTTAGATGGTTATTCAGGATATAATCAGGTACTGGTAAAAAGTGAGGATCAATATAAGACTGCTTTTACCACTAAATGGGGCACTATGGCCTATAAAAGAATGTCTTTTGGCTTATCTAACGCTGGTGCCACTTTTCAAAGGGCAATGGACATGGCATTTAAGGGATTGTTGTATAAAATGGTTTTGGTTTATCTTGATGATATAACTATCTTTTCAAAAGATTCTAATCAGCATTTGAGTCATCTAAAACAAGTGTTTGAGAGATGCAGGGAATTTGGGATATCACTGAACCCTAAAAAATGTATTTTTGCAGTGCATGAAGGAAAGTTGCTAGGACACATAGTGTCTAAAGATGGGATTTCAATTGACACTGAAAGGGTCAGGGCTATTCTAGAGTTTCTTTTACCCAATCACAAAAAGGGCTTACAAAGTTTCATTGGTAAGATTAATTTTGTTAGAAGGTTTATGCCTAACATTGCTGCATTATTAAAACCTCTAACTGCCATGCTGAAAAAGAATACTGTTTTTAATTGGACAAAGGAGGCTAAGGATAGTTTTCAGTTATTGAAGGAGGCATTATCATCTGCTCCTACTTTGATTAATCCAAATTTTTCTAAAGATTTTATTCTGTATGCTTATGGAAGTTTGGGTACTATCTCTGCTGTTTTAGTACAAAAGAATTCAGAAGGTTTTGAGCAGCCTATTGCTTTTTATAGCAGAAGTCTTGAGGGTTATGAACAGCGTTATACATTTGTTGAAAAACATGCATTTGCTGTTGTAAAAAGCCTTAAAAAATTCAGGCATATGTTGTCAAATAACAAGGTTCATCTTATGGTTTCTCACCCAAGCGTCAAAGAATTTTTTCTCAGCAGGGATCTTAATGAGAAACGTGCAGGTTGGATCACCAAGGTGATGGAGTATGATGTTGAGATTAAAATCACCAAGCTGGTGAGAGGGAAGGGCTTATGTGAGTACCTAGCTGATGAGCCAGAGGAAGAAACCATTTTGATTAATAATGTTACTGCTGCAAATGATCAACCAGCAAGATGGTTGAAAGAGATGATTCATTTTCTCAAGACTAGTGAGTGCCCTCCGGGTCTTGATAGATCTAAAAGAAGGTATTTTAGGCTGCAATCTATACCTTATGTCTTGATTAATGATATTCTATTCAGAAAGGATAGTAATGGTGTGTTTTTGAGATGTGTTGATACTGATGAAACTAGCAAAGTTTTAGAACAATTTCATGACTCAGGAGGTCATTTTAGTCCTAAGACAACAGCTTATAAGATCATGAGAGCTGGATATTACTGGTCCAATTTGTTTAAAGATGCTCATGCATGGTCTAGGAAATGTCAGAAATGTGCTTTGTTTGCAGGCAAAGAAAGGCTTGCAGCCTTACCTCTTCAGCCAATTATTGTCGATCAGCCTTTCATGAGGTGGGGTATTGATTTTGTGGGCCCTATTAATCTAAGTTCTAGTGCTGGTCACAGGTGGATATTGACTGCAACGGATTATTTCACTCACTGGACTGAGGCAGTAGCTTTAAAGGATGCAACTGAAAGTTCAGTGTTGAACTTTTATCAAGACATCACTACCAGGTTTGGTATTCCTGAATCATTGATTTCTGATAATGCCTTGTCATTTGTGGGGTCTAGAGTTACTGAATGGGCTTTAAGGAATGGTATCTACCTGAATACATCTTCAAATTACTATCCTCAAGGCAACGGGTTGGCTGAGTCAACTAATAAAAACTTAATCAGAATCATCAAAAGGATTTTGCAGGAAAATCAAAGGGATTGGCACTCAAAGTTGAAATCTGTACTATGGCTGGATAGGATCACTCCTAAACAGATTCTGGGTAATTCTCCTTATGTTCTAGTATATGGGAAAGAGGCTAGATTACCTATCTCAACAGAATTTCCAACGTTAGATTTGGCTAATCAGCTTCTATTGTTTGAGGAGGAGGATCCACTGAATGTAAGGTATGTACAATTGCTAGAATTAGAGGAAAAAAGAAATCAGGCACTCAAAACAATGGAATATCAGCAAATTCTAACAAAAAGAGTGTTTGATAGAAAAGCCAAGATAAGGTCATTCAAGGAGGGTGATCTGGTTTTGAAGTGGGATGTTCTCAAGAGCAGGCCAGGGCAACATAACAAGTTTGATCATATGTGGGCTGGCCCATTCCTGATAGCTGAATGCAAAGAGCACAATGCATTCCAGCTTGCTACTATAGAAGGAGATATTCTACCTATCCCTGTTAATGGGATACACCTCAAGCTATGCTTTGAGGTATGATCTATCAGTTCTATTTGTATATATTAGGTTAGGTTTCATGCTTTCATAATAAATGCATTTGCATAATAGTTTAGGTTTTTCTAAAGTGCTGTCCAAGCACAGGTCGTGTTTTCTTTTCTTAGTCAGTTTTTCTATTTTCCTAGGTCTAGTGTTTTGTTTAAGCTGCTGGGTTAGTGTCATGTTTTGCATTAGATATCGATGTATGTTCTCCATACATGCATAAATATGTCTGTTAAACATGCATTTTTGGTTCTTGCATATAGGCACATATGACTGGTTTTAGTATTTTCTAGGTCAAGTACAGGTTCATAGACCCACTAGTTTCCACTCACATGTGTGTATATGAGTCCATTCCCCTATGCATCCATCTAGCAGACAGGTTTATGCATGCATGATCAACATACATAAATATCAACTCCTAAAGTTGTTGTTTAGGCCTGATCATGCACATAAATTTGTTCATTTTAGCGTCATAGGAGTCTATGCTCATTTATATGTAGATCAAGACTAACCAGCAGCTTTAGGTTTTAGGTTTGAGTCGGTTTTAGGTTCAAGTTGCAGTTTTCAGACTCTGTTACCCAATGAATTAACAAAGGCAGACTGGTCTCTACTGTCTAGCAGGCAGACAATCAGCAGAGAACGCCAAAAATGTTACTAAATTTCTAGGCATGTTGAAATTTAGTTTTATTGTAACATTGTATAAACTGATCATGCATTGTTCTTTTCATTTCATTTCAATTATCTTATTCTGAGCAAGAAAGGACAAAGTTCATTGTATAGATCAATTTGATATATACAATTTTCATTTTTACAACTGATAAAATGATTTGAAATACTGAAGAGAAAATCTCACACAAGCCGTGAGTATAGCTTACTAGCTTTCTACTAAAAATGGAATTGCATTGCATAAACAGATGGAATATGTATTTAAAAAAAAAATATAGAAGTGAGGTTAGGGATAACCAGTCATTGCCTTTTATGCTTTGACTAGTTATATCCTGCAACATTGTTTTCATCCAGCTCCTAGCCTCCAAGATTTCATGATATCTGCAAAAAATGAAAAGAAAGTAATGTTAGATCTTGAAAGATCTAAGCAATGACAGGATATCCTAAGCTACTATTACATATGCAATCTATTTTTGCAATTCAAATATCAAAAGAAAGTAAGCTGTATTCATTGTTCAACTGAAAGAGCTCTCTAAAAGACAAAAAGGTTGTTTACAGGTGTCACGAGCCCGTGCTCGAACCTTGTGAACAAACTTTTTGAGTAAACATAAGAAAAGAAAGTACATCAGTGATTGTTGCTGCAAAGAAGCATTAAAGGGACGTGCTATTTTTAGCATTGAAACCTTTTGTATCAAATCAGTAGCAATAAGTGTTAAACCAGTATGAGGTATTAAAGGGATAGTTTGATACTTGAAACCTTTTATCTCACTTTACCAGATAATTTCGCAGTATTTTCATAACAAAGAGGTTCATGTTGTTTTTAGTTTCATGCTTAATACAGCAAAAATCTCAATGAAACTAATCATCAGGTAAGTTTCATTGAGATGTTTGTGGCATTAAGTTAAGATTGAAAATCAATTTTCAAATGAACCTGCAGTGATCCTATTTTAAATCATTTTCAGAAGGAGCTTACAGTATGCACTTGATTTGTGGTAAAGAAAGTGCAGTTGACCTCATTCTTTGGGTCAACTGTACTTGCTTTACCATTAATCAAGTTATCAAATTTTGAAATGTTCCATAACAAAGTTCAAACATTATAGAAGCAGCAGGAGTTTGAACACAGAGTGAACAATGCAAAGGGTTGCAAAAAACATCAACAGAAGTAATGTTCATTCTTTTATTGCAGAGTGTTCCTCAAAAGATAACAGGTTGTGTGCCAAGATTTTCAGAATGACTCATGAAGATGCAATGACAGTATACAATACACAAGCAACAGCTTGCTCAATACAGAAAGAAAGGAAAATACCCAGCTGGGAAAAGAAAAGGAGGAGGGCTTTCTGCAGAATCACGTTCTATGAAAGGAAAAAGCTAGCAAATGAACACAGAAAGAAGCAACAGAGGTAAATATTGATGGGATTCTAGCAGAAGATGGAGTTATTTGTAATTCAAACACACAGATTTGTACAGCCCAGGTGTGTAAGAGAGGAAATCAGATAATGATTTGCCATGTAAAGGATTTAAGACTGGTCTATGCACAAAAGGTTGAAATAACTCAAAGCATTAAAAAGGGAAAATTCGTACACCAGTGTTCGAATTTTAAGACCAGTTTTACAAAATTTTCTTTCTGTGTCACATTTTTAGCTATCATAAACAGTATTCATGAGTTGAAAGGAGAACAGTAAAAAATGACAATAGAGATCATGGGTTTCTTTAAACTGAATCAGAACAAGGGTTTCTTCTTATTGTGCTGTAAGTGGAGCTAACTGTGGAGGAGAGAAACTTGCTTTCTGTTGGTTATAAGAATATTATTGGTGCTAGGAGGGCTTCATGGCTGCAGGGTATTTCAGGGAGCAAGAGGGCAGTTGAAGGTGAACACAGAAAAGATAACAAATGAAAATAACAAAGCATATTCTGGAAACGTTCATACGCAGTAACAAAGAAACCCTTTTAAAGAGAAATGCTTCAGAATGTATTCATAGCAGTAAGCAAAGGAAAATAACAGAAGATGATCAATATTGCTCTCAGAAACTCTCGGATCTTCAAGAAAATGCAGCTTGAAATGGTGTCAGTCATTCTTACCTAGCAGATTGGCGGCAATAGGAGTTGAAGTTCTCTAAAAATCTGAGACAACAGGTGGTTTCAAACTCGACAGATGTGCCTCCAAATTTGCGGTCAAAGCAGCAAATGGTGGATTAACTGTTGTTGAAGACGTTAACTCTCAAAGACTCAAAGTTTCAACAGAAATCTCTCAGAATGGCGGCTCAAACAACAGCATTACGCCCAGTCACAACCAGTCAAACTAAAATGGTGGCCAGAACAGCGGCAGTTCCATCTTCCTCAGCATTTTCTTAGGGTTTCAAAACCCTCAGCGGCTATCGAGCTCTTAAAAAACTTCTAAGGCAAATGAGTAATGAGAGACCTTTGTATGCTTCTAGGGTATATCCCTAGTTTCTTTTTTTTCCATAAGTTTTTCAAGTCTGTGGTTTTATGTCGGCTATATTTTTTTTTAAAAACAAAAATCAAACTTAAGTGTATGCAGTTCTATTAAGTAATAACATAGTAATATATTATTTATGCTTAATAATATATTATTATTTTATTTACTTTATTAAAAGATAAGTTTGATTTTTGTTTTAAAATTTTTGTAAGTAATAATTAATTGATTTTTTATAAATCAATTAATGATTATCAAACAATGAATAGATTTTATGGTTAATAATTAATTGATTTTTTTATAAAATCAATTAATTATTATCAAAGGATGTAAACAACTTTAAATCTTGCATAATGTTGTAATTAATAATAGTTAATTGATATTATTATAAATCAATTAATTATTATTAAATAGTGCAAAATTTAAAGTTCAAATGTATTCATTTTCGGATTTGGAGAGATAAGGGGTTGAAAAGTCAATGTATGACTGGGTGTAAAGAAGATGAGGTGTCTTTTTGACATGTTTTGAATGTTGGGACTCTTTTATGAGTCATTTGAATCTTTTAGGGACTGTTATGACTCAACTGGAGTTGTCACTTGTAATCATTAGACAGATAGGTCTTTTAAAGTGCCTAGACCTCTTGGGTGGCATTAGGGAGGCCCCTTTTGTAGGGATTTCCTCACATCCGACCCCTGCTTGTTAGGAGTTCTAGGTGAGAATTTGTCCTATATATTGGCTATTTTTTGCCTTTGAATGGGTTCAATTTTTGGGAGAAGGAAATAGCTGTTGTGACATTTTGTCCTCTGCCTTGTCATTTTCTGGATTGTATCATTGGGAGTTGATGTCTTTGGCCTTTGAAGGAATAATACAGCAAATTTGATCTACTTTGGAGCTCATTTTTAGTGTGTAAAACTGGTGATTGATGTTTATTTCTTGTGTTTTCTCAGAAAACCTTCAAGTTTTTGTCTCATTTCTGCACCTATTGAGTTAGTAAAACTGCTATGCATAGGTCATAAGTTGTGCATCATTTTGGACTAATATTGATTGAAAAAGATATTGTCCATTTAAGCCTTCTTCTGAAACATTATTATGCAGAGATTTTCATCTAAAGTAGTGTCTTATAATTGATAATTTTTCCCATCATTGTGCTGTTAAGTATCAAATTCCCTATCTTATTCTGGTGCATCACCTTTTATGTTTAAATAATCTTCATTTTAAGTACTTTGTACCTTTTCCTCATAAGTTAACAGTTTTAGTAGTTTAGGTGGAGCATCACATAATATCAAATAGGAACCGGCCTAGAATCCAGAGGTTCAATCACTTTTATAGTTCACCCACAAACTTGTGATTGTTCCCATGTTATCCAGAATTTCTAAGTGTTTAGGTGCTTAGGTTTTAGGGTGCAAATTCTGGAGATAACAGAACCATCAAAGAACATAGTCCATGTTTGATGTGTAAGAAGCATGATGGACTCATTTGAAAATTCAACGCTCAATGGTTGATAATCTGTTATACGTGCTTCAGCCAGTTGATCTGCAATAGCCTGTCCTTTAATAGCTTTCCTCTCTACATACTCAATGTCAAACTCACTGAGTATCATGACCCATTTGGCTAATCTACCCGTAAGGGCAGCTTTGCTGAGTAAGTATTTTAATGGATCAATTTTAGCAATAAGTCTTGTAGTGTGCGCAAGCATATAGTGTCGCAATTTCTGTGAAGCAAACACCACTGCTAGACAAGATTTTTCAATGATTGAGTAGTTCATCTCATAAGAGACCAGAGTTCTACTAATATAGTATATAGCTCTTTCTTTGTTATTTTGATCATCTTGAGCTAGTAGTGCACCCAAAGATGTGTCTGTAGCTGAAATGTAGAGGATGAGTTGCTTCCCATGAATAGGAGGCATCAAGATTGGTGGATTAGCAAGATATTGTTTGATATGTTGGAATCCTTTCTTACATTCTTTGTTCCATTCATAGGTCACACCTTTATGCAGAGTCTTGGTAAATAGTTGTGACTTATTAGCCAATTGTGCAATGAAGCACCGAATAGATTGTAGTCTGCCTTGAAGTCCTCTCATCTGACTGATGTTCTTTGGTGGAGGCATGTCCATAATAGCTTGAACCTTTTTTGGATCAACTTCTATGCCTTTTGAAAAAATGATATATCCCAGCAATTTACCAGAAGTGACCCCAAATGCACATTTTTTGGGATTGAGTCTCAAACTGAATTGTTCCATCTGATCTAGTATAAGACCTAGATCTGCAAGATGTGTTTTTCGCTGCATGCTTTTGGCTAAAGTGTCATCTACATAATCTTCCATTGTTTTGTGCATCATGTCATGAAAGATGGTTGTAATAGCTCTTTGATATGTAGCTCCGGCATTTTTTAGTCCAAAGGGCATGACATTCCAATAGAATATTCCCCAAGCACATGTAAAGGCAATCTTTTCTTGGTCTTTTGGCATGATCTTTATCTGATTATAACCAGAAAAGCTATCCATTAAAGAGTACATTTGGTAGCCAACTGTCATGTCCACTATCATGTCAATATTAGGCAATGGGAAATCATCTTTAGGACATGCTTTATTTAGGTCTCTGATGTCTATGCACACACGGATAGATTTATCATGTTTTGTAACTGGAACAATATTAGAGATCCACTCTACATAATCAATTGCTCGGATGAAACCAGCCTTGAGAAGCTTTTCCAATTCAGCTTTAACCAAAAGTGCCACATATGGATGCATCTTCCGAAGCTTTTGTTTGACAGGCTTAACGCCTAGTGCAATAGACAGATGATGCATGATTAGATTGGGATCCAATCCAGGCATATCAGAGTAAGTCCATGCAAATTTGATTTTCTTGCTTCGAAAGAAATTTGTGAACTCTTCTTTTTCCTCTGCAGATAGTGATTGTGCTAGATGAATAATCTGTGTAGCCTTTGTACCCAAATTCACTGGTTGGGTCGGCTCTATTAGCACTAATGATCTCTCTTGAAAATGACTAGAAAGTGTATCAAGCATCTCATCCTTGGGTGCCTCAGAGAGGTTTTCACCCTTGGATACGTCTTTTATTTTTACTTTTTTTGGCTCTGACATTGCCACAATGTGGTTTTCACCATCAGAGTGCCTATTCTTTTTTCTTTTAATTTGATGACTAAGATACTTGATATCAGCTTCGGTCATGTTGATGCTACTTTTACTGGTGGAAAACGTTACAGGTTTGATAACGTTAAGATAACAGGCCAAAGTGTAGTCATTTTGGAACATAAGGACTTCACTAGCTGGTGAGGGAGAGTTCCAGTCAATAAGATTAGGATAGCGGAGTGAAAGAGTAGTGGCTGGTTCAAGTGTGTTCATAGTATAGTCATCGAAAGTGTGGATGAGCAAGTTGAGACCTAAAGCAATCACATCCAAAGGTGTGTTCGAATCCTCTCGAGACCTCATAGTGGAAGTAGAGGGTATGTTAGCATTAGTAGATTCACACTCGGTCGTCCTAACACTAGACCCTTCACCTAGTTCGAGAAGGTTTTCATATACATGAACAACATCTATATCTTTGTCAAAATAGCATCAGACAGAGAGTCAAACTCATACTCATGCGAGTCAGTGACACTTGATATGAGAATTCCATCAATGCTAGTTGTACTATTTGACTCATCTTCATTTCTTGTAGTATTTATGGCTTGCTGAAGTTGATCTTGTTCAAATCGCTCTTGGAAAGATGATGGTATGTATTGTTCACCCTGAAAACTAGAATTGTCAGTTTTCATTTCTCTCCATTGGTCATATGTGAGTATATGTACTGAAGCAGTATCATCAAAATCACTATCAATCCCTACTAGATGGACAGGTATAATAGGATCATCTGGTTATGTAAAGAATGCCGTAAGGTCTAGAGGAATAGGATATGGAAAAGTATCCTCGTCAGAGCTATTCTTTGATTTATCAGCTGAAGCAGTGTTCTCAGGTTCTGGATGGCATTCTGGTTCTAATACAAACTTGTTTATCCCTAGATGAAATGGGATCTTCTTGAAGCCAAGACCTGTGGTGTCTTTGGTCCTATGACCTGTGGCTTCAATTGGTTCTAGCAAGCCATTGTCATTCACTCCTATAGGGCCACTTCCTTTATAACTGAAGCACTTCATAATTTTGAAGGCTTCACTATATGGCTCTTGTTCTAAGTCATGAGCAGAAGTGATCTATTCAGATGTTTCCTTTCCTTTGTAAAGCCAAGCTATAATAGCTCTTTCCTCATCTTCATCCTCTAATGGTGTTGTGGCCTTGACAAAGGCACCATCATAGACTATTTGGGGAGAACAAGAAAAAGGTTTGTTGTTCTGAGAGGGTCTCTTGTAGGAATGTGGAGATGGAGGCAAAGCTGTTAATGATAGCACAGGTTCAATTTGATACCCTCCCATGCCTGTATCCTTAAGCTTCAGACTCTGTTCCATTTCTTTGAGCTTGGCATCATAGAATTCAATGGACTCTCTATTAGTTGGAATAAAGCTGTCTGCAAATTGCGTGAGTGTATTGCAAGAGTAGTTTGTATTAGCAGGCATAGTTACCTCCACTCCATGGAATGGGAACTTGATGCATTGATGGTATGTAGATGGGACTGCCTACATTTCATGAATCCATCATCTACCCAACAAGATGTTGTATGCAAGAGGAATATCTAGGACTTGGAAAATAACATCTCTTTCAACGGGTCTGACTCAGATGTGTAGCACAACTAGGCCTTTGGATTTGTGTTCTTCTTCATCATATGCTTTGATAGTAATTTTCTTGCGAGAATCTATGCAATCCTCATCATAACCTAGCTGGGTGAGCAACTTAGCAGAACAAATATTGAGGCCAGCACCATTGTCAATGAGAACTCGGTGGACACACTTGGGACCTATCATGACTTCTATGTGCAAAGGAGCGTTGTGCGGATGGCTCAGCAAGTGGTCATCTTCTTCAAAAAAGGACAAATAGTGGGGTGAGGTCAGGTGACCCACCATGGATTGAAACCGATCTAGATCCAAATCTTTCGGGACATTCGCCTCGGTGAGGGCTTTATCAAGAATCTCCCTATGAGTAGGTGAGATCTTCAACAGCTCAAAGATGGTGATCTGAGTGTTGGTACGTTGTAGCTCATCTAGAATGCTATAATTAGCTATACTAGGTGTAGGTGTAAAGAGCCTAGCTGGCTCTCTATTATAAATTTGGATTTTTCCTCAAATGTAATTGCAATTTGTTTAGTTTCCAAAACATATGTGAATTTCAATAATTCCTAGATTTATCAAAACACAACAACAGCCAATTATAATCTGAATACAATTTTTCATGATAAAGCTAATTATCAGCAACCCAAACAATTTGTAAACTTTTAAACTCATTAACAGCTGCAAGGAAGGAGATTAGATTAATAAATAAACACCTAGTTCAAAGTACGACTGTTGCAAATGAAACCCCAGCCTCTTGTCACAACCCGCAGATTCCTAAATTCAAATGCAACACTTCACACATTGCTTCTTCCTTGACGTGAAACAATAGAAGTCTCTTCTATGCTAACCGTGTGCAAGGAAATGAGCACACATACCAATTCCATACACCAACACAGCCCAGCAGTAATTCCATAAAGGTACAACTCTGAAAGAAAACTGTACGGCTCTAGCAATAATTCCGTACAGCAGCAATTAATATCCAGATTTTTGTAATAGTCAGATTTATCAATGTTCACAATGCTCACAAACAATCCTCTGCAAACAAACAAATTGAACCCCAGGAGAATTAACCAATTTGCCTGCAGATTAAAAACTTCTCAGGATTCCAGTATACATCAGCACTGGATTTAATTCAGAATTAGATTGCCTGTAGAATTAAAACTTCACACACATCCAGTATACTTCAGCACTGGACTATGATCTCAAATACAACTGCAAAATTCACCATCAATCCGTAATGGCTCAAATTGCCAGAAGAGGAACCAATCCTCAAAACCCTAGCCGGGTAGCCTCTCTCACAACTTCAATAAAATCATAATTCAACAATGGATGATTTGCCTTTCACAAAGCATTGCTTTTATAATTAAAAAGTGTCTTCTCTCACACACTTTTCACTTAAAACACTTTTTATACTTAGGCACATATTGAATAATATAATTTATTAATTCATTTCGCTCCAAAAAAGACCTTTTCACTAATATCATGAAATTATGACACGCAAAGTCCCTGTTTCTTGTGCCCAAGATTTAAAACTTTTCACCTCGGTTCCAACGAGCTATAACACTAAGGTATCCAACATATAATACCAACAAAAATGGCAACCTTAGCAAATTTAATTAAATAATAATAATAAACCACCTATCTTGTGAAAATAATTGAAGAAGCGTCCGAATCAAAATCTGTCTGCATAGGATTGATCTTGATGATGAAATATGATGAATGAACCTGACGGGGGTGACTTACTAAAAATAGACGCTCTCTCCAAGATTCTTGGAGCCAAAACTGGAAGCCAAAAATGAAAACCAAGAGCATCATTCAACTCCTCTAACTCATATGAGCTCATCAGAACTATCCATTGACTTACTATAAGTAGTAAGTTCACACCAAAGACCCTCTAAACACCTCACCGACCATGGGGATCACAATAATGACCTGGCACCATCAAATCAATGACCTACAAAAAAATGGGAACATTACAGTAGGGACCGATTTTGAATTCTTGTTGTTAGGGCCAACAATAGCTTTATCCGCAGGTTGCTTTGGAGCGGATGTAGAAGGGTCAAGACCCTTAATGGTGATTTTTGCATGAGATCGAGTAACAATGTTTGCGCAATCTTGAGATGATTCAGATTCAGAAGAATGAGACCTTGGACCTCGCAAGACAAACGGGGTCTTAGGCTTAGGAGCATCCCCGCTCCCCTTGATAGTAATCACATTGCAATACTCAACCTCAATCGGTTCAATCATGTTGATGACATTTTCATTAGAAGTGTACGTGTAGTTGACTTTGGCATTAGTATTCTTAGTCTTGGAAGATTCACCTTTCTCGTGAGGAGGAAAGGGATCTTTAAAAGCCTGATGATCTGAATTCTTGTTATGGCCGTCCATAACAATGTCACCATTGTCTATTAGATCTTGGATCTTATGACGCAACTAAAGACAAGTAGAAGTTTTATGACCGTTATTTTGGTGATAGTCACAGTATGCATTGTCGTTCCACCAATGAGGTCATGGTTGCAGATCATAGAGAAGCTTTTCCAAAGGCGCGAGTATCTGATTCTGCATGAGTGTCTTATAAACCACATCAAGTAGTTCTCCCAAGGAAGTGAATTCATGCTTGGGTCGAGGGGCCCAAGGTTTGTTTTCAGCGAATCTTGAAGGTTGTTGAGTGTTTGTTGCAGCCTTTTCAGTAGCTTTGATCACCTGTATACTAGAGGAAAGATTGAAAACAAATTTCACAGGCTTCAGGGTCACATTGTTAACCACTCCATCATTCACAATGTCTCTATTCTTGTTAACAAACTTCCCTTTATCTTTGTTTGAAGAAGAAGACCCTTGTTTGTTATCTTTGTTCAAAGTCAACTCCCCTTTCTTGATCATAAATGCTTCTATTCGCACAGCTTGCTTAATCATGCTATCGAAGGTTAGAGGACCTTGTAATTGTACTTGGTATCCAAAATCTGGGACAAGATTGTCCAAAAAGATGTCGAGCCTCTCGGACTCTGGTAGCTTGTGAGGACACTTTGTACATAGTTGTCTCCACCTCTAGAGAAATGTTAGGAAAGGTTCCCCTTGTTGTTGTTTTAAATTGCAAAAATCTCGGATGTTGACCGGATGCTGAATATTATGCAAATAATGCTAGAGAAACAGATTAACAATTTCATCAAAAGTCTTAATGCCAGTGGGTAATCCAGAAAACCACTCCATAGCTGGTCCACCCAAGCTATGAGGAAATAGACGCATGAGGTACATCTGGTCATGCATGAATTCCATAGATAGAGTGCCAAACTCTCTCAAGTGATCTTGGGGATCAGTAGTACCCAAGTATTTGTCATATTTAGGCAGCTCTACACCTTTGGGAAAAGGTGGCATGTGAAGACTCCTATCAAAGGGAAAAGGACAAATGCTTTCCATTGTGAACTGTTGTGCGGGTTTATCCTTTTTCTTCACAAGTTGGATAATCTGAGCTTGCATGTCCTGGACCATCTTTTGCAACTTAGCGGTCTCAATTTCTTCTTCTTTGGCCACAAGTGTCTTGACTTGGTAGTCTGGGGGTGACTTAGCCCCTTGTTTGGCCAGCTCAAGAAAGTATTTTTCCTTCTCTTCTAGAAGGAGGATCTCCATCATCTTAATGAGACTCTTGTTGGCTTTCACAACATCTATGTCATTTTGAGTTATTACCTCATCATCATTACCAAGAATCTCATAAATGCTAGGGGCTTGATCTTGACTCTGGTCATATGGAGGAGGATGGTAGTGATATGCTGGCTGACCACCTTGAGTTTTGTTTTGAGCTTGGTGCTGATTTTGATCATTTTGGGATTGATCATAGCGTTGATCATTTCGAGATTGAGCATTTTGGGATTGATCATTTTGAGATTGACCATGATGCTGATCATTTTGAGATTGGTCATGACTTTTACAGTATTTTCTAGGTTGGAAGCTGAATGGTTCTCCCATCTTGTCAATGTGGGAAGACTCAGTAAAATGATGTGAACGATGTCGAAAGGATGCGGCTAAGGTAACCTTCGACACTCTAACAGGATCAAAAGGGTCGATAGGTTCAAATGAGTCAATATCTTCAGCAGGATCGATAGATTCAATAATAGGACTAGTCCGAGGAAGTGGCCTTCCAAGGTTATGAAACGAGTTGTTTTGGAAGAATGAGTTGTCCTATTCTTGAAATGATAAGTCAGGTTGCGCTCGAAACAACAGATTAAAACACTCTTGGAATACTAGAGGTGATGATTGCGATGGGCTATCTTTCAAAGTACTCAACGAAGAGGAACTTGTGGATCCCTCACAGTATTCAGATTGCACAACAGGTTTGGGACAACTTATTTCTTGATTACGAGATCTACCTCTACCTTGTCCAGTACCACAAATGGGGAAAGTGTTGCCACTTCTAGTCGTAACAGTCATAGATGAAGATTTAAGGTATCAAGAGAGGACTTGGGATTATGCTAAAACTCTGTCTCTAGGAATAGCGAAAAGGAGATAAAGGCTAGAACAGCCAAGATGTGAGATGCACCCGGCACAAATCATCAAGAGAATGGCTAGAATAGTTGAGATGTGACTATTGCGTCGCAAGGTACAAAAACACAAAAAGATGAGACAAACAGCAGGGAGACAATACGAGTTTATGCAATAATCATTCAGTTCGCAGCTCAAGACACTCAATTTCAGATAGTGAACGACAGGAAAATAGGCAGACAAACCTCAGACAAAAATCAGATCAGGCAAAAAGTTGACCAGTCAACAGGAAAAAGCTCGCTATTTTTGAAATCAGGGTATAGGTTCATGCGAGAAAGTGTTGGGCCGCATGAGAAAATGTCTAATTTTTTGTGAGAGAATGAAGTCCCGTGCGAGGAAGTGCTCTGGAAAGTGAAATTTCGCATGGGAAAGGACCAAAGTTTGACAGTTTGACACAGTTTTCGAGGTAAAAATTCAAGTTTTGAGACACAGCCTGAGCTATTCTCTGATGGAACTTCCAATTTTTGGATAGTTTGAAGGATAGTTGAATCAACAATCTTAGTTTGAATGTTGCAAGCAATCATTTACAAGCATGAAGATTTAGATCAAGCAATGGTGACATAAGAAGTAGTCGCAAATAGTTCAACCAAGGACAAAGCAACTTGGAAGAATCATGGGAGTCTTTGTTTGATTATGATGGACAACTTAAGACTTGAAACAAACACTTAGTTATCCCTACAAAAAAAAATGGTAGAGAAGACAAAATCCGTGCCTCACAGCTTATGCACATGCGTTCACCTCACACCGCCATGTCACTCCATAGAGGGCACCCATGTTTTTGGTGTTTCCAAGGACTCAATAATATATGTTCAAAGGTTACCCTTGAAGTAGGGGCCAGTGTCATATACCACCTTCAAACGTCCAGGTGCATGCCTATGGTGAGAATCTATGGGAGAGATTCTTCCCCCTCCCTAAGCAAAGATTATGTCTCCTTTCGGAGGTGATCCGGGTAGGCAACTAACTAAGAAATTTTTTAGTGGGCTTCTATTCACACTAACCTTTAGTGCCCTCAATACAGGGCTAGGACCTCGCAGCCACACCGACACCTGAAAGTCATACACCCCCGCAAGCAGGGCTAGGAGCGGCGCCGCTCAGTACAAAAAATAGAGCCTTCTCAAGATGATATTCAAAATCAAGAGAAGGAAGTTAACATGGCTTTGGAGTCTTTAGACTCAACAAAGCTTTCTTTATTATAGTGTGGTGGAATCACCGGCAATAGGTGTGTACTCACTTGGGTCATTCCCGGAGGTTCAACTTCTGGCAGGCCCTCTAAAGGTGACACAACTTGGCTTGGATTTGAGGGTCGGATTTTCTGATTCTCTCAAAGAGAGAAGAGCATACTTCTCTACCTCTTCACCTTACCCAAACACACAAGACATATTCATCACCGAGCTAGCTCCTCCTTAACCAATCCACAAGCTTTTGGGTTTCTGGTTCTCTCAAAGAGAGAAGAGCATAATCCCCTAACAAGTAGACGTGCCAAAGATTCACTACCTTTCCTTGCTTCCCCAGGTATCTATCATGCTAGCAAGATCTAGGTCTCAGATTCATCCATGGGCATCACTTCCATGTAATGAAGAGCCTATTACCCTAGCTCACTATCAAAAACCTTAAGAAATCTTCACAAGGCCCTAGTTATACTATGTGATGAAAGCAATAAAACAAGCACAACGTTTTGAATATCTTCGACAATTGTCCTGCAAGAAAACTGTTATCAATCCTCCTGCAGCCCACTGTTATGTTGTCAGGAAAACAAAGATACAAAAACCACAGCAAATGATAGATGTCAGGAAATAGTAATAGAAAATTGCAAAAACTGAAAGATTTTATAAAATTGAGACCAAGTCTTGTGCAAGGAAGTACACCACTATGCATGAGAAAGTACTATGAAGCACGCGAGAAAATGCTACTAGCAGTAAATCTATGTGCGAGAAAGTACCCAGAAAGAAAATCTTCACACGGCACAGTCAGAAAGTTCACGCGAGATTTTGTACATAGTTGTACGGACCGTACGACACAGTTTGAAATTCTTGTCAGAAATTTTTCGAGAGTGAGGCTAGAAATCAGTTTTCTACCCCATGGTGGGCGCCAAAATGTTTATAGCTGAACGTGGACCTCTAATCTAGCCATAGACACAACATAGTCATTGCTCACAAAGTGAATTACGAAAATGAGTATGAATTACCCAATTCGCGAATTCATAGTGAATCGACCTGTTACCTCCTAATTAGTCGGGGTGTTTGAATTACTCTCAAATTGGAGAGCCAACAACCATAGACCAAGCTAAGACGGAGGATTTTAAGAATACTAAGAAAGAGAATGAATTGCAATTAAGCTAAGAATGATTATGCAAACTAAGCTAAGAACTTGAAAGGAAGATGAGAATGCATATTTTAATCTAAAGACCTTGAAATAAACATGAGAACTAAGCTGCTAACAAATAAGAAAACTAATTTAATATGAGAATGCAATTACACTAGCAATGGAGATTAATCTAATTATACAATAAAAGCTTGAAAGCATGAAAATTGAGACAAAAATTGGCTATAGTTTTGATACTCTAAAATTGCCTCTTCTCAAATGAAGGAGAGAAGGTTCATAATATAGACAAGCCTGGGAGAGGATGAAGAGTTTCTTGAAAAGAAACGGCTGACTCTTCATCTCCATGGAGAAAGGTGAGACAAATAATGAGGAAATATTTAATTAAATGAATGAGTATTGCCACATGGGTGGCTTTTCGAGTAATTTTGAATTAATAAATCCAAATAAAGATGTCCATTCAAATAACCAAATATTTGTTTAATTCCATGATGTGTATTAGCTAAAAGGGGGTGGAATTAATTTAATTTAAAAGCACTTAGGACTTTAGAATTAAATTAATTAATCATAGGGATTATTTAGCCAATAAAGCCGAATATTTAGGAATTAAATATAGTGTATGATTAATGAAAATTTAGAGTTTTCTGCATTTGACACCAAGTCAAATAAAGTCAAATAGGAGACAAAATTGCCTAGTACAATAGGACTTTAATGATGTAGAAATTGAAGAAATGCACCAAAATTGATTAAAATTGTAAGGTGCCAATTTTAGGGTATTACAATAGGCACTAACCGGTCTTATTGTAACAAATCCCTTAACCGGGTCGCACCTAGAAGTGTGTTATTATCCTTTAACTGGGAAAGCTCCGTACAAAGTGTACTCTAGAAGAGTACAAAATTTGTGAGGTCTCCTCACACCGTGGTTTTTACCCTAATTGGGTTTCCACATGATAAATCTGGTGTCACTGTGTGATTGTTTGCTTATTGTTATTATATGCTTATATTTGACTACCTGTCTACTATAAGTTTACTTCATCGGATTTGAAGAAAGAATTTTTAGAGGTGGTGATTCACCCCTCCCCTCTCAGCACCGGTTGGGACTTTCAACAGGTGTCTCAAGTAAAGCATAAGTTGCCATATTCTTCTTCCCTTTCACATCTTTTGTGTCAATGTTATATGCTTGAATCTAGTTTGAAAATTGCCTCTATCTTCTTTACTAAAATCTCTCTTTTGCCTTTGTTGGACATCCCTCTTAGTACCACCTTTCCATCAACGTCAAACAAAAACTCCATCTTCATGAAACTTTGTGTGTAGTGGTCGAGGTCTTCATCCACTGAATGCCTAATATCACATCTATATCACCCAGATCTGTTACAAAGAAATCATTTGTCACCATGTAGTTTCACGTGGTAATGTGAATGCAAGGTAGTAAAGTTCCTCCTACCACATTGACCTCAAATCCCTTATGCTCCATCATGTGCAAGGCCCTCGTAGTGACAAGAGATGAATTGATGTAATTGAGTGAGGCCCCACTATGAAGCATGATTGTGACTTGCTCCCCCTGGAGTGTGCCAGGGACCTAAAATACGCTACATCAGGAGGTTGTAGAAAGTGTAGTAGTGGAAGCTCCCTTTGCATAAATGTGGCAATCCTGTTTGCATGATTAGTCTCTTCCTCTTGCATTTTGGGTAGTTTACGTTCTTCCTCATCATCAGGTACTACCTTAATATACTAATTCTTCCCCTTGCCAAGACAATGGTGACCTGATTCTCAAACTGGAGGATGAGGTTACCATGTTACGTGCCTTCTTATATGCCTTTGTTAGCGTGTTTGGATTGAAACCTTTGACCCACCCCTTGAGGGGTTCCATCATTCCATCCATGAACAACACGAAAAGTCTTGTCTTAGACATGTCAGTAACCAACAATGAAAACCTTTGATATTTTCAAATGTAATCGTCCATAGGTCTGGTCTTCTTTAGTTGTGCCAACTCCTTTAATTTGAGTTCTCCGTCCTTTTTATCAAAGTGATCTATCAGTTCCTCCCTAAAATCTACATCTAAAGTGACCTAATCATGATCAAGGGTGACAATCCCACAATGCTACCATTTTTTAGCAGCTCCTTCTAGGTGAAGTGAAGAAAATTTGATTGCCTCATGCTCTAGCATTGGGTTAAGCTAGAAGTAGGTGTCTGCTTTTTGTACCCCTAGTCGTGCTGATGTTGTCCCAGACCCATCAAAGAATGGTAAATTTAGATTGCTAGTCATTTGTTTGATGTCATAATTGTAGTAGCCATGACAACTATTGCCCAAATATTTCATTCATAGATCTGCAAAATCCTTGTGGGATATCTCTCCCTCAAGATCAGCATCCCTCCAATCTTGTCTCAACTGCTCTTGCATCTCTTGGAAAGTCAGCTCTCACTCTTTGGAGGTGTTTTTGTTAGTTGGGTAAATGTTGGCATTAACGATCGAGAATTTGAGCATTGTGTGTTTGACCTTTTGGTGACCGAATTATCACCAAGTCCATTGTGATCTCCATTTATTCTTCCTTTTTCCAATTGTCTCAATGTCTCTTCTAGGAGTTGTTGTCATCGTTCTTTGTTGTCCATGGCTTCCTTGAGTTGAGCTTGGGTCCTGGTTAGCTCCCTCACCAAAGTCTTGATTTCATTGTTACGCTCCTCCATTTCATCTGCAGATCGGCACCTCCTTCTTGTGTATACTATTTGCTCATTTCGCATCCACTACTTGAAAGTTTGGCGATATCACCAGCTCTGATACCACTATAATGTACCGACAACACACCTCAATTGCAAGGATCGGACAACAAGCTTCCACCATACTGTATGGTGCACCTCCAACGTACTGGTCAACACACTTCTACCTCACACCGAATGATTGCACTTTGCACATCGAACGTAGCACACTGGCTACACTCCTCATGTAGGACACCGACCTTACTCGACACGCTGCATGCCGCATGAGGCACACTGCACACTGCACACTGCACATCACACACCACACACTGCACTTGCACGCCGCTCATCGCACATTGCATTGCACACACTGCACGCAACGCACTCCACACGTCTCATGCTCCACGCCGAATGCCACACATGACATGCCGCACTCAACACCACACACCACACGCCACACAACGTACGTCCACACTGCATGAGTGCTCTTCGCACATGACACACCACACACCACACACTTGACACTGCACACCGTAGAGCGCACACCACATGTCACACACTTCACGATTGCATTTTGCACTCTGCATTACACACCACCTTTGGAGCCCTCCACGTTCAACACTCAACCTTCTGCACCTTTGCGACAATTAGTTGATATGATTCAACTATATGATTTGTTGATGCCAAATATATTATTATTGATGAATAATTTGTTAGCACAAAACACACAACAATTGGAATGAATTGCTAAGAATAGAGAAGTACAAGGTTAGACACCCAAGATGAATGCCTTATTTCTTTTATGATTCCTGCAACCATTAACTTCATTAGTTCCTCTTGCATTTTTGGTGCAAGGGTAGGATTAATGGGTTTTTTTCTTTTGCATAAAAGGCTTGGCATCTTCTTTCAATGGGATAACATGTTGGAATAAATCCTCTCTATAAGTTTTCAAGTCATCATAAGATTGGGCAAAAACATGCCTATAATTCCTTAGCAAGTAAATTAGCATTTTTCTTATTTTTGTCGACATTTTCCTTCCAATGTATACTTTCTTAGGTGCCTCATTTGTACCAAGATCAGCCTCGTCTAGATCAGTAAGACCTGTGGTAATGTTGGCTAAAATTTTTGTAAGCTACTAAGACTACACCTTACAAAATTGTAACTTTAGACAATGGTATAATGAGATAAATCTCTCCTCTCAGCAATAGGGGAGGTTCCCTTCTTACCGTAGGTGGCTTCAGCAAGATTTCGACTGAAATTGAATAAGGGTGATACTTGTAATCTTTTCCTCTTATTTCAAGAAAAAATCCACAAGTAAAGACAACTTATTAACTCTACGAAGATTACCTACTACTATGATAATACCGGTGACTTAGCAATTGACGTAAGAACAACTCCTAAGGCAGCAATTATAAATATATTTGGTGAATTAAAACAAGGGCCCAAAGTCTCTTGCAATTAATCCTATTTTGAGATAATGAGAATTAATAGTGAGGCTCAAAGTTTCTCACTAATGATTATGAAATTAAAAGAAATATACTCAAAATTGAAGCTCAAAGTCTTTAACTCTCAGTATTTACAGCCACTATTAATTATAGCAATCCTCCTCTTGTAGCTCAAAGTCTCTCAAAAGGTGAACTAAAACCTCCAATGAGTTTCACAAGTTAAGCTATGAAATGAATTCAAGAACGATTGAACACTGCAACAAAAGAAAACATCATTCAATCACAAGATTTGCAACACAAAGTTTGGAAAATCCTGTTACTTTTATTTACTTTTGATAATTCGTACAATGAAACACAATTTTCACCACACAAGTTCTCAAGTATAGCCTTTCTTTCTTAAACAGAAGATGAAACTATTTACAATGAGCTCTCTCCTTTATATAGGAAAATAGAAGAGAGAAAAGTGGAGAGAAAAGGGGAAACCCTTAACCACTTTGATTTATTCAACAATCTATTAACTACATTGACTTATTCAATGTTACAAGGCTTAAAGGACTTGCAACACAATTACATAATATTGGTATACATGAACATGTTTTCCTGTAATTACAATCATCACATGTATTACATGTAATCTATCAAACATATACTATAAAACAAAGAAAAAGTGTCCTAGACACTTAGGAAACAGCATCAAAGGGTATTTACATAAGCTTCGAACTTACGAAGAGACTCATGTATCATGGCTGGATTAGGTGCACCCGTATGCTGAGCAATCGCAGTAACCTTGTGTAAAACATGAGACTTAGTATAGTCAGTTACTTGACTTTGAAGCTAATTCAAGGACATTTACATTCCATGAACTGATCAAGAATAATGGGACTAAAATAAGATGCATCTAGGTGAAGGTGAATCATTTCTGAGAACCTTGTCATCACAACTCCTTTAATTAGCTTACCATCATCTGTAAAAACTTCACAAGACAATTTATTGAACTCTGTCATCTGACATTCTTGTTCATTCCATGAGTTCAATGCTGATTGCAAATCTATGACCAATTTACCCAAGACTCTCTCCTTATTGATCATTAAATCAAGAGACTTGAAATATGTGTCAACAGAAGAAATGATTCCAAACTAGCACAACTTCTTGAGATTGAATTCTTTCATAGTCCTCCAAACATTCAGATCCTCACTCAAAACTTTTAGCTGTTGATGGAAAGATGAAATAAGTTCCCTTATCTCATTGACAGTCATGCATACATGCCTCAAGACCTTATATGAGTGCTCAATCACCTACATGCCTTGCATTTCTATTTGTGCACACCACTCATCAACTGCTTTTTCCTTCTTGTGACACTTCTCATAATCTTCAGGGCATGATACTGAAATAGGAGCAGCATTTTGAGAATTGTTCATCATGTCTATATCATTCCTTTGTGTGAGTTGAGCAACATCATCCTAAGCGTCTTGCTGACAACTCAAACATGTCTTCTTACCAAGTTCCACTCTTGTGATTTTATAATCAGAGGGCTGCCCATCTTCTGTAGACCTATCAACCAAAGGCTCGACAATTTCAGCATACTTGGCATTGTCTTCCACCATGATCCTTGACATCGTTTTAGCCTTCTTGTTCTTTGGAGCTTTTGGCTTGGAAACTTGTTTGAGATCAAAGCCCTCCAATAGAATTTCTTTTGTCTTCCTTTTTTGAGTTATAGCACTTAGCCAAGAAGGTAAAGAAAATGAAGAAGATGTCATTGCAGATGCAATGGCCAAAGTGGTAACTGGATCTTCCTGTGCAACTGTAGCCACAAGAGGAGGAGCCTCTGTTAAGATCATCATAGGAGTGGGGCTGCTATGAGTAACCTTAGACATGAACTGCTCCAATTGTACTGAAGTAGTATCAAGTGTTGTGATGGAAGAAATGGCCATAGAAGGAATAGTCATGGAGTATGCATCAAACACACTCTCAAAGCTGTGATAAGAGTCCTCAGGTATAACAATAGGAGCAGCTGATGAGATAGGCAAGGCAGATGTGACCAAGATTGAATCCATAGGAGGAATCTACTCTGTAGAAAATACATCTCCAATTGTACCCAAAGGTGAATCAGGAGACTCATCTGACACAGGTGCAGAATCAAGAATTACTGTGGTAACTAAAACATCCATAGGAGGAGGCATATTGGGTGAAGACACCTTAGGTGAATCAGGCATCTCATCATCACAGGATACCACCTAAACCATTTCAGGTTTTGTGCTCTTAACCTCAAGAACTCTCCCATTGTCCTTACCTCCCTTGATGGTAATCTTAGGAATGGTAGGCATGACAGGAATGATAGGATCAGCTACTAAAGAAGATGTGCCATCCTTAGCTCTACCTTTAATCTTTGATCTCTTACCAACCAGGCTACCATGATCAAAGTCTTTTCCTGATCTTATTTTGATACTTTTCAATCCCCTTCTTTTCAGCCAAATGTTGGTATTTGCAAGAATAGACTAAAAACAATCCCATACAGAAACACTCTCTTTTCTAGACCAAGATGGAGATAAAATAGGCAAACTCTCAACATGATTGCAAGTGTAATCAGGATCAAGAATGTCACCATCATCTTCAACCGCAGGAGGAATGTCAGCAAGGTTGAAGTCAATAATTTGTTTAGTAGTTAGGCGACAATAATCCATCCTCCGTATATCTGCATCAGTGCGAAGATCAATCCATATGTCCTCTAGTCTATACGCATACATTATGTCCTTAATTAATAAGAATCGTCTTGTATTATGTCTCAAACTTTATTTTCTGTTATTTAAAATCACTTTATTTACGAACATTATTTGTTGTTGTCTCAATCTAGAAACAAGAAAATTCCCTGCATAGTGAATTGTGTCTGCTTTAAGGAAGTCAATATCATGTGGTAAAGTATTCCTTATTTCAAGAGTGCTTCACTTTAACATAGTTATTACTCCCTTTGATCAAATACTTGGCAATCTGTTCTTGTGTTCTTCTCTCCTTTACACTGTGTAAATATCTGCATTAGAATCTTTGATGCTCCTTAAATAATTGACTTGTTTCAGTATTAAGAAAATAAGTTTTCCACAATCCATCATTGTTATGTTTCCTGTTTCTGGTTTAGATTGTCTCTTTTGTTTGCATAAAAAAACAAATTAGTTGTGACATTACTTTTCTAGTTTGTACATACTCTACTTTATTATTTGTACATGTAAACGCTAGAGTAAATGAAAATTTGTAAATTCTCCCGCTAGGTGAGATCAATACAACCCATACACCTGACCCCTCTTTAGA
Organism: Chamaecyparis obtusa; assembly: GCA_027943335.1. Lineage (NCBI taxonomy): Eukaryota > Viridiplantae > Streptophyta > Pinopsida > Cupressales > Cupressaceae > Chamaecyparis > Chamaecyparis obtusa. The sequence continues at coordinate 5,899,073 of BSBK01003345.1, forward strand.
ACTTGAACCATCAAAATACATAGTCCACAAGTTGTCCTCATCAAATAAGTTTTTCACATCTTCTGTCAGTAGTACAGGTTGCTCCTTCTCTCCTAGTATCAATTCTTCCACTTTGAATGCATTTATATTAGTATCCACAAAAAAATTCATATTATTATCTATTTGTTGTTAAATAATAGGGGAAACACTTGGTTCTCTCTCAATCTTTATATGCTTATCATCAATATAAAAGGTAGAAAAAGACAAATCACATTGTAAACTACCTCCCATAATTGCACTCCACTTTCTAGATAGCAACATTCCATAATGATGTGGAATGTCAACAACTGATACACTCATTGCCAAATCCTTTTTTGGGAATGCATCTAATTTATAAGGCAAAGCCTTAATAGTACCTATAACAGGCACTTCTCTAGAGTCCAATGCACAACATCTCCCTTGAGTTGTATCCACCTTCAGACCTAAGGAGTCCATAATCTTAAAGTGCATTACAATATTCGATGCACCAGAATCTATCATGCAATTTTTTACAACCTTTTCATTGACAAGAACACTTAAGAAAACTGGATCAATGTTTCCAAAGTATGCATTCATTGTGTTATCTAAATACATCTGAGGTATTTGAGAAGTAATACCCTCAACTTCTTTACCTTTCTTTTCTTCTTTAATTTTCCGTCCCTTTGCTAAACTAAGCTCATCAATCAATTTTACTTTATTGATTGAGTACCTTTTACCCATGCCATTTCCTTCTCTTCGTGCTAATCTATTCTCATCATTTCTAACAAAGAGACCTTAACATTTATTTGTGAAATCAATTGCAACATATCAACATGTGTATGATTTGGCAAATTAACTTGCATTTATTTTTATCTTCACCTTAGATGAAGTAGCCTCTTGAGTTGGTTTGGAGACTTCAGTTTTCTTTGACCACACCTTTCCTTTTACTTCTTTAATCTTGACCACATCGTTTTGTCTGCTGATAAATATACCAGCAGGTTTACCTTGTTCTTCTCCCACTATCTTATTCCTCAATTGGTAATTTCTCTTTACTTAGGCAACCATGGGGTAATTTCCTCCTCTTTTTCTTCTTGTGTTTCTTCTATAATAAAAAACTATTGTGCAACTACACAATAATCAGGTATATGGGGTGATTGGCAAGCCATACACCAAGGTGAGTCTTCACTAACATTTATTGTATTCTTTTACAAAGGCTCTTGAGTTTCCTGCTCCTGCTTATTCTTTAGTGGTTGTTGAACTGATTTTCCAACCTTCCACTACGTATTGTAAGGATAATTTTGCAATCTAGGTTGTGTATTAAAATTATTGAATGGTGGTTTATCTTGTCCAACAACCTTGTCATTTATAGAGGTATTAAGCTTCATGTCTTTCAAGGTACTAAGGACCTTATCTAGATTCTCTTCATCTTTTAATTTTGGTCCTGCAAATTTCTCTGGCTTCTTCTTATTTCCTTGAAGACAATAGTCTGAATTTGATTACTGGAAAGATGTTATTACAACGATAGAGTCTGCAAATGCTTGAAATTCAATGATTACAACTGTCATTTCAGTTACACAATGACTGAGTTTTAGTTATGAGACTATAATTTTGGCCTTAAATAGCTCAAAATAACCTACAATACTTTAACAATATGTTAGCAAGTACTAACTGTAAAACTGAAAACTTTGTGCCATTTGTAGCTTACATTTTATCTCTAAAAAGTTTCTAGCATGTCCAGCAAAGTGGAGAGGTGTTTGTGCTGCATTTCTTGCTATAGGGGTCTTCTTTTCTTAGCAAAAGTCTTCAAATGTTGCTCCGGGTCTTATTTAACTTATTTTAGCTGATAAAAGCTTCCAAATCTGCTGCAAAATGTGTCACAAATGTTTCAAACTGCGCTTGGAGCATATAGAGGCCCCTGAGAACCTTAAAAGAGCCCCTGGATGCTTCAGAATGCCTTGGTCAAAACTGTATCCTACATCCTGATATAGTACATGATTGGTTTGTTGTTCTATTTATTATTGTCACACTGTCCACTCAATGATTTCCATGATAGCTGTACTATTCTTGTTAGGTTCAACACTTCTGTCATATATTGGTTCGTCATGGAATAAATGCACTGCTAGGTGTTCTCTGTTGACATAACGACCTACTCCTTAAACCTCTTGTTGACATTACAAGTTATTATGCGTGCTTAATTCCTTTGAGGGTGCTGAGGTACTTAGTACGTAGATTCTTGGCAGTGCCCTCATGTGTTGCATGAAACTTGCATCCTTTCAATGGATAAAAGTAAGTACATAGGAATTAGTTCCAATTCCCACATGAGAAAGAAAAGTAGAATATCTCGAGAAGCAAATAATCCCAATTGGCCACTGTACATTCCCAACATCAAGAAATACAATAATCATGGATTTCAAGTAACTGGCCAATAGTTATTCTCACCCATTGACATTATTTGTGCAATATCTTTTTCTTTAGACTTCTGTCTAATCATATCCATACTGTATGCAAAGGTCTTCCATTGTCTTACTTAGTACAAGACTATCCTCAACATTTGTGTACAGGTCATTATATCCTTTCATTGTTTCTACCCTGACTCTCTAAATCTCCAAACTTTGGTGGCTGCCTTACTTTGCTGGTGCTCTCTGTTTTTGTGCAGTGCTTGTTTCTCTTCACACTTAAAGGCACTGGACTATGCCTTTCTACTTAGTTTTGTAGGTCAAATTTCATTTTTAGTCAATCCCTAAAGACCTTGTCATTTGGATATGTCTTGGTGATGATTACTATCAAAGGTCATTGAACTGTTAAATCTTGTTAGGACTGTCACTGTATTCATTGCTCTATCATGCTTCTCAATACTGTTGTGACTGTCCTATCTTTTACAATGACTGCTTTCATGCAACTCTGCATCAGATCTGTCCATATTTGATCAATACTTTATCATTGTTGCCTCTTATATCTGTATTGCACATAAGTAAAGTTAATGTCACAACATGTTTATCACTAATTTTTGTGTCTATAATGGGATTGTCTAATTCAACATGGACTGTTACTTATGTTTTCATGCATCACTATCTTGGTGATAGATCGCTTTTAATGCTTTATTGAAAAACACCGTTTACATCATTATTTCACCGTCAAATGTGAAACCATTCCTCTCCCTCTACCCTTAGTTGATCTGTCATTTCTTCTGTATTCTTTCAACACAATTCTTGAACCCCTGCCATTATATTTTGGCATTTTTCATTTTATTGCAGATGCTGCTACTTATTTCTATTTGATTGTGATTTGACATGATAATTCTTCTTTGACAACCCTTGTCAAATTATCTTGGTTTGATTGTTTGTTATAATCATATGCTTTGGGACTTGTCATCAAGTCTGTTCTGTATGACTATTTTATGTTTGTCTATACAGATCTTTGTTTTAGGGTTTCCTTATCGACTATGCAGTCATCTACTTTGTGAATTTACATTAGCAAATTGCTTTCAGTGATATGCCATTTTGTTACCTGTCTCACTTGTTGTTTGCTCATTCCAAAGGTGGTTCTTATCGAACCTAAAGAATCTCTTTGTACTTTGTGAAATCATACTGTTATACAAATCCTTGATCTCTCTTAAGATTCATCTATTTCTTGTTGAATAATAGGGGAAACACTTGGTTCTCTCTCAATCTTCATATGCTTAACATCAATATAAAAGTTAGAAAAAGACAAATCACATTGTAAAGTACCTCCCATAATTGCACTCCACTTTCTAGATAGCAACATTCCATAATGATGTGGAATGTCAACAACTGATACACTCATTGTCAAATCCTTTTTTGGGAATGCATCTAATTTATAAGGCAAAGTCTTAATAGTACCTATAACAGGCACTTCTCTAGAGTCCAATGCACAACATCTCCCTTGAGTTGTATCCACCTTCAGACCTAAGGAGTCCATAATCTTAAAGCGCATTACAATATTCGATCCACCAGAATCTATCATGCAATTTTTCACAACTTTTTCATTGACAAGAACACTTAATAAAAATGGATCAATATTTCCAAAGTATGCATTCATTGTGTTATCTAAATACATCTGAGGGATTTGAGAAGTAATACCCTCAACTTCTTTACCTTTCTTTTCTTCTTTAATTTTCCGTCCCTTTGCTAAACTAAGCTCATCAATCAATTTTACTTTTATGGATTGAGTACCTTTTACCCATGCCATTTCCTTCTCTTTGTGCTAATCTATTATCATCATTTCTAACAAAGAGACCTTAACATTTATTTGTGAAATCAATTGCAACATATCAACATGTGTATAATTTTGCAAATTAACTTGCATTTATTTTTATCTTCACATTAGATGAAGTAGCCTCTTGAGTTGGTTTGGAGACTTCAGCTTTCTTTGACCACACCTTTCCTTTTACTTCTTTAATCTTGACCATGTCATTCTGTCCGCTGATAAATATACCAATAGGTTTACCTTTTTCTTCGCCCACTGTCTTATTCCGCAATTGGTAATTTCTCTTTACTTAGGCAACCATTGAAAGGAATTGAAAATGCGAGAAACAAACAGCAGATTATTAATCTAATTGGCAAAACACAAACGCAAGATTTATCCTGGTTTACCACAAATTGTGGCTACGTCTAGACTGCAGAGTATTATATTAATTCTCAAAAAGTTATTTACAAATGAGCAGGAGCAGCAAATATAAAGGCTCTAGATAATTACATATGAAGAGTCTTCAGAATGAAGAGTCATAATAAAATAGATAAGAAAACCATTATGACTGTTGGCCTTCATTCCTCAACAAACTCCCACCTGAAGGACAACCATGCTGCAACTGATCACCCAATACCCTGCTAAAGTTCTGACTTATCTTTTCTTCACAAGGCCAAGAGAAGTCCTTGCACAATCAAACTTCTCTTTGGTGACAACCTTGGTGAATATATCTGCCGGATTGATCTTAGTATCGATCTTGACAACTTCCAACTTTCCTTCTTCAACTGCATGACGAACAAAATGAGCATGTGCGTCAACATGCTTAGAGCGACATTGTGAAGAGTGATTATGAGCCATGAAGATAGCGCTATGACTATCACAAAATAATTTATACTCATTTTGATGCACTTTCAAGTCACCAAACAACCGCTGAAGCCAAATCATTTCCCTTGCACCTTCGAAAAGAGCTAAGTATTCAGCCTCAGCTGAAGAAAGAGCAATGCAATGCTACAACCTTGAAGCCCAACTAATGGCAGCTCCAACAAATGTGAAGGTATATCCAGTAGTAGACCTTCATTTGTCCAAGTCTCCGGCATGATCAGAATCGGTGTAACCTTGCAGCTGAACCTGATTTCCTCGAAATCATAATGCATAATTTGAAGTTCCTTTTAGATACCTTAGTATCCATTTAACAGCTTCCCAATGAGCTTTCCCGGGATTGCTCATGAATTTGCTCACAACTCCCACCGCATGAGCAATGTCAGGGCAAGTAGAAACCATTCCATACATGATGCTTCCATCTACGGATTTATATGGAATTTTCTCCATGAAGTCCTTTTCTTCTTGTGTTTTAGGACACAATTCAGAACTTAAGCGAAAGTGACTGGCAAGAGAAAGAGGAGCAACCTTAGCATCAGCCATGCCAAACCTCTCAACAACTTTGTCAATGTATTGTTGTTGAGATCATGTAATTTCCTTCTTCTTCCCGTCTCTTGTGATCGTCATGCCAAGAATCTTCTTGGCTGCCCCTAAGTCCTTCATGTCAAACTTTCTTGCCAATTTCTCCTTTAACTCATTGACTATTCTTTTGTTTGTGCCAGCCACTAACATATCATCAACATAAAGAAGGAGGATGACGAATTCACCATTAGGAAGTCTCTTGAAGTAGACACATGGATTTGATTCACATCTTGTGAAATTGTTTTCAGCCATGAAGCAATCAAATTTTATATACCACTATCTTGGAGCTTGTTTGAGGCCATACAAACTCCGATTTAGTTTGCAATAAAGGTGCTCTTGTCCCTTCTTGATGAATCCTTGAGGCTGCTCCATATATAGTTCTTCTACATCACCATGTAGGAATGTGGTCTTCACATCAAGCGATTCCAACTCAAGATCCCATGCTGCTGCTAATCCCAAGACTGTTCGGATAGTTGTCATTTTGACAACTGGTGAGAAGATCTCATTAAAATCTATCCCCTTTTCTTGATCAAACCCCTTTACCACCAATCTAGCCTTGAAGCATTTTCTGCCTTCATCTTCATCTTTTATCCGGTATACCCACTTGTTTCTAAGTGGTCTTCTATCTAGTGGAAGAGATACCAATTCCCAGGTTTGATTTTTGAGTAAGGAGTCCATCTCCTCATGCATCGCTATTTGCCATTTATCACTGTTAACGTCTTTGAGAGCAGCTTTGAATGTTGATGGTTCTGCAAATTCTGAGACAAGAATAGAAGGTTCTTCTTCTTCAGCGAACAATAGCTCATAATCTGAGTATTTGGCTAGCATTTTTCTTTGTCTGGTTGATCTTCTCAATTGAGGTTCGACACCTTTTGTTTGATCCTAAACTAGCTCAAATGGAGAGCCAAAAATTGTAGTTCTTGGATGTTTAATTCCTTGTCTCTTTGTTTCATTCCCTCTATTATTCCCCAAATTTTGAGAAAGTCCTCCAGGATTCTCTATTTTCTGTCCAATATCCTTTGCAATTTCAGAGGATGCAAAGGTGTGGTGTCGTAAATTTTGTTGGATGCCAAATGCATTTTCTCCCTGTCGCATTTTATCATACTGCTCATGTCTGCCGTGGGTATGTAGTGGTAGGGGATTGTTTTCCTCTCTGTCGTAACTTGTACGAAGTGACAGGGGATTGTTTTCCTTTCTACCGTGACTGGTGTATGTGTTGCCGAAAGTGTGCTCTTCACTACAGTGTAGTGGCAGGGGCTGGACACTGCCGAGATTCATTTGAAGACTCCCACGGGTTTCAAGAAGGCCACCATGTGTGGATTCTCCTCTATTTTGTGTATACTGCCTGTCGTGATCAATTTCAATATTATGCATCACGTTGCTACTCACGATGCCATTTTCTTTGTGTAAATTTTTCCTGTCATGATAACCATCATAATGTGCTTCTTACTGGAGACCATCGTGAGGGAGCTGGAGGTTGCTATGTGCTCTGTCATTACTGCCGTAGATGACCCTGTTGTCGGATGCTATATCCCTGTCGAGCTTGGTAACAGATCTTCAAACCTACCGTGGTGTATCCCTCCCATGTTGTATAATATCCTTGCCAAGTGATGTTTCCCTATCATGTGGTGAAAGACTTCTACTCCTGCTGCGTGGTGACAACAGACTACCGTGAGGTATTTGAAGAGTGCGATCCCTGTCGTTAGTGAATTATCTATTTTGTGTATTCAGCCTTGTGTGTGGAGTCATAGAGGCATGACTGTCGTGAATGCCATGTGCTATGTATTCATTATCGTGAGCAAGGGAATAGTCATCGTATGAATTCCAATCATAAATATTCATTCATCAAGCTTTGTGATGAAGAACTTAGAGATTGTTGAGGCATTGAGGGGAGAATAGAGACTGGAGAGTTTGTTGTAGGATTCACATGTGAGTAGATGGGAGAATTCTGATTACTGTTATTCATCATGTCAAATAGGGGAATGTATTTTTTTGTAGGAGTTTCTTCATCTTTAGAATGAGGAAATATGTTCTCATTAAAGACTACATCTCTGCTTCTGATAATTTTCTTATCAGTTAAGCTCAAAAGTTTGAAGCCAAATTGTTCTTCCCCATATCCAACGAATATGCAAGGCTGTGATTTAGGATCCAGCTTGCTCCGCTTCTCCTTAGGGACATGTACAAAAGCCTGACAACCAAAGACTTTAAGATGAGAGTAGGAAACTCTTCTTCCCTTCCATTCCTCTTTCAAAATTTTGAAGTTCAACTTTGATGATGGACTTCGATTGATCAAATAAATCGTTGTATTGCACACTTCAGCCCAAAACTCTTTTCCCAAACTTGCATTGGAAAGCATACATCGAGCTTTCTCAAGGATTGTTCTATTAAGTCTTTCTGCTGCCCCATTTTCTTGAGGGGTGTAGGGGACAACTTTCACCCTACGAATACCATTATCTACACAATAGTTATCAAATTCTAGCAAACAAAACTCCCCTCCATTATCTATTTTCAAGCATTTAATCTTGTGGCATCTTTGGTTTTCAACAAGAGCTTTGAAAACTTTAAATTTAGAAAAGACTTCTGATTTATTTGCCATCATATATATCCAAACTTTCCTAGTACAATCATCAAGGAAAGTAATGAAATATTTAGTACCTCCTAAAGAGCTTACCTTGGTAGGACCAAAGACATCTGAGTGCACAAGCTCCAATGGTTTTGCCTTCATGTCATGCCCATCTTTCAATAAGCTGACTCGCTTTTGCTTGCCGTAGAGACAATGTTCACAAAACTCCAAGTTTGTTGATTGGAGACCCGGTAGTTGATCCTTCTTGAGTAGTGCTTCTAGGTCTTTCTTGCTCATGTGGCCTAATCTTTGATGCCAAAGTGCCGCATCGCTGCCTATGACTGTCATAGCAGCTCCCACCTCATTAATTGGTTTCACAATGTAGAGGCTACCGGTCTTTTCTCCTTTTGCAATAGCCAATGAACCTTTGACTATTTTCCATGTATCCATGAGTTCTATTTTAAATCCTTGGATATATAGTTGGCTGACTGAAATTAGATTCCTCTTTAATTGATGAACATGTCTAACATCCTTGAGTGGCAATTTGGATCCACCTTCTAGATGCAAGACAACATCACCTTTTCCAATGATTTTACATGCCTTGTTGTCACCCAAAAATACTTCTCCAAATTTGCCTTCTTGATAATTTTGAAAATAATCCGTACATGAAGTGGCATGGAAGGAGGCTCTAGAATCTATCACCCAAGAATCTGATTTTGAGTCACTTGTAGAAAGAACTAGAGCAGCTTTATCTGCTCCATAGGCTGTATTAGCTTCACTATTCCTCACTTTTTCTTGTTCTTTCTTGAAAAATCTGCAATTTCATTTTGAGTGGCCTGGTTTGCCACAAAACCAGCACTCTCCATTTCTTCCTCTTGACTTTGATTGATTGGGTGATCTTGATTTCCTTTGATTGTAATTGTAATTATTATTATTGCTTCTATGCTAGTTTCTTCCCCTTCTTTCGGTGCTGACCATGGTAAGGGCATCATCGGATGGGGTGTCTTTGTTACTTCTTCTCATATCTTCACTAAGTAAGGTTGCAACAACTTCATCGTAGACCAGCTTCTTCTTTGAAGAATTAGAAGTGCTAACAGCTGTAACTACGGGATCCCAACTATCGGGTAAAGAACATAACAAGATGATGGCTTTGGCTTCGTCATCTTGAGTCATACCAAACGAGGTTGCTTGACATAATAAAGTATTCAAATCCTTTATATGATTTGGCATCGCAGTCCCTTCCTTCATTTTCAGCTTGTAGAGTTTCTTCATAATGAAGATTTTATTTGCAGCCGATGCCATCTCGTACATGCTTTGAAGTTTATCCCAGACTCCTTTTGTTGTCTTTTCATTGAAGACATTAAACATGACATTTTGTGACAGCGAAAGAAAGATTGATGCCGTTGCTTTTTCATCAATCTTAGTCCAATCTTCATCTGTCATTCCAGTGGGTTTTTTGGTTTTTCCATCGATTGTGATTGCAAGTTCTTGCTTGATCAACAAAGAACGCATCTGCACTTTCCACAGGCTGAAGTTCTTGCCTATGAATTTCTCCACTTTCGAATCCTCCATCTCTCTGAAAATTCAACCCAGATTTTCAATCTGCACAACCTGTGCTCTGATACCAATTGAAAGGAATTGAAAATGCGAGAAACAAACAGAAGATTATTAATCTAATTGAGAAAAGACAAATGCAAGATTTATCCTGGTTCACCACAAATTGTGGCTATGTCCAGACTACATAGTATTGTATTAATTCTCAAAAGGTTATTTACAAATGAGCAGGAGTAGAAAATATAAAGGCTCCACATAATTACATATGAAGAGTCTTCAGAATGAAGAGTCATAATAAAATAGATAAGAAAACCATTATGACTGTTGGCCTTCATTCCTCAACAACCATGGGGTAATTTCCTCATCTTTTTCTTCTCGTGTTTCTTCTGTAATAAAAAAACTATTGTGCAACTACACAATAATCAGGTAAATGGGGTGATTGGCAAGCCATACACCAAGGTGAGTCTCCACTAACATTTATTGTATTCTTTTACAAAGGCTCTTGAGTTTCCTGCTCCTCCTTATTCTTTAGTGGTTGTTGAACTGATTTTCCAACCTTCCACTACGTATTGTAAGGATAATTTTGCAATCTAGGGTGTGTATTAAAATTATTGAATGGTGGTTTATCTTGTCCAACAACCTTGTCATTTATAGAGGTATTAAGCTTCATGTCTTTCCAGGTACTAAGGACCTTATCTAGATTCTCTTCATCTTTTAATTTTGGTCCTGCAAATTTCTATGGCTTCTTCGTATTTCCTTGAAGACAATAATCTGAATTTGATTACTGGAAAGATGTTGTCACAATAATAGAGTTTGCAAATGCTTGAAATTCAATGATTACAACTGTCATTTTAGTTACACAATGATTGAGTTTTAGTTATGAGACTATAATGTTGGCCTTAAATAGCTCAAAAAAACCTACAATACCTTAATAATATGTTAGCAAGTACTAACTGTAAAACCAAAAACTTTGTGCCATCTGTAGCTTACATTTTATCTCTAAAAAGTTTCTAGCATGTCCAGTAAAGTGGAGAGGTGTTTGTCCTGCATTTCTTGCTGTAGGGGTCTTCTTTTCTTAGCAAAAGTCTTCAAATGTTGCTCTGGGTCTTATTTAAATTATTTTAGCTGATAAAAGTTAAACTTGTTCTTCTCCCACTGTCTTATTCCTCAATTGGTAATGACTCCTTATGAGATTTCCTCAACAAGATTGAAACACACGTGCAACTCAATGCCTTCGACGTATATTTCACCTTGCATGCACAAATGCAAAAGACAAAGCAACACAAAGTTTGCAAGCTATATTCAAATCGAAATACAATTATTAGATCACAAAGATATTCTTCATGTGATTCAAATAAAAATAATTTTGCATTCCATACCTTAGTATACTGCTCACAAACTTCAGGCTGGGGAAAGTCTGAAGTGTTTAGGAAAAGTACGTCATCATGCCTTTGGGAAGTTCATGTGTCCATTTCAGCGTGACTTTGATGTTCATGCATGTCCATCTTTTCATGTCTAAAGACATGATTATCTTCATTCACTCGAAGCTTGACAAAGTGTCTTTCATCGTTCTACTTTTCATCAATGGCTTTCTGAGGATATGTGAAGCAAATATGGGAGTCGCTTGCTATGTTTGTTTTCTTTTCTTGGAAGAGATTGTTGAGATGACTAGCATGTCGACACCGCACACAACACACCGGACACTACATATTGTACATCGTAGGTTGCACGCCACACACTGCACAATTGCATTTGGCACCCCTCGTGCCGCACACTGCATGTCGAACGCCGCACACCATATTGTAATGTCCCCTATTAGGCTTGGACATAGTTATTTCCAATTTAACCCAATTGTAATATTTTTGTCCAATTCAAATGGGTAAAAGTTAATGATGTAAAAAGGGATTATTCATTCATTTAATCCAACTAAGTTATTTATGTATATTTATGGACATCTATACTGACCACTACGCCTAGAGAGCAACTGCAATGAGCTTCCTCAAAGTTTACATATTCAAACCCTTAGCATTTCTTTTGGTTGTATGAATACTTTTTTAAACTGTAGAAGTAAATTTCTTTTGTTTAAATATAAGATACCATCTTAATTTTTATAGTTGGTTTCATTGGTTAATGGAATATAAGACTTACATAGATACACATTAAATCCAACTCTTTTATACTATGAAAAAAATATAAGAAGTACACAAGCAAATTACATTTAGAGGACTATAAAATATTCTCTTTTACACTATTTAAAGTGAAGATGTTTTTGGTTTCTCTAGTCATGACCTTTTAAATTATGTCGTACACATAGTTGAATATATATTGTTACATTTAAATTCAATAATTGTAATAGTACGAAATTACCATGGTTGTTTGTGTAATCACCTAAAAATGGACAAAGACAATTCAAAGATCAAATCAATGCAAATCAAAGTAAATCAAGGACATAATTGAATCAATTGAATCACAAAGCATAATTAGCCAATCAAAATGAAAATCAAGTCTTAATTCAAGATCAATCAAAATTGAAAGCATTTTAATCAAGTCTAATCAAATCAAAATACAATTAATTGTATAGTCTTGGATTAAATTAAATTCAACCCATTCAAGGTGTACATGGCTAAAATAAATCAATTAAATCAATTAATAAATCTTAATTTCCCTCAACAACCACAAAGGGAGGAAATTCACCCAACTAATGAAAGTGGAGGAAAGGAATTCACATGGATCAAGCCAAATTGAATCTCAATCACTTAAAGTGAAAAAGAATCTTGTCCATTGATTTTGTCTACTTGTCCCAAGCTTTGAGAACACAAACTTTGCATTGTCTTCAAAGGGTGGAACCAAGGACTCAACCAAGGTTTAACCATGATCAGCTACACTACACCCCCTACCATTGGGAAAATCTATAAAAAGAAGATCAAATTCTTTCATAATTGACAACCACATATCTAAGAATTGCATTGAACCTCTTGCAATTTGAGTTTAGAAAGACATTTGAGAGCTTAATTAGCATTTATTTGATATAATTGTTAGTGTTAACTTGTTTATCATATCATTCTCATTCTAGGATTGTCATTAATGGAAGCTTGTTGAGAGCTTTACATTAACATTCATAGTTAGAGAGCCATAGGATGCTCAATTAATCATTAAAATTCTAAATAGTTTCTCTATTATGCTTTGTGGTTTATTTAGTTACTATTTTCACTTATTGATTAACCTTAATTCTATGAAGGCACTTTCCTTAGTGTACAAAATGGCACCCACCGTGGGGATCTAAGCCTCATTTCATCATTTTATCATATTTTGTGTGCTTGTATTTTCACTTTTCTATGAATTTTCTACAGAAAATAGGTGAAGTCATGCGTACAAAGGATTCAGTCATGCCTATAGTCATTTTGATGATGCTTAAAATCATTGTCCTGACGCCTACGAGCTCTTAACTCACACCTGAGTGATCACTTCTCTTATGTCTTAAATTCTTTCCAGCCGCCTGCAAGATGAATGCTCACGCCTGCGAGATAAATTGTTCTTCCTTTGTGTGTAAAGTCATGCCTATGACTTAAGAAGTGTCACCTAGCTACTATTCGTCATCGCGCGTGATAGACCTTTGCTACACAATTTACAGAAACAGTCACGCTTACAATCTGCTAATTTACACTTAGTATTGTTAAATTGTCACTTATAACAAATCATTTTGCACAATTTTCAATAATCTTTACGCTTAGCAGATAAATTGTTTATGCCTGATTAACTTTCAATGTCACCTGTGTCACTGGAAAGTGACACTTGCTATTATTAAAGTTATGCCTGCTAACAGTTTGATCATGCGTATTAGCTGGACAATGACGCTTACTGTCTATTGTTTTAATTTGCTGTCAGATTGATAAATTCAATTATCTTACTCTCTATCTGTATGTTTATTGTAAATGAGCAGGCATAGAAAAGTTCAAAATCCAGAGAACAGATTCAAAAGAGAAGGCAAAGCTTTGACAAGTAAGGCTTAAAATTCAGTTTATCTTTGTTTCTTCAAATTTATCTTTGGTTTCTTCACTTTGGTTGGCTTTGTTGACTAACTTGTTGGAGAAAAAGCACATTGGAAAGGAACAATAGCCAAGATAAGTATAAAATTATGAAAATAACTCAAAAATGCCCCTAACTTTTGTTAGCTACAAGGAAAGGTAAGCCTTAAAACTTGGTGATTTGTGTGCTTAAATTGTGGCTTTGTTATTTCAAAATCTAGTAATTTGGATAGCTTAAAGGAATAAACCAAACACTTAATTGAAAAACCCCTTGTTTGTAGAAAAGAATAGCAATACTCGATTCTCATTAGTTAGTGGGTTGGAAATTGAACCTTGTTAAGTATGTTTGTTAAAAAGTGCTAAATTTTTTTTTTCTTTTTGCATGCAAAAAAGAAACAAAAAATAACGTCCTATAGAGAATACCATGCTAGAACATTAGTGGGCTCGCCTCCCAAGTTTTGCCTTAATGAGGTCGGTGAGAGGGACAGCCCAAAGTGGGATACGCTTGCTTTTGCTGCGAGAATCCAACCCACTATAAAATGAAATGCATGCATCCTTAATGGGGTGTGTGACAAAAGGATTTTAAATTTTTTGAATTTCATCTAGTAGTCCTCACGGATTACGCAAAATTGTACCTTGGTGCGTGTGGGAAGCCCCTTAACATACTTGGGGGATGAAAGTTTAAAGTCTATTTTGAACGGAATCCATACTAAATCCTTGATAAATTAGCAAGCCTACCTCATTAGAGCCATTAAAAAGCCAAATTTGACCTAAGGTAGATTGTTTCAAATAATTTCTTGTGATAATTGATAAAATCATTGTGTTGTGCTTGAAGATCTTTGATTACAAAAAGAAAACATTCATTAAGATCCAAAAATCAATTAACAATAAAAATTCAAGAGAATATTCTATTCACGAATGGAAAAAGAAATGGAAACATTATCCAACAAATCCTCATTAAGAACATTGTTTCCTTACCTCTATGATCAAGAAAAACATTATGAACATCATATCTTTGATAATTCAAAATTTGATCAAAAAGAATATCATGAAAACCCTATATTTGAAAAAAAATATCCTAATGATAAACCAATATTTGATGAAGAACCTATTTCAAAATATCAAGAGAATCTCATCTTTGATCAAGGAAATCAAGAGGAATTAGTTCCATCTCAATAATATTCATCCTATGACAACTCTTTGAGAAACAAAAATACATCCAAATATCCTTGGGATAGAACATTCACTCCTTTGGGAAATTCATACGAATCAGCTTTGGAAAAACTCCTTGAAAATGATCTCATCACGTTGCCTCAAATCACTTCATGTGGTTTTATCTTTTTGAGCAACTATTGTGCATACCATAGACATAATGAGCATGAAACTTCAGATTGCATGGAGTTGAAACGTAAAATCCAAAATCTTATTGATGATGACATAATTGAAATTGAAAATCCTAATGAATCATCTAATGAAGATACTACTCTCAAGCAAGATAATACTTATGAACACGTCTAGTAGTGGTCCTCTTATAGCTTTGACCTATTCCACCGTTCCTCCATTTCATATAGAAGCAAAGCTATCCAATATTTCTCCATCAAACAAAGATCCAAACAGTTTTCATAATGACTATGTATACCCTCAAGGGCTACCTCTAAAAGAGATCCAAGCTAATCTACATCTTGCTACAAACTTCTTTCATGATTCAAAGGTTATAGAATCCAAGCCTTCATGTGCTACAATGCCTATCATTCCTATTTCAAATGAACCATTATCCCTTCAAGAATCCCATGTAAAAATCCAAAATCCTACATTGTCTTTAGAAGTGGCTCCATGTCAAGAGACTAATCAAAATTGCAAAGAAACAAGTCTTATTAAGGATCAAGATCAACATAATATCCCTCCTTATCCTATAGTTGACCAAAGTCCCATATCCCAAGAATCCCATGATGAACCTGTTATCATTTTAGTTACACTAAATTGATAATTTGACTAAGTGTTTTGCATTGAATTTTGAGTTTTAAAAGTTGCTGTTTTAAATTTCAGAATGGTAAAAAATTTAGAGAAACAAAGCATGTGTACAGCTATAGAATTGTGAATATCAAACAGCATGCTACAATATAATATTCAGATTCTTTAAGTTCAACAATAATAGAAAACAATTACTTGCATTTCAGTAAATGAAAGTACAAATTCAGATTTGCCACGCAAGCAATGATTGCTATATAAACAAAGAAAAGTACATTTCAAGGTACAAATGATAAACCACACACCCCGTGGTTTTAAGTATTGATGCAAGCATGCATTTTCAGTTTAATGAATCAGTTAAGAATCAAATGCAGAGATCAAAGGACAGTTACAATATTGGAAATGTAAAGAAGAAGAGGATGGAGATAGGTCAAGCCTCCTTGCCTAGTGGTCTTTGAATGTCCGTACACGCTGCATCCTTTGTTCTCACATTCTGAAGCGTTTCCTATCATTTGGTATATCCTGTAAGAAGAGGAAGATAGAATAATGTTAGTTCATACGAACTGAGCAAGGAAGGACGAACTGTCTAATCCTCTACTTGATCACATTTCAGAAAAGATAGACAAAAAGAAAAGTCATAAAAGCTGCAAGAAGGATCAGAGAATACAAAGATAATATCATGTTTTTCCTAACATCGTTTGTTTCATGTGAAAATATAGGTTTGAAGGACTAAGTAGGTTGTAGAAAGGACGTGCATACACTATGCGCACGAAACTTTCCGACCGAAGCTATGGAGAGGTGAAGACTCGAAGACCGGTGGACTTGAGGAGGCTGTCGAGGGGGCATGCATACATTACAGGCATGGTACCTTTCAGCTGAATCATGGAGTTACTAAGAGGAGGCTGTCGAGGGGGCATGCATACATTACAGGCATGGGACCTTTCAGCTGAATCATGGAGGTACAATGAGCTTGGCTGTCGAAGGGACATGATTCACATCATGAAACCTTTCAGCCGACTTATCAAGGTTTCAAGAGTTTTAGGAGTTATATTTTATGATGGAACGGAACAGGAAAAGTCAAAAGGAAATTATGAGTTTTATGTTTTACAGATCACTTGTGGGAGTCACGAGCCCGTGCTCGAACCCCATAAGTGATGATCCAATCTGCTGGCTACAATAAAGAAGTTCAGATCAATGGTCAACTATCAGAAACAGATGGCATAATCAAGGAATGAGGTAATTCTGTACTTTGTCATTGTGCTAAAGTAAAGATTAAATATTATTCAAATGTTGGTTTGAATTACACATATGAGAAGCATGAGATAAAACGGTGCATGAAGGCATAACAGTATACAGGAATCAGATTTGCAAGTAAACCAAACTATTTGTTACAGAAATAATCTAAAAATGCTACAGAGAAAGGAAACTGGAAAATGCTGATTATAACTCAATGAGACAGTGCAATATTTTCAACTTTTGAATCATTTGAGTAAAGGAAAAAATGCCTTCTTACATTCTAGACAGCCAGTGAATTTTGTGTAGGCTACAGAGACAAAAGATGCTTCTAGTCCAAAGACAAAGGACGGCATAATCATCATATAATGACAGAGTTTCAAAACAGCAAGTGAATAGAATGCAATGAAAGCTACAGATTGTATTGCTGAAAGTGAAAATTGGTCTTGATATATCCAATTCATAGATCTATTACAGTAGCAAATCAAATAGGAAATGTATTCCTGATGCCCAAGCCTAGCAAGAAAAGAATTAAGTAAACAATATCAACATGACAAGAATTCTGCCGCACCATCTCAAGAACGCATGTCTTTTACAAAGGACCTGAATATGAATGTTTCAGTTGCTAACGTGAATATGATTCTCGAAGCATTTTCCAGCTAGAATAAACTGAATGAAATGAAAAGACTATTAAAAAACTTGTTCTCATTTTAGTTACACTAAATTGATAATTTGACTAAGTGTTTTGCATTGAGATTTGAGTTTTAAAGGTTCCTAATTCGAATTTCAGAATGATTAAAATTCAGAGAAACAAAGTATATGTACAGCTACAGAATTGTAAACATCAAACAGCATACCACAGTACAATATTCAGATTCTTTAAGCTCAACAATAAATGAAAACAATTGCTTGCATTTTAGAAATGAAAGTACAGTATCCAGGTTTGCCACACGAGCTGTGGTTGCTATTAAAAACGAATAATAAAAGTATATTTCAAAGGTATAAATGATAAACCACACACCCCGTGGCTTTAAGTATTGATGCAAGCATGCATTTTCAATTCAATAGGTTGATTGAAGAATTTCATGCAAAGAAAAGAGAACAATTACATTCTGGAAATGCAAATAAGGAGAGAAGGAGACAGGTTAAGCTTCATTGCCTGGTTGTCTTTTGATGTTTGAGCGCGCTGCATTTTTGGATTCCACATTTTGAAGTGTTTCAAGTCATCTGGTATATCCTGCAAGAGAGAGAGATAGAAGAGAGTCAGTTCATAAGAACTGAGCAATGAAGGACAAATGAACTGTCTAAATCTCTACTTGATCACATTTCAAAGATATAAATCAGAAGACAAAGTCATAAAGCTGTGAAGAAAGAAGGATCATATCACAGACATATCATGTTTTTCCTAACATCGTTTGTTCCATGTGCAGATACAGGTTTGAAGGACTAAGTAGGTTGTTGAAAGGACACACATAAGCTACAGGTGCGAAACTTTCCAACCGAAGACTTGTAGATGCGAAGACTTGAAGACCGGTGGACTTGAGGAGGCTGTCGAGGGGGCATGCATACATTACAAGCATGGGACCTTTCAGCTGAATCATGGAGTTACAATGAACTAGGCTGTCGAAGGGACATGATTCACATCATGAAACCTTTCAGCCGACATATCAAGGTTTCAAGAGTTTTAAGAGTTACATTTTATGATGGAACGGAACAGGAAAAGTCAAAAGGAAATTATGAGTTTTATGTTTTACAGATCACTTGTGGGAGTCACGAGCCCGTGCTCGAACCCCATAAGTGATGATCCAATCTGCTGGCTACAATAAAGAAGTTCAGATCAATGGTCAAGTATCAGAAACAGATGGCATAATCAAGAAATGAGGTAATTCTGTTCTATGTTATTGTGCAAAGGAAAGGCTGAATGTTGTGCAGTACTGGTTTGAATTCTGCATTTGAAAAGTATCAAATAATATAGTGTGTTAAAGATACAATAGAAACAAAGGATTGAATTGTATTCCTAAAAATGAGTATTTATTCTACAAGTCTTATCACATTTTGGTCATGTATCAATAACAGAATGCCAGAGAGTTTATTTTCAATCTGAAAATAACATGTTACAGGAATTATGGAAATAACGTCCTACAAAAAATAAGATAACATGCTACAGGAAGAAATAGTATTGATTCATTATTAGAATGCAGAGATTTCTTTTGATACAATTAAATAACCATATCTAAAAAGAGAAATTGTTATGCATACAAAATATTTATACAGCAAATCAGGTAAAGAACGGGAAGAAGTCATTAACAGTGGACAGCCAGTGCTTTAGTATATGAATGCATTCTTTTAGTTGCAGTTACACAGAACAGATTTTGATTTCAGATTTAATGATCAACATAAACAGCTAGTTGTAATCAGTTATTAAAACAGACATTTGTTATAAAGCTAAGTTCTGTAACAGTTGAGAGAAGTCTACAGTATTCTAAGATAAAAGAAATGGGTCTCAGCTTACTACAACATTCAATGTTAGAGACACAGAAGAATACAAAGAATAATACCCACGTTTTTCTAAAAAACGTTTGAACAACATATAAAAAATGAAGAGCCTTCTACTTTGTATTTGTTAGTTGTAACAAAAGATTTCCAGCAAGAGTAAGATCCGGTAAAGAGATACCCATCTGGGTATGTTATATCCAGTTCGAAAAAAGCTTAAAAGGAAAGATTTCTAACATTTTTATGACTTGCAGATTATATGAGGGTGACATCAGAGAATGTAATGCGCATTTCCAGCAGAGAAAACTTCAAATATTCCATGCAAGATAAGAGGGTTTCGACCCTACATTCTGGTCTTATTTTTTCCATCAAAAAGGGAAAAGATTAACACATATATCTTGGCCAGTAATAAACCTCATATTTTCAACATCAGAAGGATGATTCCCAGTCACAACAGAGTTCGAACCAGCAAAGAGCACATGTATATCGCAAAAAATGAACAGCAGCATATGCGAAAAACATAAACAGCAATAAAAACACAATAAATAATACCCACGTTTTTTGTGAAAACATCAGAACAGACAAGCATTTTGATAGAATGAAAGGGAAAAGAAATACTTATCTGCTATCCCAGCATGGAGGCGTTAGCAGATTAGCAGAAAGTGGATGGCGGCCAAAAGAAAATGGACGGCAGAAGGAATGAGATTTGAAGAAAAAATGCAAGGTATCTCAGAGATCCAATACCCTCATGGCGGCATCCAACACCAGCAGCTGTTCAGAACCCTAGCTGCCTTCTCTATTCAAAAAAAATAAAAATAATGCCAAGTCTTCGATACCAAATGAGACCAATAATTACGCCCTTTGATGTTTTGCATAAAATTTGACATCCGCAAGGATAGCAGAGCACGGTCCACTCCCAGCATGCCACACAAAAAACCAAGTTATAATATCCGCTTATGTTAAATAGCAAGTTTGAGATTTCCTTTTATATTCTTTTCCTTATTTTTTTTTATCTTAAGTTTTAAATATATACACTTTACGATAAGGATA
This sequence comes from Chamaecyparis obtusa, assembly GCA_027943335.1. NCBI lineage: Eukaryota > Viridiplantae > Streptophyta > Pinopsida > Cupressales > Cupressaceae > Chamaecyparis > Chamaecyparis obtusa. The sequence goes on from BSBK01003345.1 coordinate 5,919,623, forward strand.
ATATATGAGTTGAAATATATAATTTAATATATTCAATTCATATTTTATTATTATCTTATTATATATATATTTAAAATTTAAGATTGCTTATACTTTTAATAATTAATATATTAATAAATAATATAGCTATAATGGGTACTTTATATTAGATAGAATTATTTTTAATTCTATTTTTAATAAGTATAGCTACATTATTTATTAACATTTTAATTATTAAAAGTATAAGTTTAAGAAAGGAATAGAATATATTAAAATCCCTTACAAAAATATTTAACTATGTAAATATATGACTTGAGGTTTTTTTTTGGAGATCATCATTATAAGAGAGGAATTTTGTTTTTTCAAATTCTGAGGCAGATTGGGGGTATTTTAGAGCAGTTTGAGTCACCTTGGGATCTCCTTGAAGTTCAAGTATAGTTAATATCAGTTGAGGGCTTCTTTGGGAGCAGTTCACTATTAGTTCACGGCAGTTAGACTCACCTTTTGATGGCTTCTTCTTCCATATCCGACCCCCACTAGATTTGCATAATTTTTGGGATCTTTGGAGCAGTTTGAGTTGATTATGAGTGGCAGTTCAGTCAGGCATCAGATGAGGCAGTTATTCCAGCACTTTGACTTCACTTTCTAGCACTTTGACTTGTCTTTTGGGAGGGTTTTCTCATGCACACGGATTAGGGTTTTGATAGTTTCTATTTATCATTTTTTGATCTCATTATTTAGGACTTCTTTTTGGCTCACTTGTTTTGCATACTGCAAACTAGAGAGAGAATTGTAAGGCATTTTTGTAACAGAGATTGGTTCCAGCATTAGTTAATAGAGATACCTGTTCCTTCCCATTAGTTTTGAGGTGATTTTCGTGAATTTTCATTGCTTTAGTGTTGTGTTATCCTTCATTTTAAGCTACATTCCTCTTTGCTTCAGAACTTGGATACATGTAACTGCAGGTCTATGGTTTGTGTTTTAATTTTTGCATTAATTTGGTGAAACACTGTTTCCCTACCTTTGCAAAAATATCAGATCCTTACATAGAAACATTTTTGTAGTTACGTGGCTATTTGGGTATTGAGAATCATAACCATTTCTTGAAATCTGTGCTGAATCAATTCATGTTATAAGTCAGATTTGGTGTATCACCTTCATAATTTTAAGATTCATTAAAACATTTCTTTTTTCCCTTTTCTTTACATACAACAATTTGTGCAAGTGATATTCCAAACCTAAGAGGAACCGGCCTAGAATCCGGAAATTCATTAACCCCATCAACGAGAACATTTCCATGTTTCAACAGGATAGCTAGATTCCATATCAAGCTATTGGCGCAGTCCTGATTGACAACAGTTTTTGGCACGCCCGGTGGGACCCGAACTGCTTCACAGTTCATTGTTTTACAATTTTCTTATTGTTGTTTTGGTGTAGACAGCAATATTTCAGCCTTTCAGAAGGCAATTTTTTAGCACCTGGCGACTCCGTGGTAAGGGTTTATTGCAGATTCAGTTGCAGATTTTTAGGATTTATCCTAATGAGCAGGACCCCTACAAGAGCAAATAGTGAAGGATTTGTGTATCAAGAGCTTCCACCTAACAGGAGAGGTAACAGATCAGCTAGAAGAAATAGAGCATCTCAAACAGCAGAAGAATCATTTTCTTTTCCTAGCAGAACTGATTTTTCATTATTTGAAAATCCTATCTTTGAAGATCAAGCTGCCATTTCTGAAGGACACGAGGTAATTATTGAAGATTTCAATTTTTCTGAGGATTTAAGTGCTATTGATAATTCAGGATCATAATTACCTATCTTTAAGGAGGCTACAAAGGATCAATTTGCTGCGGTAGCATCCACAAGTGCTGCCACTTCTCCGAGGTTGAAAATTTATCAGAGAAAGGTAGTTCACACTACCCAACAAGCGTCTACAGTTCAGCAGCAAATACCACCAACACAAATGGCCAGAAATCTTCCTTTCGTACCTTTTAATGCTGGTAGCCCACTACAAATTGCTGCACATCATGACATTCCGCCTGCAGCACTTAAAGGTTTGACATATTTTAATGGTGATGGTTAGGTTTCAGCTATTGAACATATTAAGGATGTGGCTACTCTTTGTGGGTTGCATCAAGTTATTCATGATGATGTAGCATTGAAATTATTAGCAGCTTCTCTAAAGGGAAAAGCATTAATTTGGTTTAGAAGTTTGCCAGTTAATTCAATTGCTTCGTGGGATGCTTTAGGCACTGTTCTAATCAATAAATTTGAAGATAGATCAGATAATTTATCTTTGGTAGAACAGTTGACCACAATAAAGAGAAATGTTCATGAGCATATATCAGATTTCAATTTTTGTTTTCAACGAACTTGGGACAGAATTCCAGCATCTGTTAAACCTTCTAATGATTATGCATTCTTATTTTGTTTGAAAGCTTTTAACAGTGATATTGCACTCATGATTCAGTCTATGGGTGGGCGTACTTTGCCAGATGCGTTTGACATTGCTGTAAGAGCAGAAAATAGCTTGATACAAGCTGGTAAGTTACCTCCTAGACCTCCTATGCCGTATTTTGCAGAGATACAACTAGTAGTGCCAGCAATTGTACCACCAATAGCGGTTGTACCACCTGTACCAGCTTTACCAGCATTCAATATGCTAGTTGCAGCAGAGGAGCATGCTATTACAGCTCCTTTCAGAGAGTTAAAAAAGTAGAATTTAGAGTTAAAAGATAAAAATGAGGACATAATGAGAACCTTGCAAACCTATGGTAATGAAATTACAAATTTGAAGAGGCAACAAGGTCAATACAACAGACCTCCTCAAGCCCCTTATCAGCAAAATAGACAGTCTAATCAGGCATCAGGCTCAAACCAGCAACGCCAAAATCAGGGCCAGCAAAGAAATTATAGTCAAAGGACTAATCAGCCGTACAATTATGCCACTCCTAGTACCTCCAAGGAAATGGTAGTTGTCCCACAGAATAACTATGCACAAGAAGAGGAGTGGTGCAATACTTGCAACGCAAATCATTTTTGGCTTGACTGTCCATTTGCCTTAGAAGCCAGAAGGCAGGATGTTCTACAGAATCAAACTGTTAATGATCAAGGCGAAATTCAAAATCAACAAGTACGACAGCAAGGTAATCTGGATGTGACGTTAATGAACTTTAATGCTGAAGAAATCATTTTGGCAGCTAATTTTGATCAGGATCAAGTTTGGAGACCTGTAGTAGCAGGCACAAGGTCAAAAACAAAGGCTGCAAATGAGCAACAGCAAGCTGATAAGGTACAAAAATCTGTCGTTTTACCACCACAGCAAAATTTAAAGGGTAAACAACAACAGATTCCAGTACCGGATGATCATTGTCAGCCAATAAAAACAGTAAAAGATATCGCTGTTCCAAAACAGCAGCAGAAGGTTAGTGTTCAAAGTTTTAACATTGTTGATCATCTTAAAAAGACGCATGTTCCTGTTTCAATTTGGGAAGTCTTAGCACTTCCAGGACAAAAAAATATGCTACAGGAAGCACTGCAGAGTCTTGCACTTTCTGATGATGTTTTGGGACAGCAATCACCAAAGGTTCTAATGGCTGGAAATGATACGTTAACCCAGCAGTTACCCAAATTGGTAAAACCTCCACCTTTCTATATTACTGTCATTATAGGAAAGAATTTGGTTCATAATTGCATGATAGATTCTGGGGCCTCTAGTTCAGTTATGCCCAAGAAGATTGTTGATTAACTAGGTCTCAAATACGAACCAATAGAAAAAGGGGTTGTGCAACTTGATGGTACAGCGGTAGACACAGTTGGTGTGATTAGGAATCTTGATCTAACAATGCATGCTTGCCCTACTTTTTCAGTTCCCATGGATGTCTTTATTATCGATTTACCTCCTAATTTTTCTATCTGCTTATCAAGAGATTTTACTGCTAAAATAGGAGGATATTTGTCAGCAGATTGGTCTCATATGTTGTTTCGTACTAGATATGGCACAAAGGTGACTATTCCTTCTGAGCCTATTGCTAAATTTTGCATTGAACCACATGTTACTAGTACTGAAAATGGTACAGCAGCTGTTATTTATGACCAGGAAGAAATTGATGCTATTCATGAGTCAAAAATGCAAGTTGAACAAATTCCTGACATTTTATTAGATACTTGGGCTACTGAAAATGTCATAATTTATAATGCTCAAATTGAGGAACCTAGCCTTGGTAACTATGTCATTCGTGAAACTACTGAATTCATGCCAGCTGTTATAAAAGGTACAATTGCAGATTTGGAACAGCCAGCTAATGTTATTTGGAAACTATTTTTTGATGGCTCTCGCAGCAAAATAGGTGCTGGAGGTGGCTGCATGCTGGTTTCACCAGAAAATTAGAGGTATTATGCTGCTTTCCGATTTACTTTTAGTTGCACAAATAACGTGGCTGAGTATGAAGCCCTTGTTAATGGTTTAAAATGGGCAATCAAGAAGGGAATCAACTGTTTACAAGTTTTTGGAGATTCTGAATTGATTGTAAATCAGGTTAGAAACATTCATACAGCAAAGAATGATTTATTAAAAAGTTATAGACATGTTGTATGGGACCTGATTGAAGGTTTTGAAGCCTTTAATTTACAGTCTATTCCTAGAAGTCAAAATAATCATGCTGATAGGCTCGCAGCTGTAGGAGCCCAATACGACATACCATCAGAAATCAGTAATGATAAAGGGCTGAATCATGTTAAAGTTATTGTTAGACCTGCTGTACCTAATAATGTAGATAACTGGTAGGTTTTTGAATCAGATCAGCACATTGTAAATTTTCTAAGGGAAGAAGCTGAATTTTCTCAGCCAAACCAGCAAAAGCTGCAAGATCAGTATGAGGATCAAATTATACAACTAAGGACTAATAAGATGCCCAAGGGTCTTGTTACTTTGGAGTCCATGTTTGGAACAGATGATGAGTTCAAAAAGGATAAATCCAGCCTGCAAATCAAAGAGGAGCATTATGAAGAGATTGCTATTTCACAGGATAAGGTACTCAAACTTGGTAAGGTATGTACACCTGAGGAACGTTTGACCTTTATTAATCTTTGTAATGAATTTTATGACATAATAGCATGGAATTATTCAGATCTGAAGGGATTTGATCCTAATATCTATCAACACACAATCGAATTAGAACCAGGAGCCAAACCGGTTAGACAGAAGCAGAGGCCGGTAAATCCTAAACTTGAACCCTTAATGATTAAAGAGTTGAATAAGCTGATTGAAAGCAACATCATCTTTCCAATCAAACATACATCTTGGGTTTCAAATTTGGTTCTTGTAAGGAAAAAGAATGGTGAAATCAGACTTTGTGTAGATTTCTGTGATCTAAACAGGGCATCATTGAAGGATAGGCATTCTTTGCCTTCAATGGAATAGATCTTACAAGTGGTCTCAGGTTCTGAGCGTTTTTCATTGCTGGATGGTTTTTCTGGTTATAACCAGATCATGGTTAAAGAAGAAGATAGATTCAAAATAGCTTTTACAACCAAATGGGGAACAATGGCTTATCAAAAAATGCCATTTGGTTTGTCAAATGCTGGTGCTACATTCCAAAAGGCTATGGATAAAGCTTTTATTAATTTAATGTACAAGTTTGTGCTGGTATATCTAGATGATATTACTATTTTTTCTAAGAATTCAGCTGATCATTTCAAGCATTTAAGAATAATTTTCGAGAGATGCAGAGAATACAGAATCTCCTTGAACCCAAAGAAGAGTATATTTGCTGTCCATGAAGGTAAACTATTGGGGTTTATTGTTTCAAAGGATGGAATAACCATTGAACCTGAAAGGGTAAGTGCTATTTTATCCCTGCCATTGCCAGCTCATAAGAAGGGACTTCAAAGCTTTTTGGGAAGGATTAACTTTGTTAGAAGATTTATCCCTGATATTGCTGCATTGTTAAAGCCCCTTACAGCCATGTTAAAGAAAAATATTGCTTTTAAATGGACCAAGGAAGGTAAACTCAGTTTTGAAATGATCAAAGAAGCCCTTGCTGCAGCTCCTACCTTGTTAAATCCAAATTTTTCTAAAGATTTCATTCTTTATGCATATGGAAATATAGACAGTATTTTCGCTATGTTAGTTCAGAAAAATGACATGGAACTAGAGCAGCCAATAGCTTTTTTCAGCCAAGGTTTAAAAGATTATGAATTGCATTATTCATTTGTTGAGAAGCACGTCCTTGCTGTCATACGAAGTCTTAAGAAATTTAGGCACATGCTTTCTAATAATAAGATACATCTGATGGTTGCTCATCATGCTGTTAAAGAATTCTTATTAAATAAAGATTTCAATACTAAAAAAGCAGGTTGGATCACGAAAGCAATGGAGTATGATATTGACATCAAGGTCACAAAGCTGGTGAGAGGCAAAGGATTATGTGAACAGCTGGCTGGTAATGGTGATAACATTATAAATGCTGATTCGGAGGTAATTCTAGCCTTACAAGATCAAAATCAAATCGCTGTTCTGAGTTTACACAATGATTGGATAATAGAAATGATTGATTTTTTGCAAACAGGACGCTGTCCTGAAGGTTTGAATAGATCTAAAAGACGTTATTATAGATTACAGTCCATTTCTTATTGTATCTTGAACAATGTGCTATATAAAAGAGATTTTAATGGAGTGCTGCTGAGATGTGTTAGTAATGATCAGACTGATAAGTTATTACAGGAGTTTCATAATGGACCAGCAGGTGGTCATTTTGCTGCAAGGACAACAGCACTTAAGATTCTGAAGGCAGGATACTTCTGGCCTAATTTATACAAGGATGCATTCAGCTGGGTAAGGAAATGTTTGAAATGTGCTGTATTTTCAGATAAACAAAGGTTAGCAGCTTTACCTCTAATTGCAATTCAGATTGAGCAACCATTTGCTAAATGGGGTTTAGATTTCATTGGTCCTATTAATCCAACATCAAGTTCAGGACACAAGTACATTTTGACAGCCACGGATTATTTTACTAAGTGGACTGAAGCTGTTGCTTTGAAAGAGGCTAATGAATCTTCAGTTTTAAATTTTTATGAAGATCTGATTACCAGGTTTGGAACACCTGAATCTATTGTATCTGACAATGCCTTAGCATTTTTAGGCACAAAAATTTCAGATTGGGCTGTTAAGAATAATGTGTACCTGAATACTTCATCCAATTACTATCCACAGGGAAATGGACAAGCGGAATCAACTAATAAAAATCTGATTCGCATCATGAAAAGGACAATTGAAGATAATCAGCGTGTTTGGAACAGCAAGCTGAAACATGCATTATGGGCTGATAGAATCACTCCTAAATGCTCAACAGGTAATTCTCCGTATGTTTTGGTTTATGGCAAAGAAGCAAGATTGCCAATCTCAATTGAATTACCCAGTCTAAGCTTGATTAAAGAGTTAGATTTGCTAGAACAGCAACCTATGGAGGTAAGGTTAGCTGAGTTAATTGAACTGGAAGAGGTTAGAAAACAATCTTTTCAGAAGATTAATGATTATCATGATCAAATGAAGAAGACATTTGACAGGAAAGCTGTCTCAAGAGTCTTAAAAGAAGGCGACTTGGTACTGAAATGGGATGAGTTGAGAAGTAGGCCTGGCAGACATTCGAAGTTTGATGCCATGTGGAATGGTCCATTCGTGATTACAAGATGCAAGGCTAACAACGCTTTTCAACTCTCGACTATGGATGGAGAGGAATTGCCAATCCCAGTTAATGGGATTCATCTCAAGCGTTGCTTTTGAGGTGAGTTAGATCAGAATAAGTGCATTTGCACATAGATAGTTTGCTTTCAGTTAGTTGTTAGTAACAGAAAGTAAACCTGCTGCTATAGTACATCATACCTCATAAAGGAGTGTCCATCATGCAGAGTCTACCAGAATCTTAAGGCTCTACATGATGAGATACTATGTATCTTTATATCATGAACTACAGCAGCAGGTTTACCTGCTGTTTTGATTTTCCTCTAAGTGCTTTCAGCACATGTTAATAATCCTCTGAAAGCTACAAGTTGTCTAAGTTCATGGCAGAACTGTTCAGGAATGTATATATCAGTCCTAATGTGAAACGATGGATTCCCCAAGGTTTCAAATTAGGATTGACAGCCACACCCCAAAACAGGTCATCCACGACCTTTTTCTCTACAGCTTGCAGGTTTCAGAAAGTTAAGGCAGATTTTCAGGTGAAAGGGTTCAATTCAGAAAATTTACTTAAATTTGTTTTCTACTTTACGCTAGCTGTTTGCGAATCAATAACTGATGTCATTAGCATCATCATATCACAGAACAGATATAACAGCCATATAATGGTGCTAATAACATGCTTAAGCACAAATCCTCAAGCAGCTAGCGTAAGGTATTTCAGTTTCAGTTCAGTTTCAGTTTTTCAATTTGTGTGGTGTGTTTCAGTTTTCAGCATTTTCTAAGGTTTTCTAAGTTTGGGAAGGTTCGGTTTATCAAGGTTCTAGACTCTGTGCCCAATGGATTACAAAAGGCAACTGGTTTATTCTGTTTAGTAGGCAAACACCCCTGAGAGGTCGCCAAAAAATGTTATCATTTTAGTTACACTAAATTGATAATTTGACTAAGTGTTTTGCATTGAGATTTGAGTTTTAAAGGTTCCTAATTCGAATTTCAGAATGATTAAAATTCAGAGAAACAAAGTATATGTATAGCTACAGAATTGTAAACATCAAACAGCATACCACAGTACAATATTCAGATTCTTTAAGCTCAACAATAAATGAAAACAATTGCTTGCATTTTAGAAATGAAAGTAAAGTATCCAGGTTTGCCACACGAGCTGTGGTTGCTATTAAAAACGAATAATAAAAGTATATTTCAAAGGTATAAATGATAAACCACACACCCCGTGGCTTTAAGTATTGATGCAAGCATGCATTTTCAATTCAATAGGTTGATTGAAGAATTTTATGCAAAGAAAAGAGAACAATTACATTCTGGAAATGCAAATAAGGAGAGAAGGAGACAGGTTAAGCTTCATTGCCTGGTTGTCTTTTGATGTTTGAGCGCGCTGCATTTTTGGATTCCACATTTTGAAGTGTTTCAAGTCATCTGGTATATCCTGCAAGAGAGAGAGAGATAGAAGAGAGTCAGTTCATAAGAACTGAGCAATGAAGGACAAATGAACTGTCTAAATCTCTACTTGATCACATTTCAAAGATATAAATCAGAAGACAAAGTCATAAAGCTGTGAAGAAAGAAGGATCATATCACAGACATATCATGTTTTTCCTAACATCGTTTGTTCCATGTGCAGATACAGGTTTGAAGGACTAAGTAGGTTGTTGAAAGGACGCACATAAGCTACAGGTGCGAAACTTTCCAACCGAAGACTTGTAGAGGCGAAGACTTGAAGACCGGTGGACTTGAGGCTGTCGAGGGGGCATGCATACATTACAAGCATGGGACCTTTCAGCTGAATCATGGAGTTACAATGAACTAGGCTGTCGAAGGGACATGATTCACATCATGAAACCTTTCAGCCGACATATCAAGGTTTCAAGAGTTTTAAGAGTTACATTTTATGATGGAACGGAACAGGAAAAGTCAAAAGGAAATTATGAGTTTTATGTTTTACAGATCACTTGTGGGAGTCACGAGCCCGTGCTCGAACCCCATAAGTGATGATCCAATCTGCTGGCTACAATAAAGAAGTTCAGATCAATGGTCAAGTATCAGAAACAGATGGCATAATCAAGAAATGAGGTAATTCTGTTCTATGTTATTGTGCAAAGGAAAGGCTGAATGTTGTGCAGTACTGGTTTGAATTCTGCATTTGAAAGGTATCAAATAATATAGTGTGTTAAAGATACAATACAAACAAAGGATTGAATTGTATTCCTAAAAATGAGTATTTATTCTACAAGTCTTATCACATTTTGGTCATGTATCAATAACAGAATGCCAGAGAGTTTATTTTCAATCTGAAAATAACATGTTACAGGAATTATGGAAATAACATCCTACAGAAAATAAGATAACATGCTACAGGAAGAAATAGTATTGATTCATTATTAGAATGCAGAGATTTCTTTTGATACAATTAAATAACCATATCTAAAAAGAGAAACTGTTATGCATACAAAATATTTATACAGCAAATCAGGTAAAGAACGGGAAGAAGTCATTAACAGTGGACAGCCAGTGCTTTAGTATATGAATGCATTCTTTTAGTTGCAGTCACACAGAACAGATTTCGAATTCAGATTTAATGATCAACATAAACAGCTAGTTGTAATCAGTTATTAAAACAAACATTTGTTATAAAGCTAAGTTCTGTAACAGTTGAGAGAAGTCTACAGTATTCTAAGATAAAAGAAATGGGTCTTAGCTTACTACAGCATTCAATGTTAGAGACACAGAAGAATACAAAGAATAATACCCACGTTTTTCTAAAAAATGTCTGAACAGCATATAAAAAATGAAGAGCCTTCTACTTTGTATTTGTCAGTTGTAACAAAAGATTTCCAGCAAGAGTAAGATCCGGTAAAGAGATACTCATCTGGGTATGTTATATCCAGTTCGAAAAAAGCTTAAAAGGAAAGATTTCTAACATTTTTATGACTTGCAGATTATATGAGGGTGACATCAGAGAATGTAATGCGCATTTCCAGCAGAGAAAACTTCAAATATTCCATGCAAGATAAGAGGGTTTTGACCCTACATTCTAGTCTTATTTTTTTCATCAAAAAGGGAAAAGATTAACACATATATCTTGGCCAGCAATAAACCTCATATCTTCAACATCAGAAGGATGATTCCCAGTCACAACAGAGTTCGAACCAGCAAAGAGCACATGTATATCGCAAAAAATGAACAGCAGCATATGCGAAAAACATAAACAGCAATAAAAACACAATAAATAATACCCACGTTTTTTGTGAAAACATCAGAACAGACAAGCATTTTGATAGAATGAAAGGGAAAAGAAATACTTATCTGCTATCCCAGCATGGAGGCGTTAGCAGATTAGCAGAAAGTGGATGGCGGCCAAAAGAAAATGGACGGCAGAAGGAATGAGATTTGAAGAAAAAATGCAAGGTATCTCAGAGATCCAATACGCTCATGGCGGCATCCAACACCAGCAGCTGTTCAGAACCCTAGCTGCCTTCTCTATTCAAAAAAAATAAAAATAATGCCAAGTCTTCGATACCAAATGAGACCAATAATTACGCCCTTTGATGTTTTGCATAAAATTTGACATCCGCAAGGATAGCAGAGCACGGTCCACTCCCAGCATGCCACGCAAAAAACCAAGTTATAATATCCGCTTATGTTAAATAGCAAGTTTGAGATTTCCTTTTATATTCTTTTCCTTGTTTTTTTTTATCTTAAGTTTTAAATATATACACTTTACGATAAGGATAATATATGAGTTGAAATATATAATTTAATATATTCAATTCATATTTTATTATTATCTTATTATATATATATTTAAAATTTAAGATTGCTTATACTTTTAATAATTAATATATTAATAAATAATATAGCTATAATGGGTACTTTATATTAGATAGAATTATTTTTAATTCTATTTTTAATAAGTATAGCTACATTATTTATTAACATTTTAATTATTAAAAGTATAAGTTTAAGAAAGGAATAGAATATATTAAAATCCCTTACAAAAATATTTAACTATGTAAATATATGACTTGAGGTTTTTTTTTGGAGATCATCATTATAAGAGAGGAATTTTGTTTTTTCAAATTCTGAGGCAGATTGGGGGTATTTTAGAGCAGTTTGAGTCACCTTGGGATCTCCTTGAAGTTCGAGTATAGTTAATATCAGTTGAGGGCTTCTTTGGGAGCAGTTCACTATTAGTTCACGGCAGTTAGACTCACCTTTTGATGGCTTCTTCTTCAATATCCGACCCCCACTAGATTTGCATAATTTTTGGGATCTTTGGAGCAGTTTGAGTTGATTATGAGTGGCAGTTCAGTCAGGCATCAGATGAGGCAGTTATTCCAGCACTTTGACTTCACTTTCTAGCACTTTGACTTGTCTTTTGGGAGGGTTTTCTCATGCACACGGATTAGGGTTTTGATAGTTTCTATTTATCATTTTTTGATCTCATTATTCAGGACTTCTTTTTGGCTCACTTGCTTTGCATACTGCAAACTAGAGAGAGAATTGTAAGGCATTTTTGTAACAGAGATTGGTTCCAGCATTGGTTAATAGAGATACCTGTTCCTTCCCATTAGTTTTGAGGTGATTTTTGTGAATTTTCATTGCTTTAGTGTTGTCTTATCCTTCATTTTAAGCTGCATTCCTCTTTGCTTCAGAACTTGGATACATGTAACTGCAGGTCTATGGTTTGTGTTTTAATTTTTGCATTAATTTGGTGAAACACTGTTTCCCTACCTTTGCAAAAATATCAGATCCTTACATAGAAACATTTTTGTAGTTACGTGGCTATTTGGGTATTGAGAATCATAACCATTTCTTGAAATCTGTGCTGAATCAATTCATGTTATAAGTCAGATTTGGTGTATCACCTTCATAATTTTAAGATTTATTAAAACATTTCTTTTTTCCCTTTTCTTTACATACAACAATTTGTGCAAGTGATATTCCAAACCTAAGAGGAACCGGCCTAGAATCTGGAGATTCGTTCTCAACCCCATCAACGAGAACGTTTCCATGTTTCAATAGGATAGCTAGATTCCATATAAAGCTATTGGCGCAGTCCTGATTGACAACAAAACTAAGGAACAAAGATGAACAACAAAGAAGCTAAAAGGGAACACTAAGAAGTCCCAGGATGTGATGCTCAAGAAATCTCTTGGTGATTTTGAAAAGATAGTTGATTATTGTGAAGGATCTGGTTGTCGAAGACAGAAAATACTAATGCATTTTGGAGAGCAGGTCTCTTCATCTCTTTGTAGTAAAACACGTGATTTATGCAAATACCCTGATCAAATATCTAAGGACCTGTTCGAGCTTTCAAATGGATCTCGGACACATGGGAAAAATAGACTTCCCTCAGTTATATTTGACAGTACTTCTAGTGCAATTGGAAGGGCATATGAAGATGTTGAATCAGAATTTTGGAATCACAATGATCAAATTAGTGATCCTGAAGAGGAAATTTCTAGTTTAGAGGATGAAGCTTCCAATTTAGCAGCTGCTTCTATAAGAGGTCGAAGCATTGCGAATGCATACGTAGATAAGAGACTTGACTGCTTGTTACATGCTGAAGAAGACTGTAGTAAAGCTATTGACATCGACAAAAAGAATGTTAAAGCATATTTAAGAAGAGGCCACGTTTTTGTTTTTTTTTAAAAACGTTTAGCAGCGATACAAGATATGATGAATACAGAAGAAGTTCCGACTTCATTAAAGAATATATATTCCCTGGAGGATGCCTGCCCTCATTGAGCAGAGTTACCTTAGCCATGGTCGCTTCATCTGGACTATGCGTGCAGCATGTAGAAAATATAGGCATACACTACTATCAGACTCTGCTATTATGGAGAAAAAAACTTTCAGGCACATCACAGCGAGATTTTAAAGCTGGGCTTCAACGAACACTTTATAAAGACATGGGATTACTATTTTTTATACTGTGCGGCAGGATTTAAAACTCTTACCTTGGGAGACTATCAGAATTCATGGCGTCAACAACAAACACAGAGAGCTGAAAGAAGTTTGGCGACATACACCAGCAAAAGACTTCAACACTGCAGCGCCAAAACCCAAGAGCTCCATATTTGCAGAGGTCGAACACAAGCATGGTGGCACCAGCTTCAAACCCTAGCCATTTTCTCTTCTCAACAGAGAAAAATGAAATAAAATACCTAAGTTTGATAGAGAAATGAAATAAGATACAAACGCCTTTGTTGTTTTACAAAGAATTTTGGAGTCCGCAAGAAAACATCAGTGCACGACTCCTTTCCAGCATGCCACGATAACACATCACATGGCTTCGCAGAGATATATGCATTATTCATGTCAGCTAGTGCTTATAAAAACACTTGGTCGCATTTTTGTTTAGTTTGTGTTAAGTTTTTAGTTTTTTTTTTTTTTTTTTCATACTTTTGAATTTATATTTTAGCATATATATTATAAGTTTAATATTATTTTGATTAAATAGATTATTTTATTATCTATTTAACTAAAATAATATTATATTCTAATATATATGCTAAAATATAAGTTTAGATTTTATTTTATTTATATTTAATAAAGAATAGATTTATATTATACTTAATATATTAAATAGAATTAGTTTTAATTCTATTTTATATATTAAGTATAAAGTCTATTATTATTTATTAAATATAAATAGAATAAGTTTGAAAAAATATAAATTAAACTTTTTATGAAACATATCAAATAAACAAATATATAACTTAAATAACTTTTTGAGTTCATCATTCAAACAAAGGAGAAGTCTTCCAGTTATTTTCAGTTCTAAAGCAGATTGGAGACAGTTTAGAGGCAGTTTGAATTATCTTGAGGTTCTTGTTGAGTTCAAGATCAGTTGATATCAGTTGGGAGGTGTTTTGGAGTGGTTCACTCCTTATTTCTAGCAGTTGGTTGCAGTTTTGATAGAGTTTCAGTTCATATCCGACCCCTTATGGATTTGCATGATTTTTGAGATTTTTGGAGCAGTTCGAGTTGATTATGAGTGGCAGTTTAGTCAGGTATCAGATGAGGCAGTTGTTCCAGCACTTTGACTTCACTTTCCAGCACTTTGACTTGCCTTTTTGGAAGTTTTTCTCATGCATACGGATTAGGGTTTTCTTTAGTGCTATTTATCATATTTTGATCTAATGATGGAGGGACTTCTTTTTGGCTCACTTGTTTTGCATTCTGAAAACTAGAGAGAGAGTTGTAAGGCATTTTTGTAACAGAGATTGGTTTGAGCATTGGTTAATAGAGATACCTGTTCCTTCCCATTGATTTTGAGGTGATTTTGTGAATTTTATAGCTTAAGTGTTGTGTTATCCTTCATTTCAAGCTGCATTCCTCTTCATTTCAGAATCTTGATACACGTGATTGCAGGTCTATTGTATGTGTTTTAATTTTTGCATTAATTTGGTGAAGCTCCGTTTCCCTACCTTTGCAAAAATATCAGATCCTTACATAAAAACATTTTTTGTAGTTACGTGACTGTCTGGGTATTGAGAATCATAACCATTTCTTGAAATCTGTGCTGAATCAATTCATGTTGCAAGTCAGATTTGGTGTATCACCTTCATAGTTTTAGGATTCATTAAGACATTTCTTTACCCTTTTCTTTACATACAACACAATTTGTGCAAGTGATATTCCAAACCTAAGAGGAACCGGCCTAGAATCCGGAGATTCGTTCTCAACCCCATCAACGAGAACGTTTCCATGTTTCAACAGGATAGCTAGATTCCATATCAAGCTATTGGCGCAGTCCTGATTGACAACAATTTTTGGCACGCCCGGTGGGACCTGAACTGCTTCACAGTTCATTATCTTACAAGTTTCTTATTGTTGTTTTGGTGTGAACAGCAGTATTTCAGCCTTTCAGAAGACAATTTTCAGCACCTGGCGACTCCATTATAAAGGTTTATTGTAGATTCAGTTGCAGATTTTTAGGACTTATCCTAATGAGCAGGACCCCTACAAGAGCAAATAGTGAAGGATTTGTGTACCAAGAGGTTCCACCTAATAGGAGAGGTAGCAGATCAGCTAGAAGAAATAGATCATCTCAAACTGCAGAAGAATCATCTTCTTTTCCTATCAGATCTGATTTTTCATTATTTGAAAATCCTATCTTTGAAGATCAGGGTGCCATTTTTTACGGACACGAGGTAATTGTAGAGGATTTTAATTTTCCTGAGGATTTAAGTGCTATTGATAATTCAAAATCAGAATTACCTATTTTTGAAGAGGCTACAAAGGATCAATTTGCTACGGTAGCATCCACAAGCGCTACCACTACTCCGGGATTGAAAACTTATCAAAGAAAGGTAGTTCACACTACCCAACAAGCGCCTGTAGTTCAGCAGCAAATACCACCAACACAAATGGCCAGAAACCTTCCTTTCGTACCTTTTAATGCTGGCAGTCCACTACAAATTGCTGCACATCATGACATTCCGCCTGCAGCACTTAAAGGTTTGACGTATTTTAATGGTGATGGTCAGGTTTCAGCTATTGAACATATTAAGGATGTGGCTACTCTTTGTGGGTTGCATCAAGTTATTCATGATGATGTAGCATTGAAATTATTAGCAGCTTCACTAAAGGGAAAAGCATTAATTTGGTTTAGAAGTTTGCCTGTAAATTCAATTGCTTCATGGGATGCCCTAGGCACTGTTTTAATCAATAAGTTTGAAGATAAGTCTGATAATCTCTCGCTGGTTGAACAGTTAACTACCATAAAGAGACATCCTAATGAGCATATTTCAGATTTCAATTTTCATTTTCAGCAAACTTGGGATAGGATTCCAGCATCTGTTAAACCTTCTAATGATTATGCATTCTTATTTTATTTGAAGGCTTTTAACAGTGATATTGCACTCATGATTCAGTCTATGGGTGGGCGTACTCTGCCTGATGCATTTGACATTGCCGTGAGAGCAGAAAATAGCTTGATACAAGCTGGTAAGCTATCTCCAAGACCTCCTATGCCATATTTTGCAGAAATACAGCCAGTAGTGCCAGCCATTGTACCACCAATAGCGGTTGTACCACCTATGCCAGCGTTACCAGCATTCAATATGCAGGTTGCAGCAGAGGAACACGCTGCCACAGCTCCTTTCAGGGAGTTAAAAGAGCAAAATTTGGAGTTGAAAGATAAAAATGAAGACATAATGTGAACCTTGCAGACTTATGGTAATGAAATTACAAATTTAAAGAGGCAGCAAGGTCAATACAACAGACCCCCTCAAGCTCCTTATCAGCAAAATAGGCAATTTAATCAGCCATCAGGTTCAAATCAGCAACGTCAAAATCAGGGCCAGCAAAGAAATTACAATCAAAGGACTAATCAGCCCTATAATTACTCAACTCCTAGCACTTCCAAAGAATTAGTAGTTGTTCCTCAGAATAACTATGCACAAGAGGAGGAATGGTGTAGTACTTGTAACGCAAATCATTTTTGGCTTGATTGTCCTCATGCGCTTGAAGCTAGGAGGCAGGATGTTCTACAAAATCAAGCTGGTAATGTTCAAGGGGAAGCTACACATCAGCAAATACGACAGCAAGGTAATCCTGATGTGACCTTAATGAATTTTAATGCTAATGAAACTGTTTTAGCAGCAAATTTTGATCAAGATCAAGTATGGAGGCCTATAGCAGCAGGAACAAGATCAAAGGCAAAGGCTGCAAATGAGCAACTGCAAGCTAATGAGGTACAAAAACCTGTTGTTTTACCACCACAGCAAAATCTAAAGGGTAAACAACAGCAGGTTTCAGTACCAGATGATCATTCCCAGCCAATAAAAACAGTAAAAGATATCACTGTTCTAAAACATCAGCAAAAGGTTAGTAATCAAGGTTTTAATATTGTTGATCATCTTAAAAAGACACATGTTCCTATTTCAATTTGGGAAGTTTTAGCACTTCCAGGACAAAAAGATATGCTACAGGAAGCATTGCAGAGTCTTGCACTTTCTGATGATGTTTTGAAACAGCAAACACCAAATGTATTAATGGCTGGAAATGATACTTCATCCCAGCAGTTACCTAAATTGGTAAAACCTCCACCTTTCTATATTACTGTTATAATTGGGCAGAATTTAGTTCACAATTGCATGATAGATTCTGGGGCCTCTAGTTCAGTTATGCCCAAGAAGATTGTTGACCAATTAGGTCTCAACTATGAACCAATAGAAAAAGGGGTTGTACAACTTGATGGTACAGCTGTAGATACGGTTGGAGTGATAAAAGGTCTTGATCTAACCATGCATGCTTGCCCTACTTTTTCAGTTCCCATGGATGTCTTTATTATTGACCTACCTCCTAATTTTTCTATCTGCTTATCAAGAGATTTTACTGCTAAAATAGGAGGATATTTGTCAGCAGATTGGTCTCATATGTTGTTTTGTACTAGATATGGCACAAAGGTGACTATTCCTTCTGAGCCTATTGCTAAATTTTGCATTGAACCACATGTTACTAGCACTGAAAATGAAGCAGCAACTGTAATTTATGATCAAGAGGAAGTTGACGCTATTCATGATGCACAAACCCAGGTTGAACAAATTCCTGACATTTTATTAGATACTTGGACTACTGAAAATGTCATAATTTCTAATGCTCAAATTGAAGAACCTAGCCTGGGAAATTATGTTATTCGTGAAGTTACTGATTTCATACCAGCTGTTGTAAAAAATGCAGATGAAGAACAGCAGGATGGTGCTGTCTGGAAACTATTTTTTGATGGATCTCGCAGCAAAATAGGTGCTGGAGGTGGTTGTATGTTAGTTTCTCCAGAAAATCAAAGGTATTATGCTGCTTTCCGGTTTACATTCAGTTGCACAAATAACGTGGCTGAGTATGAGGCTCTTGTTAATGGTTTAAAATGGGCAATCAAGAAGGGAATTAGCAGTTTACAAGTGTATGGTGATTCTGAATTGATTGTAAACCAGGTTAGGAATGTTCATACAGCAAAAAATGATTTGTTAAAAAGTTATAGACATGTTGTATGGGACCTGATTGAAGGTTTTGAAGCCTTTAATTTACAGTCCATTCCTAGAAGTCAAAACAAGCATGCTGATAGGCTCACAGCTGTAGGAGCCCAATACGACATACCATCAGAAATCAGTAATGATAAAGGGCTGAATCATGTTAAAGTAATTGTTAGACCTGCTGTTCCTAACAATGTAGATAACTGGCAGGTTTTTGAATCAGATCAGCACATTGTGAATTTTCTAAGGGAAGAAGCTGAATTTTCTCAGCCAAACCAGCAAAAGCTGCAAGATCAATATGAGGATCAAATTATACAACTGAGGACTAATAAGATGCCTAAGGGTCTTGTTACTTTGGAATCTATTTTTGGGACAAATGATGAGTTCAAAAAAGATAAATCCAGCTTACAAATCAAAGAAGACCATTATGAAGAGATTGCTATTTCACAAGATAAGGTACTCAAACTTGGCAAGGTATGTACTCCTGAGGAACAACAAACTTTTATTAATTTATGCAATGAATTTCATGACATAATTGCATGGAATTATTCAGATTTAAAGGGATTTGATCCCAATATTTGTCAACACACAATTGAATTAGAACTAGGTTCTAAACCAGTTAGACAAAAGCAGAGACCTGTAAATCCTAAACTAGAACCCCTCATGATAAAGGAGTTGAACAAATTGATTGAAAGCAATATAATTTTTCCAATCAAACATACATCTTGGGTTTCAAATTTGGTACCTGTTAGAAAAAAGAATGGAGAAATCAGACTTTGCGTTGATTTCTGTGACTTAAACAGGGCATCATTGAAGGATAGGCATCCATTACCTTCTATGGAACAGATTTTGCAGGTGGTCTCTGGTTCTGAGCGGTTTTCATTGCTGGATGGATTTTCTGGTTATAACCAGATCCTGGTTAAGGAGGAAGATAGGTACAAAACAGCTTTTACAACCAAATGGGGAACAATGGCGTATCAAAAAATGCCATTTGGATTGTCAAATGCTGGCGCTACATTCTAAAAGGCTATGGACAAAGCTTTTATTAATCTGATGTATAGGTTTGTGCTGGTTTATTTAGATGATATCACCATTTTTTCCAAGAATTCAGCTAATCATTTTAAGCATTTAAGGATAATCTTTGAAAGATGCAGAGAATATGGAATTTCCTTGAATCCTAAGAAGAGCATTTTCACTGTACATGAAGGTAAGCTATTAGGTTTTATTGTTTCAAAAGATGGGATAACTATTAAACCTGAAAGGGTGAGTGCTATTTTAGCCCTGCCACTTCCAGCCCATAAGAAGGGTCTTCAAAGCTTTTTAGGGAGAATTAACTTCATTAGGAGATTCATCCCTGATATTGCAGAATTACTAATGCCACTTACAACCATGCTTAAGAAGAATATCGCTTTCAAATGGACCAAAGAAGGTAAACTCAGCTTTGAAATGATTAAAGAAGCTTTAGCTGCTGCTCCTACTTTGTTAAATCCAGATTTCTCTAAGGAATTCATTCTTTATGCATATGGGAATATTGATAGTATTGCTGCCATGTTAGTACAGAAGAATGATTTAGGATATGAGCAGCCAATAGCATTTTTCAGCCAAGGTTTAAAAGATTACGAACTGCATTACACTTTTGTTGAGAAGCATGTTTTAGCTGTGATTAGAAGTCTCCAAAAATTCAGGCATATGCTTTCTAATAATAAGATAAAACTGATGGTTGCTCATCATGCTGTTAAAGAATTTTTATTAAACAAGGATTTCAATACAAAAAGAGCAGGTTGGATCACGAAAGCGATGGAATATGATATTGACATCAAAGTCACAAAGCTGGTAAGAGGCAAAGGTTTATGTGAACAGTTGGCTGGTAATGGGGATAACATTATAAATGATGATTCTAAGGTTATTCTAGCCTTACAAGACCAAAATCAGTTTGCTGTTCCAGATTTACAAAAAGATTGGGTGAGGGAAATGGTTGATTTTCTGCAAACAAGACGCTGTCCTGAAGGTTTGGATAGATCCAAAAGAAGATATTATAGGTTACAGTCCATTCCATACTGCTTATTAAATAACGTGTTATATAGAAGGGATCTTAATGGCGTATTGTTAAGATGTATTACCAGTGATCAGACTGACAAAGTGTTACAGGAATCCATGATGGACCAGTAGGTGGACATTTTGCAGCAAGGACAACAGCACTTAAGATTTTGAAGGCTGGATATTTTTGGCCAGATCTATACAAGGATGCTTTCATTTGGGTAAGGAAATGTTTAAAATGTGCCGTTTTCTCAAACAAGCAAAGGTTAGCAGCTCTACCTCTCAATCCAATTCAAATTGAGCAACCCTTTGCTAAATGGGGTTTAGATTTCATTGGTCCTATTAATCCAACGTCAAGTTCAGGTCACAAGTACATCTTGACAGCCACGGATTATTTTACTAAGTGGACTGAAGCTGTTGCTTTGAAAGAAGCTAATGAAGCTTCAGTTTTAAATTTTTATGAAGATCTAATTGCCAGGTTTGGAATACCTGAATCCATTGTTTCTGACAATGCTTTAGCATTTAAAGATATAAAAATTTCTGATTGGGCAGTTAAAAATAATGTGTATCTTAGTGCCTCGTCCAATTATTACCCACAGGGTAATGGACAAGCTGAATCAACAAACAAAAATCTGATTCGCATCATTAAGAGGACTATTGAAGATAATCAACGAGAATGGAACAGCAAGCTGAAACAAGCTTTATGGGCTGACAGGATCACCCCAAAGCGTTCAACAAGTAATTCACCTTATGTATTGGTTTATGGCAAAGAAGCAAGATTGCCAATCTCAATTAAATTGTCAAGTTTGAGCCTGATTAAGGAATTGGACCTACTGGACCAGCAGCCTATGGAAGTAAGATTAGCTGAACTGATTGAGTTGGAGGAGTCAAGAAATAGATCTTTTCAAAAGTTGACGCAACATCATGATCAAATGAAGAAGACATTTGACAGGAAAGTTGTCGCAAGAGTCTTAGAAGAAGGTGATTTAGTGCTGAAATGGGATGAGTTGAAGAGCAGACCTGGCAAGCATTCAAACTTTGATGCCATCTGGAATGGTCCATTTGTGATTACGAGATGCCTGGCTCACAACATTTTTCAGCTCTCAACTATGGAAGGAGAAGAATTGCCAATCCCAGTTAATGGGATCCACCTCAAACGTTGTTTTTGAGGTGAGTTGAACAACAATAAGTGCCTTTGCACATAGATAGTTTGCTTTCAAATAGTGCAGTTAGTTGTTAGTTGCAAAAAATAAACATGCTGCTGTAGTATATCATTCCTCATAAGTGAGCACCCATCATAATAGAGCTGAGTATACTCAATGCTCTACATGATGGGATACCAATTATTTTTCCAAAATATAATACAGCAGCAGGTTTACTTGCTGTTTTCAATTCCTCTAAGTGTTCCAGCACATAGCTAGAAATTTTCTGAAGGCTGCAAGTTGCATAACTTCATGGCAGAACTGTTCAGAAACATAAACATCAATTCTAGAATGAAATAATGGTTTCCCAATGTTTCAAATCAGGCGTAATGGCCATGTTCCAAAATAGGTCATCCACGACCTTTTATACAGCTTGCAAACTTCAGAAGAGAAAACAAATTTTCAGGAGAAGTTCACACAATTCAAAGAGATAAGAGAAAAATTTGTTTTCTACCTTATGCTAGCTGTTTGCGAATCAATAACTGCTGTCATTAGCATCATCATATCACACAACAGATATAACAGCCATATAAGGATACTAAGGACATGCCTAAGCGCAAATCCCCAAGCAGCTAGCGTAAGGTATTTCAGTTTCAGTTCAGTTTCAGTTTTCAATTTGTGTGGTGTGTTTTAATTTTCAGCATTTTCTAAGTTTTTCTAGAAATGGAAAGGTTCAGTTTATCAAGATTCTAGACTCTATGCCCAATGGATTGCAAAAGGCAACTTGTTTATACTGTTTAGCAGGCAAACACCCCTGAGAGGTCGCCAGAAAATGTTATCATTTTAGTTACACTAAATTGATAATTTGACTAAGTGTTTTGCATGGAATTTTGAGTTTTAAAAGTTGTTGTTTTAAATTTCAGAATGGTAAAAAATTCAGAGAAACAAAGCATGTGTACAGCTATAGAATTGTGAATATCAAACAGCATGATACAATATAATATTCAGATTCTTTAAGTTCAACAACAATAGAAAACAATTACTTGCATTTCAATAAATGAAAGTACAAATTCAGATTTGCCACGCAAGCAATGATTGCTATATAAACAAAGAAAAGTACATTTCAAGGTACAAATGATAAACCACACACCCCGTGGTTTTAAGTATTGATGCAAGCATGCATTTTCAGTTTAATGAATCAGTTAAGAATCAAATGCAGAGATCAAAGGACAGTTACAATATTGGAAATGTAAAGAAGAAGAGGATGGAGACAGGTCAAGCCTCCTTGCCTAGTGGTCTTTGAATGTCCGTACACGCTGCATCCTTTGTTCTCACATTCTGAAGCGTTTCCTATCATTTGGTATATCCTGCAAGAAGAGGAAGATAGAATAATGTCAGTTCATACGAACTGAGCAAGGAAGGACGAACTGTCTAATCCTCTACTTGATCACATTTCAGAAAAGATAGACAAAAAGAAAAGTCATAAAAGCTGCAAGAAGGATCAGAGAATACAAAGATAATATCATGTTTTTCCTAACATCGTTTGTTTCATGTGCAGATACAGGTTTGAAGGACTAAGTAGGTTGTAGAAATGATGTGCATACACTATGCGCACGAAACTTTCCGACCGAAGCTATGGAGAGGCGAAGACTCGAAGACCGGTGGACTTGAGGAGGCTGTCGAGGGGGCATGCATACATTATAGGCATGGGACCTTTCAGCTGAATCATGGAGGTACAATGAGCTTGGTTGTCGAAGGGACATGATTCACATCATGAAACCTTTCAGCCGACATATCAAGGTTTCAAGAGTTTTAGGAGTTATATTTTATGATGGAACGGAACAGGAAAAGTCAAAAGGAAATTATGAGTTTTATGTTTTACAGATCACTTGTGGGAGTCACGAGCCCGTGCTCGAACCCCATAAGTGATGATCCAATCTGCTGGCTACAATAAAGAAGTTCAGATCAATGGTCAGCTATCAGAAACAGATGGCATAATCAAGGAATGAGGTAATTCTATACTTTGTCATTGTGCTAAAGTAAAGATTAAATATTATTCAAATGCTGGTTTGAATTACACATATGAGAAGCATGAGATAAAATGGTGCATGAAGGCATAACAGTATACAGGAATCAGATTTGCAAGTAAACCAAACTATTTGTTACAGAAATAATCTAAAAATGCTACAGAGAAAGGAAACTGGAAAATGCTGATTATAACTCAATGAGACAGTGCAATATTTTCAACTTTTGAATCATTTGAGTAAAGGAAAAAATGCCTTCTTACATTCTAGATAGCCAGTGAATTTTGTGTAGGCTACAGAGACAAAAGATGCTTCTAGTCCAAAGACAAAGGACGGCATAATCATCATATAATGACAGAGTTTCAAAACAGCAAGTGAATAGAATGCAATGAAAGCTATAGATTGTATTGCTGAAAGTGAAAATTGGTCTTGATATATCCAATTCATAGATCTATTACAGTAGCAAATCAAATAGGAAATGTATTCCTGATGCCCAAGCCTAGCAAGAAAAGAATTAAGTAAACAATATCAACATGATAAGAATTCAGCCGCACCATCTCAAGAACGCATGTCTTTTACAAAGGACCTGAATATGAATGTTTCAGTTGCTAACGTGAATATGATTCTCGAAGCATTTTCCAGCTAGAATAAACTGAATGAAATGAAAAGACTATTAAAAAACTAAGGAACAAAGATGAACAGCAAAGAAGCTAAAAGGGAACACTAAGAAGTCCCAGGATGTGATGCTCAAGAAATCTCTTGGTGATTTTGAAAAGATAGTTGATTATTGTGAAGGATCTGGTTGTCGAAGACAGAAAATACTAATGCATTTTGGAGAGCAGGTTTCTTCGTCTCTTTGTAGTAAAACACGTGATTTATGCAAATACCCTGATCAAATATCTAAGGACCTGTTCGAGCTTTCAAATGGATCTCGGACACATGGGAAAAATAGACTTCCCTCAGTTATATTTGACAGTACTTCTAGTGCAATTGGAAGGGCATATGAAGATGTTGAATCAGAATTTTGGAATCACAATGATCAAATTAGTGATCCTGAAGAGGAAATTTCTAGTTTAGAGGATGAAGCTTCCAATTTAGCAGCTGCTTCTATAAGAGGTCGAAGCATTGCGAATGCATATGTAGATAAGAGACTTGACTGCTTGTTACGTGCTGAAGAAGACTGTAGTAAAGCTTTTGACATCGACAAAAAGAATGTTAAAGCATATTTAAGAAGAGGCCACGTTTTTGTTTTTTTTAAAAATGTTTAGTAGCGATACAAGATATGATGAATGCAGAAGAAGTTCCGACTTCATTAAAGAATATATATTCCCTGGAGGATGCCTGCCCTCATTGAGCAGAGTTACCTCAGCCATGGTCGCTTCATCTGGACTATGCGTGGAGCATGTAGAAAATATAGGCATACACTACTATCAGACTCTGCTATTATGGAGAAAAATCTTTCAGGCACATCACAGCGAGATTTTAAAGCTGGGCTTCAACGAACACTTTATAAAGACATGGGATTACTATTTTTTATACTGTGCGGTAGGATTTAAAACTCTTACCTTGGGAGACTATCAGATTTCATGGCGTCAACAGCAAACACAGAGAGCTGAAAGAAGTTTGGCGACATACACCAGCAAAAGACTTCAACACTGCAGCACCAAAACCCAAGAGCTCCATATTTGCAGAGGTCGAACACAAGCATGGTGGCACCAGCTTCAAACCCTAGCCGTTTTCTCTTCTCAACAGAGAAAAATGAAATAAAATACCTAAGTTTGATAGAGAAATGAAATAAGATACAAACGCCTTTGCTGTTTTACAAAGAATTTTGGAGTCCGCAAGAAAACATCAGTGCACGACTCCTTTCCAGCATGCCAGCATAACACATCACATGGCTTCGCAGAGATATATGCATTATTCATGTCGGCTAGTGCTTATAAAAACACTTGGTCGCATTTTTGTTTAGTTTGTGTTAAGTTTTTAGTTTTTATTTTTTTTTTTTCATACTTTTGAATTTATATTTTAGCATATATATTATAAGTTTAATATTATTTTGATTAAATAGATTATTTTATTATCTATTTAACTAAAATAATATTATATTCTAATATATATGCTAAAATATAAGTTTAGATTTTATTTTATTTATATTTAATAAAGAATAGATTTATATTATACTTAATATATTAAATAGAATTAGTTTTAATTCTATTTTATATATTAAGTATAAAGTCTATTATTATTTATTAAATATAAATAGAATAAGTTTGAAAAAATATAAATTAAACTTTTTATGAAACATATCAAATAAACAAATATATAACTTGAATAACTTTTTGAGTTCATCATTCAAACAAAGGAGAAGTCTTCTAGTTATTTTCAGTTCTAAAGCAGATTGGAGACAGTTTAGAGGCAGTTTGAATTATCTTGAGGTTCTTGTTGAGTTCAAGATCAGTTGATATCAGTTGGGAGGTGTTTTGGAGTGGTTCACTCCTTATTTCTAGCAGTTGGTTGCAGTTTTGATAGAGTTTCAGTTCATATCCGACCCCTTATGGATTTGCATGATTTTTGAGATTTTTGGAGCAGTTCGAGTTGATTATGAGTGGCAGTTCAGTCAGGTATCAGATGAGGCAGTTGTTCCAGCACTTTGACTTCACTTTCCAGCACTTTGACTTACCTTTTTGGAGGTTTTTCTCATGCATACGGATTAGGGTTTTCTTTAGTGCTATTTATCATATTTTGATCTAATGATGGAGGGACTTCTTTTTGGCTCACTTGTTTTGCATTCTGCAAACTAGAGAGAGAATTGTAAGGCATTTTTGTAATAGAGATTGGTTTGAGCATTGGTTAATAGAGATACCTGTTCCTTCCCATTGATTTTGAGGTGATTTTGTGAATTTTATAGCTTAAGTGTTGTGTTATCCTTCATTTCAAGCTGCATTCCTCTTCATTTCAGAATCTTGATACACGTGATTGCAGGTCTATTGTATGTGTTTTAATTTTTGCATTAATTTGGTGAAGCTCCATTTCCCTACCTTTGCAAAAATATCAGATCCTTACATGGAAACATTTTTTGTAGTTACGTGACTATCTGGGTATTGAGAATCATAACCATTTCTTGAAATCTATGCTGAATCAATTCATGTTGCAAGTCAGATTTGGTGTATCACCTTCATAGTTTTAGGATTCATTAAGACATTTCTTTACCCTTTTCTTTACATACAACACAATTTGTGCAAGTGATATTCCAAACCTAAGAGGAACCGGCCTAGAATCCATAGATTCATTCTCAACCCCATCAACGAGAACGTTTCCATGTTTCAACAGGATAGCTAGATTCCATATCAAGCTATTGGCGTAGTCCTGATTGACAACAGAACCCTTCATACCCTTCCATTTCTTTCAAGAAGATATAGTTCCATCTCAAACACTTCATATTCCTTCACTTCCTATATCATATCCATCTCCTAAGAAAGATCAAGGTATTCCTTCGATCTATGATGAACTTATCGAAAATCAAAAAGCAAAGTATTATTCCTAGGCCATCAAAAGATCCTTGTCAAGATCAAAGTATCCCAACATCCACTTTTCATAAGCCTCCATATCTATCTCAATCTTCAAATGCTCCTATCCAAGTCACTCCTGTGAAAGCTATTCATAAGCCTATTGGTTCAAAGATAAATATGAAAGATGAAAGCCTTGGTCATACAGCTCAAAACAAAGATGTTGATATCCCTTCCACATCCCATTTACCTTCATTTGTGCATAAGCATATTCCTTTTACATCTCCCAAATCCATTCTTGGTCCCTATATCCAAAAGTTGAAACCTTTTACATCCTCCAAATCCATATTGGGCCCTTATATTCCTCCATCAACCTTTCCTACCATCCCTATCCCACAATCCACTTACCCTATACCCTATCAAGATCAACAAAGACATACTTGAAAAACCAAGCACCCATCCATGTCAATCCTCCATACGAACCCACCCATATGAACTAGCCATATCAACCTTATTCATCCACCAATCCCAAGTCCTTTGGAAGAAATTTGAATGCACAACATAAAAATAAAAAATCCAAGAATCCACTTATGTATGAAGAGCACCATGTCCCATCTAATTGACATGTGAATGAAAGAAAAAAAGAAATATTTAAGAGACCACAAAGGTCCATCAAGCAAAAAGAAAAATCAAAGAAAATGTGGGTTCCTAAATCCCTCATTGAAGAAATGCATTCTGAAGCATCCAAAAGGAAAGACAAATCAAAGAAAGTGTGGATTCCCAAGTCACTTTTGAAGGACTTACACACAAAAGAAAACTCAAAGTTGACATTGAAGCTTCCAAAGGATTCCACTCCACATTCTCCCAAACACATTCCATCTCATCCATCCATTTTGGGTCCTTGTGTCCTGTTGTCAATCAGGATTGCGCCAATAGCTTGATATGGAATCTAGCTATCCTGTTGAAACATGGAAACGTTCTCATTGATGGGGTTGAGAATAAATCTCCGGATTCTAGGCCGGTTCCTCTTAGATTTGGAATATCACTTGCACAAATTGTATAAGGTAAAGGAAAAGGGAAAAGAAAATGTTTTAATGAATCCTAAAACTATGAAGGTGATACACCAAATCTGACTTATAACAAGAATTGATTCAGCATAGACTTCAAGAAATGGTTATGATTCACAATACCCAGACAGTCACGTAACTACAAAAATGTTTCTATGTAAGGATCTGATATTTTTGCAAAAGGTAGGGAAACAGAGCTTCACCAAATCAATGCAAGAATTAAAACACATACAATAGACCTGTAATCACGTGTATCAAGATTCTGAAATGAAGAGGAATGCAGCTTGAAATGAAGGATAACACAACACTTAAGCAATAAAATTCACAAAAATCACCTCAAAATCAATGGGAAGGAACAGGTATCTCTATTAACCAATGCTGGAACCAATCTCTGTTACAAAATGCCTTACAATTCTCTCTCTAGTTTGCAGAATGCAAAACAAGTGAGCCAAAAAGAAGCCCCGAATAATCAGATCAAAAAATGATAAATAGAAAACATCAAAACCCTAATCCGTATGCATGAGAAAAGCCTCCAAAAAGACAAGTCAAACTGCTAGAAAGTGTAGTCAAAGTGCCCCAATAACTGCCTCAACTGATGCCTGACTGAACTGCCACTCATAATCAACTCAAACTGCTCCAAGAATCCCAAAAATCATGCAAATCCATAAGGGGTCGGATATGAACTGAAACTCTATCAAAACTGCAACTTAACTGCTAGAAACAAGGAGTGAAGTGCTCAAAAAGTCCTCTCTACTGATATCAACTGATTCTGAACTCAACAAGAACCTGAGGGTAACTTAAACTGCCTCTAAATTGATCACAACTGAAAACATTCTCCTTTTCTCAAAAAGATGAACTCGAGAAACACTTCAACTATATTTTTGTTTATTAATACGTTCCGTAAAAAGTTTAATATATATTTTCAAAATCATATTTATTACATTTAAAATTTAATCAATGATGAATTTGTACTTAATATAAAAATAGAATTAAAAATTCTATTTATTATACTTAAGCATAAATTCATCCTTTATTTAATTTTGAATTTAATAAATATAATTAAATTTTAAAAAAAATTTATCCTACATTTTATAATGTAATATTATTTAGTTCAAATAGATAACGAAATTATCTATTTAAGCATTACATTATAAAATGTATGATAAATTTTTAAAATTTAATAAAAAGAAAATATATTTCAAACCTAAAACATAACATACAAATAAAACAATAAATACAACCTAATATCTCAAAGCTAAAGTCGACATGACTTATAACTATATTTCT
Organism: Chamaecyparis obtusa; assembly: GCA_027943335.1. Classification (NCBI taxonomy): domain Eukaryota; kingdom Viridiplantae; phylum Streptophyta; class Pinopsida; order Cupressales; family Cupressaceae; genus Chamaecyparis; species Chamaecyparis obtusa. Next base: position 5,949,340 of record BSBK01003345.1, read on the forward strand.
CCAATACATATCATTTCAATGCATAACAAGGCCATGTGAATTCTTAACGTGTCACTTTGAGGAAGGGATCCGTATTCTGCAACCTCCTCGCGGATTCCAAATTATTATGAAGAATAGCAAAGGCGTTTATATTCATTTCCATTGTGTATTGTATCTTCATTTGATTTTTTCGCAGCTTGGAAAAAATGGTGCTAGGGTTATGCTGCCGCCATATATCTCTGTTTCTCTTAGAAAATTTGGAGTTGCTCCCTCCACTGGTCCATATCTTTCTCTATCATGCTGGAGCGGTCATTTTGCTTTGAGGGCTTGGGTTTTTAATTGGCATTTCACCGTGACTGTATAAACAGATAAGTCATTCTCAAACCCTCTATTTGCTTAAAAAATTCTGCTGTTATGACGTTTTTTAGAAAAACATGGGTATTCTTTTTCATGGCTCTTGTTGCTGTTGACGTTTTTCTGAAAATAGAACGTGGCACGATTTCTCTCTTTGCAAAAATGTGATCATATTCAGAAAATAGGCTTGCTGTTCTAACGTTTTTACCAAAAACGTGGGTGTTCTTTTTGTTTTCAACAGAAACTGTTCTGACATTTTTTTGGAAAACGTGGGCATTTTCTTTAAAATCTGGCTCTTATTTCTACTGGAAGTCTTGTAAACTGTAAACATTTCATGGCATGATTTCTCCTTTTGCGAAAATATGATCAGATTCGGAAGAATAAGCTTGCTGTTCTGACGTTTTTACCAAAAACGTGGGTATTCTTTTATTTTGTATTCCTTCTGTGTCTTTATGCTGGATATCCATATAGTTGTACTAGTGATCATTGATGCATTTGTAGTTGAATGGTAAAACTACCATAGCCATATTCTGTGATTTTCGGGAACAAGAGTCATTTCGAACCCTCCATTTTTCTTTAGTTTCTTCCGTAGCCATGAATTCAAACTCGCTGTTCATCTTCCCTTTGCAAAAATGGAGTTTGAATTTTTTTCAATATCGTACTTCTTTATTCTGCAACAGATGCTTATTTGTTTGTGTCAAATGATGAACTGCTTATCTAGGAAGAAATCTTTACAGTTGTGAGTTCAAACTTGCTATTTATTTTCATTCTTTGCCATTCTCAAAAATGCTGAATAATCAAGAAATAATTGTGCAAAGTATGGAGTTTGAAATTTTTTGTGAATCCTGCTGTAACATGAAATGTTAGCCTCTTTGCAGCTTCATATTGATATCTTTTTATAGATCTTAGCTGATTATTACACTTTCACTTAGCATGTGATATTGAAATCACTAGCAGTTCCAAACACATCCGATATAAATGCATAAAGTAACAGAAATTATAGACATGGCTCTGACTATTGTATGAATCACTATCGAACAAATCACATCCATATTCATATGCCTCCATCATATACACAGCAAAAGTGGACCTGTCATTTCTTTCATTGAACATGGCTGCAAATTTTACTGTATCACTACATTCTGAACTTTGTGATCATAAACAAAAAGCACTGTTATTTTTCATTTCATATTTGATCACTGCTTTTAAATAACAATGATTCTCTTGTTTATTTGGAAATTGATATAGACTGAAACTTTTATGCACTGTTGTTATGCATAGCTGTACTATTTCCCCTTTTTATTTGTAAACAACTAGATTCCTGTAGCATGCTAACTCTATTTTAACTGTACTTTTAGTACTTCATTTTCAACACTTGATCTTCTAACATATGATCAGTATATGAAAACAATTTGTATTATCTGATGCTTTTCACACATTTCAAACCAGCACTACGTACATTCAGTCTTTTCTTTGAACAATAATAAAGTATAGGAATACCTTATCTCTGGACTTTGTTATCCTGTTCTTGATACCTGATGATAAATCTTAACTTCTTTATTGTAGCCAGCAGATTGGATCATCGCTTATGGGGTTCGAGCACGGGCTCGTGACTCCCACAAGTGATCTGTAAAACATAAAACTCATAATTTCCTTTTGACTTTTTCTATTTCGTTCCATCATGAAATGTAACTTTTAGGACTCTTGAAACCTTGATATGTTGGCTGAAAGGTTTCATGATGTGAATCATGTCCCTTCGACAGCCTAGTTCTTTGTACCTCCATGATTTAGCTGAAAGGTCCCATGCTTGTAATGTATGCATGCCCCCTCGACAGCCTCCTCAAGTCCACCGGTCTTCGAGTCTTCACCTCTCCATAGCTTCAGTCAGAAAGTTTCATGCGCATAGTGTATGCACGTCCTTTCTACAACCTACTTAGTCTTCAAAACCTGTTTCTGCACATGGAACAAATGATGTTAGGAAAAACATGATATTATCTCTGTATTTTCTGATCCTTCTTGATGTTTTTATGACTTTGCTTTCTGTCTGTCTTTTCTGAAATGTGATCAAGTAGAGGATTAGACAGTTCGTCCTTCCTTGCTCAGTTCGTATGAACTGACATTATTCTATCTTCCTCTTCTTGCAGGATATACCAAATGATAGGTAACGCTTCAGAATGTGAGAACAAAGGATGCAGCATGTACGGACATTCAAAGACCACCAGGCAAGGAGGCTTGACCTGTCTCCTCCTCTTCTTCTTTACATTTCCAATATTGCAACTGTTCTCCTTTCTTTGCATTCGATTCTTAATTGATTCATTAAACCAAAAATGCATGCTTGCATCAATACTTAAAACCACGGGGTGTGTGGTTTATCATTGGCACCTTGAAATGTACTTTTCTTTGTTTATATAGCAACCATTGCTTGCGTGGAAAAATTTGAATTTGTACTTTCATTTACTGAAATGCAAGTAATTGTTTTTCTATTATTATTGAACTTAAAGAATCTAAATACTATATTGTAGCATGCTGTTTGATATTCACAATTCTATAGCTGTACACATGCTTTGTTTTCTCTAAATTTTTTACCATTCTGAAATTTAAAACAGCAACTTTTAAAACTCAAATTTCAATGCAAAACACTTAGTCAAATTATCAATTTAGTTTAACTAAAAATGATAACATTTTCTGGCGACCTCTCAGGGGCGTTTGCCTGCTAAACAGTATAAACCAGTTGCCTTTTGCGATCCATTGGGCACAGAGTCTAGAACCTTGATAAACCGAACCTTCCCAAACTTAGAAAACCTTAAAAAATGCTGAAAACTGAAACACACCACACAAATTGAAAAATTGAAACTGAACTGAAACTGAAATACCTTACGCTAGCTGCTTGGGGATTTGCGCTTAAGCATGTTATTAGCACCATTATATGACTGTTATATCTTTTCTATGATATGATGATGCTAATGACATCAGTTATTGACTCGCAAACAGCTAGCGTAAAGTAGAAAACAAATTTAAGTGATTTTTCTGAATTGAGCCCTTTCACCTGAAAATCTGCCTTAACTTTCTGAAACCTGCAAGCTGTAGAGAAAAAGGTCGTGGATGACCTGTTTTGGGGTGTGGCTGTCAATCCTAATTTGAAACCTTGGGGAATCCATCGTTTCACATTAGGACTGATATATACATTCCTGAATAGTTCTGCCATGAACTTAGACAACTTGTAGCTTTCAGAGGATTATTAACATGTGCTGAGAGCACTTAGAGGAAAATCGAAACAGCAGGTAAACCTGCTGCTGTAGTTCATGATATAAAGATACATAGTATCCCATCATGTAGAGCCTTAAGATTCTGGTAGACTCTGCATGATGGACAGTCCTTTATGAGGTATGATGTACTATAGCAACATGTTTACTTTCTGTTACTAACAACTAACTGAAAGCAAACTATCTATGTGCAAATGCACTTATTTTTATCTAACTCACCTCAAAAGCAACGCTTGAGATGAATCCCATTAACTGGGATTGGCAATTCCTCTCCATCCATAGTCGAGAGTTGAAAAGCATTGTTAGCCTTGCATCCTGTAATCACGAATGGACCATTCCACATGGCATCAAACTTCGAATGTCTGCCAGGTCTACTTCTCAACTCATCCCATTTCAGTACCAAATTGCCTTCTTTTAAGACTCTTGCGACAGCTTTCCTGTCAAATGTCTTCTTCATTTGATCATGGTAATCATTAATCTTCTGAAAAGATTCTCTTCTAATCTCTTCCAGTTTGATTAACTCAGCTAACCTTACCTCCATAGGTTGCTGTTCTAGCAAGTCCAATTCTTTAATCAAGCTCAGACTTGGTAATTCAATTGAGATTGGCAATCTTGCTTCTTTGCCATAAACCAAAACATACGAAGAATTACCTGTTGAGCGTTTAGGAGTGATTCTATCAGCCCATAATGCATGTTTCAGCTTGCTGTTCCAAACACGCTGATTATCTTCAATTGTCCTTTTCATGATGCGAATCAGATTTTTATTGGTTGATTCCACTTGTCCATTTCCCTGTGGGTAGTAATTGGATGAAGTATTCAGGTACACATTATTCTTAACAGCCCAATCTGAAATTTTTGTGCCTAAAAATGCTAAGGCATTGTCAGATACAATAGATTCAGGTGTTCCAAACCTGGTAATCAGATCTTCATAAAAATTTAAAACTGAAGATTCATTAGCCTCTTTCAAAGCAACAGCTTTAGTCCACTTAGTAAAATAATCCGTGGCTGTCAAAATGTACTTGTGTCCTGAACTTGACGTTGGATTAATAGGACTAATGAAATCTAAACCCCATTTAGCAAATGGTTGCTCAATCTGAATTGGAATTAGAGGTAAAGCTGCTAACCTTTGTTTATCTAAAAATACAACACATTTCAAACATTTTCTTACCTAGCTGAATGCATCCTTGTATAAATTAGGCCAGAAGTATCTTGCCTTCAGAATCTTAAGTGCTGTTGTCCTTGCAGCAAAGTGACCACCTGCTGGTCCATTATGAAACTCCTGTAATAACTTATCAGTCTGATCATTACTAACACATCTCAGTAGCACTCCATTAAAATCTCTTTTATATAGCACATTGTTCAAGATACAATAAGAAATGGACTGTAATCTATAATAACGTCTTTTAGATCTATTCAAACCTTCAGGACAGCGTCCTGTTTGCAAAAAATCAATCATTTCTGTTATCTAATCATTGTGTAAACTCGGAACAGCAATTTGATTTTGATCTTGTAAGGCTAGAATTACCTCCGAATCAGCATTTATAATGTTATCACCATTACCAGCCAGCTGTTCACATAACCCTTTGCCTCTCACCAGCTTTGTGACCTTGATGTCAATATCATACTCTATTGCTTTCGTGATCCAACCTGCTCTTTTAGTATTGAAATCCTTATTTAATAAGAATTCTTTAACAGCATGATGAGCAACCATCAGATGTATCTTATTATTAGAAAGCATGTGCCTAAATTTCTTAAGACTTCGTATGACAGCAAGGATGTGCTTCTCAACAAATGAATAATGTAATTCATAATCTTTTAAACTTTGGCTAAAAAAGCTATTGGCTGCTCTAGTTCCATGTCATTTTTCTGAACTAACATAGCGGAAATACTGTCTATATTTCCATATGCATAAAGAATGAAATCTTTAGAAAAATTTGGATTTAACAAGGTAGGAGCTGCAGCAAAGGCTTCTTTGATCATTTCAAAGCTGAGTTTACCTTCTTTGATCCATTTGAAAGCGATTTTTATCTTAAGCATGGCTGTAAGTGGCATTAGTAATTCTGCAATATCAGGGATGAATCTCCTAACGAAGTTAATTCTCCCTAGAAAGCTTTGAAGACCCTTCTTATGGGCTGGAAGTGGCAGGGCTAAAATAGCACTCACCCTTTCAGGTTCAATAGTTATCCCATCTTTTGAAACAATAAACCCTAATAGCTTACCTTCATGTACAGCGAAAATGCTCTTCTTAGGATTCAAGGAAATTCCATATTCTCTGCATCTTTCAAAGATTATCCTTAAATGCTTAAAATGATCAGCTGAATTCTTGGAAAAAATGGTGATATCATCTAAATAAACCAGCACAAACCTATACATCAGATTAATAAAAGCTTTGTCCATAGCCTTTTGGAATGTAGCACCAGCATTTGACAATCCAAATGGCATTTTTTGATACGCCATTGTTCCCCATTTGGTTGTAAAAGCTGTTTTGTACCTATCTTCCTCCTTAACCAGGATCTGGTTATAACCAGAAAATCCATCCAGCAATGAAAACCGCTCAGAACCAGAGACCACCTGCAAAATCTGTTCCATAGAAGGTAATGGATGCCTATCCTTCAATGATGCCCTGTTTAAGTCATGGAAATCAACGCAAAGTCTGATTTCTCCATTCTTTTTTCTAACAAGTACCAAATTTGAAACCCAAGATGTATGTTTGATTGGAAAAATTATATTGCTTTCAATCAATTTGTTCAACTCCTTTATCATGAGGGGTTCTAGTTTAGGATTTACAGGTCTCTGCTTTTGTCTAACTGGTTTAGAACCTAGTTCTAATTCAATTGTGTGTTAACAAATATTAGGATCAAATCCCTTCAAATCTGAATAATTCCATGCAATTATGTCATGAAATTCATTGCATAAATTAATAAAATTTTGCTGTTCCTCAGGAGTACATACCTTGCCAAGTTTGAGTACCTTATCCTGTGAAATAGCAATCTCTTCATAATGGTCTTCTTTGATTTGTAAGCTGGATTTATCTTTTTTGAACTCATCATTTGTCCCAAACATAGATTCCAAAGTAACAAGACCCTTAGGCATCTTATTAGTCCTCAGTTGTATAATTTGATCCTCATATTGATCTTGTAGCTTTTGCTGGTTTGGCTGAGAAAATTCAGCTTCTTCCCTTAGAAAATTCACAATGTGCTGATCTGATTCAAAAACCTGCCAGTTATCTACATTGTTAGGAACAACAGGTCTAACAATTACTTTAACATGATTCAACCCTTTATCATTACTGATTTCTGATGGTATGTCGTATTGGGCTCCTACAGTTGCGAGCCTATCAGCATGCTTGTTTTGACTTCTAGGAATGGACTGTAAATTAAAGGCTTCAAAACCTTCAATCAGGTCCCATACAACATGTCTATAACTTTTTAACAAATCATTTTTTGCTGTATGAACATTCCTAACCTGGTTTACAACCAATTCAGAATCACCATACACTTGTAAACTGCTAATTCCCTTCTTGATTGCCCATTTTAAACCATTAACAAGAGCCTCATACTCAGCCACGTTATTTGTGCAACTGAATGTAAACCGAAAAGCTGCATAGTACCTTTGATTTTCTGGAGAAACTAACATACAACCACCTCCAGCACCTATTTTCCTGCGAGATCCATCAAAAAATAGTTTCCAGACAGCACCATCCTGCTGTTCTTCATCTGCATTTTTTACAACAGCTGGTATGAAATCAGTAACTTCACGAATTACATAGTTTCCCAGGCTAGGTTCTTCAATTTGAGCATCAGAAATTACATTCTGATTTGCCCAAGCATCTAACAAAATGTCAGGAATTTGTTCAACCTGGGTTTGTGCATCATGAATAGCATCAATTTCTTCCTGGTCATAAATAACAGCTGCTGTACCATTTTCAGTACTAGTAACATGTGGTTCAATGCAAAATTTAGCAATAGGCTCAGAAGGAATAGTCACCTTTGTGCCATATCTAGTGTGAAACAACATATGAGACCAATCTGCTGACAGATATCCTCCTATTTTAGCAGTAAAATCTCTTGATAAGCAGATAGAAAAATTAGGAGGTAAATCGATAATAAAGACATCCATGGGAACTGAAAAAGTAGGGCAAGCATGCATTGTTAGATCAAGATTCCTAATCACACCAACTGTGTCTACCGCTGTACCATCAAGTTGCACAACCCCTTTTTCTATTGGTTCGTATTTGAGACGTAGTTGATCAACAATCTCTTGGGCATAACTGAACTAGAGGCCCCAGAATCTATCATGCAATTATGAACCAAATTCTTTCCTATAATGACAGTAATATAGAAAGGTGGAGGTTTTACCAATTTGGGTAACTGCTGGGTTAACGTATCATTTCCAGCCATTAGAACCTTTGGTGATTGCTGTCCCAAAACATCATCAGAAAGTGCAAGACTCTGCAGCGCTTCCTGTAGCATATCTTTTTGTCCTGGAAGTGCTAAGACTTCCCAAATTGAAACAGGAACATGCATCTTTTTAAGATGATCAACAATGTTAAAACTTTGAACACTAACCTTCTGCTGCTGTTTTGGAACAGCGATATCTTTTACTATTTTTATTGACTGGGAATGATCATCCGGTACCGGAATCTACTATTGTTTACCCTTTAAATTTTGCTGTGGTGGTAAAACGACAGGTTTTTGTACCTTATCAGCTTGCTGTTGCTCATTTGCAGCCTTTGTTTTTGACCTTGTGCCTGCTGCTACAGGTCTCCAAACTTGATCCTGATCAAAATTAGCTGCCAAAATGATTTCTTCAGCATTAAAGTTCATTAACGTCACATCCGGATTACCTTGTTGTCGTACTTGTTGATTTTGAACTTCTCCTTGATCATTAACAGTTTGATTCTGTAGAACATCCTGCCTTCTGGCTTCTAAGGCAAATGGACAGTCAAGCCAAAAATGATTTGCGTTGCAAGTATTGCACCACTCCTCTTCTTGTGCGTAGTTATTCTGTGGGACAACTACCATTTCCTTGGAGGTACTAGGAGTAGCATAATTGTATGGCTGATTAGTCCTTTGACTATAATTTCTTTGCTGGCCCTGATTTTGGCGTTGCTGGTTTGAGCTTGATGCCTGATTAGACTGTCTATTTTGCTGATAAGGGGCTTGAGGAGGTCTGTTGTATTGACCTTGTTGCCTCTTCAAATTTGTAATTTCATTACCATAGGTCTGCAAGGTTCTCATTATGTCCTCATTTTTATCTTTTAACTCTAAATTCTGCTGTTTTAACTCTCTGAAAGGAGCTGTAGCAGCGTGTTCCTTTGCTGCGACCTGCATATTAAATGCTGGCAATGCTGGCATAGGTGGTATAACCGCAATTGGTGGCACAATAGCCGGCACAACTGGCTGTATTTTTGCAAAATATGGCATAGGGGGTCTAGGAGGTAACTTACCAGCCTGAATTAGGCAATTCTCAGCTCTAACTACAATATCATAAGCATCTGGTAAGGTACGTCCACCCATAGACTGGATCATTACTGAAATATCACCATTAAAAGCTTTCAAATAAAATAAGAATGCATAGTCATCAGATGGTTTGACGGATGATGGGATCCTGTCCCAAGTTCGCTGAAAATGAAAGTTAAAATCAGAAATATGCTCATTAGGATGCCTCTTAATGGTAGTCAACTGTTCAACCAGTGAAAGATTATCAGACTTATCTTCAAATTTGTTAATTAAAATTGTGCCTAGAGCATCCCATGAAGCTATCGAATTTATAGGCAAACTTCTGAACCAAATCAGTGCTTTTCCCTTAAGTGAGGCAGCTAACAACTTCAATGCTACGTCATCATGAATAACTTGGTGTAATTCGCAAAGAGTTGCAATATCTTTGATATGCTCAATTGGTGAAACATTACCATCTCCATTGAAATACGTCAAACCTTTAAGTGCTGCAGGCGGAATGTCATGATGTGTAGCAATTTGTAATGGGCTGCCGGCATTAAAAGGCACAAACGGAAGATTTTTGGCCATTTGTGTTGATGGTGCTTGCTGCTGAATTGCAGGTGCTTGTTGGGTAGCGTGAACTACCTTCCTTTGGTAAGTTTTCAATCCCGGAGAAGTAATATCACTTGTAGGTGCTACAGCAGCAAATTGATCTTTTGCACTCTTTTTATGGACTGGCAATTCTGAACCTGAATTATCAATAGCACTTAAATCCTCAAAAAAATTGAAATCTTCAATAATTACCTCATGTCTTTCAGAAATGGCAGCCTGATCTTCAAAGATAGGATTTTCAAATAATGAAAAATCCGGTCCCCTGAGCAAAGAAGATGATTCTCCTGCAGCTTGATATGCTCTATTTCTTCTAGCTGATCTGTTACCTCTCCTGTTTGGTGGAAGTTCTTGATAAACAAACCCTTCACTGTTTTCTCTTGTAGGGGTCCTGTTCATTAGGATAAATCAGAAAATTTGCAACTGAATCTGCAATAAACCTTTATAATGGAGTCGCCAGGTGCTGAAAAAATGCCTTCTAAAAGGCTGAAATACTGCTGTCTACACCAAAACAGTAATAAGAAAATTGTAAAACAATGAATTGTGAAGCAGTTCGGGTCCCACCGGGCGTGCCAAAAATTGTTGTCAATCAGGATTGCGCCAATAGCTTGATATGGAATCTAGCTATCCTGTTGAAACATGGAAACGTTCTCGTTGATGGGGTTGAGAATGAATCTCCGGATTCTAGGCCGGTTCCTCTTAGATTTGGAATATCACTTGCACAAATTGTATAAGGTAAAGGAAAAGGGAAAAGAAAATGTTTTAATGAATCCTAAAACTATGAAGGTGATACACCAAATCTGACTTATAACAAGAATTGATTCAGCACAGACTTCAAGAAATGGTTATGATTCACAATACCCAGACAGTCACGTAACTACAAAAATGTTTCTATGTAAGGATCTGATATTTTTGCAAAAGGTAGGGAAACGGAGCTTCACCAAATCAATGCAAGAATTAAAACACATACAATAGACCTGTAATCACGTGTATCAAGATTCTGAAATGAAGAGGAATGCAGCTTGAAATGAAGGATAACACAACACTTAAGCAATAAAATTCACAAAAATTACCTAAAAATCAATGGGAAGGAACAGGTATCTCTATTAACCAATGCTGGAACCAATCTCTGTTACAAAATGCCTTACAATTCTCTCTCTAGTTTGCAGAATGCAAAACAAGTGAGCCAAAAAGAAGCCCCGAATAATCAGATCAAAAAATGATAAATAGAAAACATCAAAACCCTAATCCGTATGCATGAAAAAAGCCTCCAAAAAGACAAGTCAAACTGCTAGAAAGTGTAGTCAAAGTGCCCCAATAACTGCCTCAATTGATGCCTGACTGAACTGCCACTCATAATCAACTCAAACTGCTCCAAGAATCCCAAAAATCATGCAAATCCATAAGGGGTCAGATATGAACTGAAACTCTATCAAAACTACAACTTAACTGCTAGAAACAAGGAGTGAAGTGCTCAAAAAGTCCTCTCTACTGATATCAACTGATTCTGAACTCAACAAGAACCTGAGGGTAACTTAAACTGCCTCTAAATTGATCACAACTGAAAACATTCTCCTTTTCTCAAAAAGATGAACTCGAGAAACACTTCAACTATATTTTTGTTTATTAATACGTTCCGTAAAAAGTTTAATATATATTTTCAAAATCATATTTATTACATTTAACATTTAATCAATGATGAATTTGTACTTAATATAAAAATAGAATTAAAAATTCTATTTATTATACTTAAGCATAAATTCATCCTTTATTTAATTTTAAATTTAATAAATATAATTAAATTTAAAAAAAAATTTATCCTACATTTTATAATGTAATATTATTTAGTTCAAATAGATAACGAAATTATCTATTTAAGCATTACATTATAAAATGTATGATAAATTTTTAAAATTTAATAAAAAGAAAATATATTTCAAACCTAAAACATAACATACAAATAAAACAATAAATACAACCTAATATCTCAAAGCTAAAGTCGACATGACTTATAACTATATTTCTCCAATACATATCATTTCAATGCATAACAAGGCCATGTGAATTCTTAACGTGTCACTTTGAGGAAGGGATCCGTATTCTGCAACCTCCTCGCGGATTCCAAATTATTATGAAGAATAGCAAAGGCGTTTATATTCATTTCCATTGTGTATTGTATCTTCATTTGATTTTTTCGCAGCTTGGAAAAAATGGTGCTAGGGTTATGCTGCCGCCATATATCTCTGTTTCTCTTAGAAAATTTGGAGTTGCTCCCTCCACTGGTCCATATCTTTCTCTATCATGCTAGAGCGGTCATTTTGCTTTGAGGGCTTGGGTTTTTAATTGGCATTTCACCGTGACTGTATAAACAGATAAGTCATTCTCAAACCCTCTATTTGCTTAAAAAATTCTGCTGTTATGACATTTTTTAGAAAAACGTGGGTATTCTTTTTCATGGCTCTTGTTGTTGTTGACATTTTTTTGAAAATAGAACGTGGCACGATTTCTCTCTTTGCAAAAATGTGATCATATTCAGAAAATAGGCTTGCTGTTCTAACGTTTTTACCAAAAACGTGGGTGTTCTTTTTGTTTTCAACAGAAACTGTTCTGACATTTTTTTGGAAAACGTGGGCATTTTCTTTAAAATCTGGCTCTTATTTCTACTGGAAGTCTTGTAAACTATAAACATTTCATGGCATGATTTCTCCTTTTGCAAAAATATGATCAGATTCGGAAGAATAAGCTTGCTGTTCTGACGTTTTTACCAAAAACGTGGGTATTCTTTTTTTTTGTATTCCTTCTGTGTCTTTATGCTGGATATCCATATAGTTGTACTAGTGATCATTGATGCATTTGAAGTTGAATGGTAAAACTACCATAGCCATATTCTGTGATTTTCGGGAACAAGAGTCATTTCGAACCCTCCATTTTTCTTTAGTTTCTTCCGTAGCCATGAATTCAAACTCGTTGTTCATCTTCCCTTTGCAAAAATGGAGTTTGAATTTTTTTCAATATCGTACTTCTTTATTCTGCAACAGATGCTTATTTGTTTGTGTCAAATGATGAACTGCTTATCTAGGAAGAAATCTTTATAGTTGTGAGTTCAAACTTGCTATTTATTTTCATTCTTTGCCATTCTCAAAAATGCTGAATAATCAGGAAATAATTGTGCAAAGTATGGAGTTTGAAAATTTTTGTGAATCCTGCTGTAACATGAAATGTTAGCCTCTTTGCAGCTTCATATTGATATCTTTTTATAGATCTTAGCTGATTATTACACTTTCACTTAGCATGTGATATTGAAATCACTAGCAGTTCCAAACACATCTGATATAAATGCATAAAGTAACAGAAATTATAGACATGGCTTTGACTATTGTATGAATCACTATCGAACAAATCACATCCATATTCATATGCCTCCATCATATACACAACAAAAGTGGACCTGTCATTTCTTTCATTGAACATGGCTGCAAATTTTACTGTATCACTACATTCTGAACTTTGTGATCATAAACAAAAAGCACTGTTATTTTTCATTTCATATTTGATCACTGCTTTTAAATAACAATGATGCTCTTGTTTATTTGGAAATTGATATAGACTGAAACTTTTATGCACTATTGTTATGCATAGCTGTACTATTTCCCCTTTTTATTTGTAAACAACTAGATTCCTGTAGCATGCTAACTCTGTTTTAACTGTACTTTTAGTACTTCATTTTCAACACTTGATCTTCTAACATATGATCAGTATATGAAAACAATTTGTATTATCTGATGCTTTTCACACATTTCAAACCAGCACTACGTACATTCAGTCTTTTCTTTGAACAATAATAAAGTATAGGAATACCTTATCTCTGGACTTTGTTATCCTGTTCTTGATACCTGATGATAAATCTGAACTTCTTTATTGTAGCCAGCAGATTGGATCATCACTTATGGTGTTCAAGCACGGGCTCGTGACTCCCACAAGTGATCTGTAAAACATAAAACTCATAATTTCCTTTTGACTTTTTCTGTTTCGTTCCATCATGAAATGTAACTTTTAGGACTCTTGAAACCTTGATATGTTGGCTGAAAGGTTTCATGATGTGAATCATGTCCCTTCGACAGCCTAGTTCTTTGTACCTCCATGATTTAGCTGAAAGGTCCCATGCTTGTAATGTATGCATGCCCCCTCGACAGCCTCCTCAAGTCCACCGGTCTTCGAGTCTTCGCCTCTCCATAGCTTCAGTCGGAAAGTTTCATGCGCATAGTGTATGCACGTCCTTTCTACAACCTACTTAGTCTTCAAAACCTATTTCTGCACATGGAACAAATGATGTTAGGAAAAACATGATATTATCTCTGTATTTTCTGATCCTTCTTGATGTTTTTATGACTTTGCTTTCTGTCTGTCTTTTCTGAAATGTGATCAAGTAGAGGATTAGACAGTTCGTCCTTCCTTGCTCAGTTCGTATGAACTGACATTATTCTATCTTCCTCTTCTTGCAGGATATACCAAATGATAGGAAACGCTTCAGAATGTGAGAACAAAGGATGCAGCGTGTACTGACATTCAAAGACCACTAGGCAAGGAGGCTTGACCTGTCTCCTCCTCTTCTTCTTTACATTTCCAATATTGTAACTGTTCTCCTTTCTTTGCATTCGATTCTTAATTGATTCATTAAACCAAAAATGCATGCTTGCATCAATACTTAAAACCACGGGGTGTGTGGTTTATCATTGGCACCTTGAAATGTACTTTTCTTTGTTTATATAGCAACCATTGCTTGCGTGGCAAAATCTGAATTTGTACTTTCATTTACTGAAATGCAAGTAATTGTTTTTCTATTATTGTTGAACTTAAAGAATCTGAATATTATATTGTAGCATGCTGTTTGATATTCACAATTCTATAGCTGTACACATGCTTTGTTTTCTCTGAATTTTTTACCATTCTGAAATTTAAAACAGCAACTTTTAAAACTCAAATTTCAATGCAAAACACTTAGTCAAATTATCAATTTAGTTTAACTAAAAATGATAACATGTCCCAAGATCCATATCCTCTCTTACATCAAATCCCCAAGCTATCTCACCCATTTTTCCTCCATTATTCCAATACCCTTTAAGGTGTGTATCAATGTTGATCTTGATAATACTTCTTATCCTCCTATTCATTATTCTTCCATTCCCTTTTTCACACCCACACATGGAAAGACTTATTATCCTCTCATTCATTATCCTTCTATTTCCCTTATCCAATCCATCGCATAAAGCTTTAGCCACCCTCTACCTTATCCACCATATCACCTTTCCATCACCCTATCAACATCTTTGAGCATACCTTTCAGGAGCCTTGGCTTGTCATATCATACCTTTTCAAGGAGTATCCAAAGAGCATGAGGCTTGAGTTCATCCAAAAAAGAAAAAAAATTTTAAAAAAAATTTTAAAAAAGAAAGAAGAAAAAGAAAAGAAAAGAAAAGGAAGGAAACCCATCCTATGGTGAAAACCACTTTTTGTGGCATCTTGGACAAGTACCATGATGAAAAATTGGCAAACAGGCGTCGTGCATAATTCCTCTCTTGCACTCTACACTTGGGGGCAAGTTTCATCCATCATATCCTCCATCTTTCTACCATTGATTTCACTTGCATCTGTATTACATCTTTCACCTTTGATCTTGACAAGGTTGAACATATCTGTGAGCATTAAGTATTTTGACATGAGTTATCGTATCCATTAGCCTATTCACTTGTTGCGTTCACACTACCCTATCATGATCTTGCTTATCCTAAAACCACCTTCATTATTTCTAAGAAGCCTTCCCATAATCCCAAACCATTCACTCATAGCCTTCACCTCCCCTTTATCATGATTGTGTGATCCTATCCACATTGATCCCTTGATCTTGATCCAAATGAAAAATAAAAGAAATGGAAAAAAATGTTAGAAAAAGTCTCTTGATATGTCCATTCCTTTGGACCATTGTCATGACACCAGGTCATTATTCCATATGCTATCCAACACCACATCATTAGCCTATATTGAGATATTATTTTTCCTAGCTTGGATAATCTTGAGGAGATGGTCCTAAGGGTATCATTCACTTGCTTCATCCATCATGGCCTATTCATCTCACATCCATCAGTTTGCAAATCCATCTTTCATGTCCTATACCTTGCTAGATATTGGGGGAAATTCAATGTGATCTTGCTTGAGAACTAGTAATCTCTAAAAATCTAAAAAGGTGAAAATGTTCCTTTAAAAATCCAAAAACATCAAATATCTCTAAAATTTAAAAAAATAAAAAAATCTCTAAAAATCCAAAAAAAATGAAAATATTCTAAAAATCTATAAAAAAAAAAATTGCAAATTTGAAATAAACTCTCAAAGGTTAGAATTGCCCAACAAAGCACTATCTCTTCCAAATCAAACTGGGGGCACCAATCCAAACTCAATGAGCTTAGCAAAGCAAACATCAGTTGGCTCAAATGATTTCATCAAGATTGGAAAATGACTACACTTGAACTTCATGATCAATATTATATTTCAAACATCCAAATACTTGATTTAAACAATAAAATTTGACAAATGAAATCAAAATCCAAAAAGCTTAATCAAATGAAAATATTCAAAGCAAAAAATTAGATCAAAATCTAAAAGGCTTAAACTTAACTAAGGATCAAAGTAGATGAAGTTTTTGAAATACGGATCTAAAAACAAAAGAAAAAATGTTCAAAGTGTTACTAAATTTTTGGAATCATGTCTTTTTAGCAAATTGATGATGTTTGACTAGATGAGCGATGATGAAGACATGATATTTTCTTGATTGCTACTTGAGTGATTGTCAGGTTGATTCATAATAGTATGCAAATCCGTCTAATGACATGATCATCAAAGAATCATCGAGGACATTTGTATATGAAAGGGATCAATTCTTTGATTGTTTACTTGCAATATTAAAATTCGAGGAAAGCGGTATTCATATCATCATGGTTGAGCCAGTGAGGGTTGTACCAATTTCATGGTCCAAAGGCTCAATGATGAAAATAAACTTCCAAATTTTGAATAATGATAGTTAGCTGCATACATCTTAGATTAGATGCATTGTATATATTGTTTTGCTTTTCTTAGCTTAATTTGCAAGAGGAAAAGAGAAAGCTAAAGGGGGTGGAGTTATCATCATCAAAAGACCAAATCAAGATACATCAAATGATCAATGATATCATCAATGCTACATCATCAAATGTCCATCAATATCATCAAAGTCCTTATCAACATCAAGAATGTTTGAAATATCCATCATCAAAAATCCTTCTCAATCCAATCACCAAAGGTGCATCAATGTCTTAAAGACATCTTCAAATGTTTGATCCATCAAAATGATTCATGCTTCATCAAGGACATCATCAACAATCAATCATGCTAATCAAATAGGGGCAACCTAATTCTGTTCATCACCTTCTCTTCTATCAATCCATAATTCTATATCATCTAGTCATATCATGTATCGAATATCAATCAGTCAAATCATCCAATTGATCATCTAATGTCAATCAGGTTGTCCTATCATCCATTTTCTCATCTTGAGTGCATCAAATCTCCTAACTCTATATCGTGAGGAAGGAAAATCATTGTTTTGTCTCTCTAGATCTTGAGAACGAAATGTCAACTCATCAATTTATCCTATCAGATTGACATCAACATCAACCAAGTGATTCTGACTGACATCAAACGATACCAAACCATCATCAACTTATCTAGAACATCAACAATGTCTTATCAATCAACTCTTTTGTCATCAAATTCTCTCATGATCGGGGCATTTTCAAATTTCTATATCGGGAAACAAATTGAAATTTCCCAATCTTGACCAAATCAGCCACAATCATTTCGATTCATTTCCCGAGGGGGCATGCAATCATATCATCGAATCAGGAGATCAACCACCAAATCAGAGTGTAAGCTTTTATCAAAAAAAATTTCATAAACAAACGAATGGGGCATCACATCAAAATCAATCATCAAATTAGGTATCATATCAGGATCCATCATCAAATCAAACATCATATCGAGAACCATCATCAAAACGACCATCATATCAAAATGATCATCAGAATCACATCAATTGAGAGTTTCATATTGATCATATTTGCATCAATCTCATATCAAAAATCAAAGATTGACCATCGAAGACATCAAAATGACATTAGAGATCGACCATCAATGAATCAGGACCTATCATCAAGCCAGATCAAAGTATTCTTTGAATCGACATGCTTCGCACGTCAACTCAAAGAGGGGCATTTGTAATTACCTAAAAATGGACAAAGACAATTCAAAGATCAAATCAATGCAAATCAAAGCAAATCAAGGACATAATTGAGTAAATTGAATCACAAAGCATAATTAGCCAATCAAAATGAAAATCAAGTTTTAATTCAAGATTAATCAAAATTGAGAGCATTTTAATCAAGTGTAATCAAATCAAAATACAATTAATTTAATTAATTGTATAGTCTTGGATTAAATTAAATTCAACCCCTTCAAGGGGTACATGGCTAAAATAAATCAATTAAATCAATTAATAAATCTTAATTTCCCTCAACAACCACAAAGGGAGGAAATTCAATCAACTAATGAAAGTGGAGGAAAGGAATTCACATGGATCAAGCCAAATTGAATCTCAATCACTCAAAGTGAAAAAGAATCTTGTCCATTGATCTTGTCTACTTGTCCCAGGCTTTGAGGACACAAACTTTGCATTGTCTTCAAAGGGTGGAACCAAAGACTCAACCAAGATTTAACCATGATCAACTACACTACACCCCTACCATTGGGAAAATCTATAAAAGGAAGACCAAATTCCTTCATAATTAACAACCACATATCTGAGAATTGCATTGAACCTCTTGCAATTTGAAGTTAGAAAGACATTTGAGAGCTTAATTAACATTTATTTGATATAATTGTTAGTGTTAACTTGTTTATCATATCATTCTCATTCTAGGACTTTCATTAATGGAAGCTTGCTGAGAGCTTTGCATTAACATTCTTAGTTAGAGAGCCATAGGATGCTCAATTAATCATTAATTTGCTAAATAGTTGCTCTATTATGCTTTGTGGTTTATTTAGTTACTATTTTCACTTATTGATTAACCTTAATTCTATGAAGACACTTTCCTTAGTGTACAGTTTGTTTATATATTTCAATGAATTGGTGAAGTAGGGTAATGTTGGGTTGTTCTTCTCTTCTTGAGGTATCAACACTAAAGGCACATCCAAAGTTTTATTGTAGAGCTTTGAGATGCACATTAAAGATAGTTTTTTTTTTTGTTTCATTGTTTATTTGCATTAGCTTTGGACTTGTGTAGTTTTGTATTTTTGCATTCACTTGTGTTTTGGTTGTAAGAATACTTTTCTAAATACATAACTAAACTTCTTTTGTTTAAATGGGAGACACTATCTATATTTTCTTAAGGTTGGTTTCAATGGTTAATAAGATTTGTAAGAATACTTTTCTGAATGCATAATTAAACTTCTTTTGTTTAAATGGAAGACATTATCTAAATTTTTTTAATGTTGGTTTCAAGGGTAAATAGGCTATAAAATGAACTTTTTAATAATATCATAAAAAATATAAGAAATGCATGGTCAAATCACATTAAGAGAATTGTATGTGTAATCTCGTTTATGTTCCATGAGTGCAAGGTGTTTATTTGCTTTCGTAGTCATGTGCTACTTACAAATTATGTTGTATGTGTTGTTGAATAGATAATGTTAAATTTAGGTTCAATTATGGTAATAGCATTTAGGGTGCAAATGTCTTACCTTATTAGAAAGAATTACCATGTATCTTTGTTTATATATTTAAGTGAATTGCTAAAGTAGAGTAATGAGGGGTTCTACTCTCGGTGAGTTACCAAGAACAAAGTTACATTCAAATTTATATTGTCGAGCTCTGTGATGCACACTAAAGTTAGTTTTGGTTCCTTGTTTGTTTGCATCGATATTTGACATTGAATTTTGTAGATTTGTAGTTTTACATTGACTTGGTGTGTTTTGGTGTGATGTGTTTGTATGTTTTTGTGTCTATGAAACATACTATAAGTGTACTTTCTTTTACAGTTCTTTGATGGAAGATGTTTTTATCTTTTTGTAGTAATGTGATGCTTATAAATTTAGTCATAGACGAAGGTAGCTAAGGTTAAGTTTAAGATCAATTATGGTAATAACACTCAGGTTGGAACTGTCTTTCTTTATTAGGAGGAACTACCATATATGATCATTTATACATTTCAATGAATTGTTAAAGTAGAGTAATGTATGGCTATTGTACTGTTGGTGAGATACCATGGTTAATTTACATTTAACTTTATATTTTAGACCTAGCTTTGTTCCCTTCAGTGTTTGATTGCACCAACTTCCGACTTGGTTTGTGAGCTATATATTTTTCAATTTATTTGGTGAGTTGGGTATGTTATATTTTATATGTAATTTATATTTTTGAGAAGTGTTGTGTCTGTTAATTTTTTATATGTAATCTATATTTTACATTATGTTGTTTACCTTTTATTTTATTACTATATTATTTGGATAAAGTGTGCTTGAGCTTTAGTGTTCACGTTGTTTTTCTTAATTATGTCTTTGAAAGTTGTTTATTTAAGTTATTAATGTTGGGTTTTTTAATAATTTTTATTTCAAATATTGTTATTATGAATTATTTTGAGTTGCTTAAATGTGCTTAATCTTTACGCTTTACTTTGTTTGTCTTTTTAGTTTCAACATATATTTATTGTTTTAGGTATGTAAAGTGCTTATGGACGTCTCAAAAAAGTTTTGGTAGTTTGCTCTCAAGTATTTAATTAAGGTTTACATTTGCATGCATAGTTGCACAATACGTTAACATGCCATCTTCAACATATTTTTGTGAGCAATTTACATGGGTTGTGTATGCTTGACAGTGCTAGTTGTCTTGAATAATCTCCTTTTTTCCTTATCCTTCCAATTTAGCAAGCCTTACAAGTTTTAAATGTGCAATTTATCATGCAGTAGGATTCCCACAAACTATCTAGTCTAATGAACTCATGGTTGAGTGTGCAAGGCACTATGATCTACGATTAAGGACAAACAAGACTCTTGAAGAAACAACACTTGTATTTCGAGGTGAAGTAATAGAAAATTTTAGAATTCCTTATCAGCCAAGGATGTGTTGGATTTTCAAATCAAATCTGATTATCTGAAGCCTCCATATTTGACTTTTGATAAAGTTAAATTTTAGATATTTTTTTGAATGAACTTTTTGGAAGATAAGTTCAAATCAGATTTGGGAAAATTTGATTTCTTCTACAGACTTCTTCTTTTTTCCATCTTCTTCTTTTGGACAGCAAATTTTCTATAAAGGAAAGAATAAATTTATTCTTTCATAAGGAGAGCTGAATGTAATTTCTCTTTTATGTAGTAGCAAAGAGATGTTTTTGAATACTCTATTTTTATCAGAGATATGAATGATTATTCTGTTAAGTAGTGATTGCTTCAGATAATCTTGTAAGAGCATTGAGAAGATCATAGTTTGTATGTAGCTCCAGCAGTTGCAAGTTTATTTCATATTGTAAAAATTATTTTAGTTTGAATAGAAGCAAGTGGATTCTTGGTTAAATTCTCTAGCTCTCATGTCTGCCCTGTTTTGGGGATTTTGAATTTTATCCATTGTTGAAACAGAGCATTTTTTGTGCATTTCTAGAATTTAGTTTCTTTCTAAATTCTTTACATGGTATTAGAGCTAATTGGCCTTCAATCCTTGTGAGTTTGGGGCATTTGTTTTTTCTCGGTATTTGTTTATCTTGCATAAGAGACATGGCTGGAGATGTAGGAAAGAGTTGGCAGCAGCCACCATCCTTCAATGGGCAAAATTGTGATGTTTGGGAAAAGAAGATGAGGACTGTTATGACAACAAATGATTTGTAGGAGCTTGTGGTCAATGGATTCACGGATCTGACTAACCTAGTTTAGTTTGTTGCCCTCACAAACAATCAAAAGACTCAGCAGAAGGAGTTAAGGAGGAAAGATGCAAAAGCTTTAAGCTTGATTGAGACTGCCTTGACAGAGGTAATCTTTCCCAAAATAGTAGCAGCTAATTATTCCAAAGAAGCTTGGGATATTCTTCACACAAGTTTCAAAGGGACTGAGAAAGTTTGGTTAGTGAAGCTCCAAATGCTTCGAAGAGAGTTTGAGACTCTTCTCATGAAGGACAATGAGTCCATTTCAGATTTCAGCTCAAGACTCTCTAGTTTGATAAACCAGTTGAGAACCAATGGAGAAACCATGGATGAGCAAAGAATAGTAGAGAAAGTTTTGAGAAGTCTGCCCTCAAAATTTGATACTCTTGTAATTGCCATTGAAGAGGCAAAGGATCTCTCATTAATGACTATTGATGAGTTGATGGGTTCTTTCCAAACCCATGAGCATCGCATTAATAGATCAACAAATTATTCTCAAGAGCAAGCTTTCAGAGCTCAATCCAATGCAAGCGATAGGGGAAGAGGAAGAAATAATTCTAGAAGAGGTTCAAGAGGTAGAGGTCGTGGTAACTCCAAACAACAAAATGCTAGAGGAGAAAGCTTAGAACGAGCACCCACAAATGAGGGAGCCAGCAGCTCTCAGAATAATTCCAAAGGTAAGAAGAAATATACCTCTGACAAGAGTAATATTGAATGTTATTATTGTCATAAATTTGGGCATTATGCTAGTGAGTGCTAGAAAAAGTAGAGTAATCAGTCAAAGCTAAGTACAAATATGACTGATATGAAAGTGGGTGATGGAGATAATCCCACAGCCTTCATCATGTGCAATGTTGGTGAAGAAGGCAGCCCCGAAGTCTGGTATTTGGACAACGGTTGTAGTAACCACATGAGTGGTAATGAAAGTCTTTTTTCTTTCATTGATAAGAATGTAAAATCTGAAATTAGAATGGGGAACAATGGAATTGTTCCAGTCGTGGGCAAAGGATCTATTATGATCCACACCAAGCAAGGTGAGAAACAAGAAATTTAGAATGTTTACTTTGCCCCAGGTATAAAGCACAATTTGATGAGTGTTGGACAGCTCACTCAAAATGGTTACAAAGTGCTGATGGAGAATGACCAATGCGTCATTTATGAGAAGGATGGGAGCAAGAAAATAGTTGCAGCAATTCAAATGACAAAGAACTGAATGTTTCCATTGAAGGTGGAGATGTGTTTCTCTTCACAATCAGCAACTACACCTCTCAAGAAAGAATGTACAACAGTACAACAATCAGCCTTCAAAAGCATGATTGAAGACCCCTCCAAGCTATGACATTTAAGGTATGGACATCTTGGTTATGCTAGTTTAAATTTATTGTCCAAGAAAAGAATGGTAGATGATTTGCCATGTGTTAAAGAGTTCAATAGCAAGTGTGAGGCTTGTATTTTGGGTAAGCAACATAGGCTGCCCTTTAGTTTTGGAAACTCTAGAAGGGCAAGAGCACCATTAGAATTGGTGCATACTGATTTAGTTGGCCCTATGCAAATCACTTCCATTGGAGGGAGTACTTATTTTATGACATTCATAGATGATTTTAGTCGTAGAACATGGGTCTATTTTATGAAAAATAAATCTGAAGCTTTTGATAAGTTTCTAGAATTTAAATCCTAGGTTGAAAATAAATGTGGGAAAAATCTTGAAGTCCTAAGATTAGATAGAGGGGGGGAATATGCCTCCAATGTTTTTGTAAATTTTTGCAGGTAGAATGACATAAAGAAGGAGCTTACAGCCAGTTATACTCCACAACAAAATAGAGTGGTTGAAAGAAAAAATAAAACCATCATTTAGATGGCAAGAAGTATGATGAAAGAAAAGGGGCTCCAAATTGAATATTGGGGAGAAGTTGTAGCAACAATGGTCTATTTGATAAATAGAAGTCCTACAAAAGCAGTTCATGACAAGATTCCAATGGAAGCATGGACAAAGCATAGATGGACGGTTGAACACTTGAGAGTGTTTGGGTGTGTAGCATATGCACATGTGCGAAAAGAGCAAAGGAAAAAGTTTGATGATAAAGGAGTAAAGTGTGTGTTTACTGGTTATAGTCCAGAATCAAAGGCATACCGATTGTATGATCCAATTGGTAAGAAGATGCTCACTTCAAGAGATGTGGAGTTCATTGAAAATGAGTCATGGGATGGCTTGATGGACACATCTTCAAGCACTTCAAGCAAAGTGCCTGTTATTGATGAAGATGATGAGTTTGTTGATTAGCAAAATGAAATAACAGTAGGTATAGAAGGCTCCAGAAGGTTGCAAATTGGTCCCAGAAAGAGCAGTAGCAGCAATACTGAGAGCTATGATCCCACTCTCACCTCCCTAGTGCCAAGAAAGACCAAAAGTCTAAGGGATATATACCAAGATGAAAGGTATGAAAATGAACTTGATGAAAATATTAATTTTGCATTATTTTCTCATAGTGATCCAATTTATTTTGAGGATGCTGAAAAGGAAGAAAAATGGTGTAAGGCCATGGATGAGGAAATGGATGCAATAAAAAAAATAAAATTGGGAGCTCACTAATTTACCTCCAAACAAGAAACTTATTGGAGTTAAATGGGTTTACAAGAGCAAGAGCAATGCTGAAGAAAAATATAGATAGGCATAAGGCTTGATTGGTGGTTAAGGGGTACAAATAGTAGTATGGTACAGATTATGATGAGACCTATGCCCCTGTTGCCAGAATGGAAACCGTGCATGCTATCATAGCAATTGCATCCCAACACAAATGGAAGGTTTATCAAATGGATGTGAAGTCTGCCTTCTTGAATGAAGTATTAAAAGAAGAGGTTTATGTGGGGCAGCCACCTGGTTATGAGGTTCTGGGTCATGAAAGTAAAGTGTATAGGCTGAAGAAGGCTCTTTATGGGCTCAAACAAGCTCCACGGGCTTGGTATAATAGAATTGACTCATATTTGATGAGCAATGGCTTTTGCAAAAGCGATGGTGAGCCCACTCTTTACATCAAGGTAGGTAATGGTAATATTTTAATTGTTGTCTTGTATGTTGATGATTTTATTTTTACTAGGGATAATGATTTCCTCATTGCTGATTTTAAAGAGGCCATGAAATGTGAGTTTGAAATGTCAGACTTAGGTCTCTTGAGGTATTTTCTAGGCATAGAAGTAAAACAAATGTATGATGGTATTTTTATCTCTCAATCTAAAGATATGCAAATCAGGTTTTGGAGAGACTTAGAATGCAAAGTAGCAAGCCTACTCCAACACCAACTTCAGTAGGTTTGAAGTTAAGCAAGCAAGATTGCAGCAGCAATGTGGATCCAACTTTATATAAAAGTTTAGTTGGAAGTTTGATGTATTTAACAGCTACTAGGCTAGACACTATGCATGCAGTAAGTTTAATTTCTAGATTTATGGAAACTCCAAAGGACTCCCATTCGCAAGCGGGAAAGAGAATCCTAAGGTATGTGAAAGGCACCAAGGGATATGGTATTTTGTATACTGCAGCAAATATTTTTAATCTTATTGGCTACATAGATAGTGATTGGGCAGGAAGTTTGGATGATAGGAAGAGCACTTCTGGATATGTCTTTCACATGGGTTCAAGTGTAATCTCATGGGCTTCTAAGAAGCAACCCATAGTTGCTCAATCTACAACAGAGGCTGAATATATAGCAGCGAATGCAGTAGCATGTCAAGCTATTTGGCTAAGAAGGATCTTGGTAGATTTGAAGGAAGAACAAGAGGATGGAACTACAATATTTTGTGACAATATTTCCTCAATAGATTTGTCAAAGAATCCAGTGTTTCATGGAAGAAGCAAGCACATTGAAATCAGATATCATTTTATCAGAGAATTAGTTGAGAATGGTGAAATAAAAATGGATTTTTGTAGGTCAGAGCAGCAGCTAGCAGACATTTTCACCAAGCCATTGGGCATTGCAAGTTTTGAGCGCCTAAGGAGAAATCTTGGCGTAGTTAGTTTGGATCAAGCATGATCTTGTTTTATCGGCTTAAGACAATGGGGGAGTGTTGGATTTTCAAATCAAATCTGATTGTCTGAAGCCTCCATATTTGACTTTTTATAAATTTAAATTTCAGATATTTTTTTGAATGAACTTTTTGGAAGATAAGATCAAATTAGATTTGGGGAAATCTGATTTCTTCTACAGACTTCTTCTTTCTTCCATCTTCTTATTTTGGATAGCAAATTTTCTATAAAGGAAAGAATAAATTTATTCTTTCATAAGGAGAGCTGAATGTAATTCCTCTTTTATGCAGCAGCAAAGAGATGTTTTTGAATACTTTGTTTTTATTAGAGATATGAATGATTATTTTGTTAAGTAGTGATTGCTTCAGATAATCTTGTAAGAGCATTGAGAAGCTCATAGTTTGTATGCAGCTCTAGCAGTTGCAAGTTTATTTCATATTGTAGAAATTATTTTAGTTTGAATAGAAGCAAGTGGATTCTTGGTTAAATTCTCCAACTCTCATGTTTGCCCTGTTTTGGGGATTTTGAATTTTATCCATTGCTGAAACAAAGCATTTTTTGTGCATTTCCAGAATTTAGTTTCTTTCTAAATTCTTTACAGGATGTAAGTAACAACAAAAGAAGATGCTTAATCCATGTTCAAGAAGAGACCAGAGGCATGCATGAACATGATAAACAAAGGTTTGAGCAGTGAATAGAGGAGGTGTCACGCTAAGTTTCCCAAGAAACTCATAACTACAAACTTTAAGGATGAGTACAATAATATTATGATCATGCCGAGTAGGGTGTGTGGAGCACCTTAAAGGGATTTATGTTAGAATTGGTTGTTCTAATATATAGTAGAAGTTTCAATAGGAACAATAATGATGAATTGGGCTAAGGTGATAAGCGACATCATAGACATCCAACTTGGAAAGGACAAAGACCTTCTATATGAGTTCTTACATGGTCTACGTATTGGTAAGGAACATAGATTGCATAGGTCTAATTAGCAAGCGTGAGGCAGGGAACAAGAAAGTGCAACTTAAGATATATTATGGTCATCCTAAACTTTAAGTTCATGAGAAGGGGCAATATAGAGGGCTATGTTAGATTTTCCATGTATATCAAATGCTTGCTAGAAGGAGGATTACATAAAAGAATGAGATTGGTAGAGACATGGTTCTTGGTTCATTCAATTCCTTACTTTCACTTATATAAGGATTCACTTTCCATCCTTCTAATTATAATATTGCCTTTTGAGCACAAGTTGTATGCATTTTTCATGTGCGTACTTCTCCGTAGTCATATAGGCATAGATATTTAAAGGACTTTGAGGCCATTTGTCCTAGGCAGTTTTCTTTGAAAGTTAATCTGATGTGCCAAGTCAATATTGTCGTTGAATCATAGATTACATCTTGTAGATGGTAACTGTTAATAATGACTAGGGATATGAATAGTCGATTGTGATTATTAATTTATTTACTAAATGACCTAAGTTATAAAGTTGAATAAAAATATTTAAGTTTATTGATATGCAAACTTTATTGATATGGGGACCTATGTCAAAGGGAAAGTTGTTTTAGATTACATTGCGAAATCTTAAATGAAAGCACTCACAAGAAAAATAGTAGAAAAACAATCGCGAAAAATTAGCGCAAAAAAAACATTAATGATAAAATAGAAGAAAAATCAAAATCCTAATTTTTTTTGGGAAAGGTAATAGGTATTGCAAAAAATAGTTTTATTATTTTTTGTTGGAGAATTTTCGAGCTTTGGCTTTCATTGGTTTTGAGGACGAAATATTTCAAGCCATGAGGCTGTAAACGAAAATATATTGTTAGTTGAAGATATTATCTAGGTATATCTCACATGTGTTTCAAATTTCTTGAATGAAGGTAATGTTGTTGTAAGGTTCTTTGTCTATTTCTACTCACCATTTTGCTTGGGTTTTTTGGAGGAATTGGGCTGAGTTTGTGAAGGCTTCTTCTTGTAAGTGGACATGGTTCATTTATTTTTTTAATTTGTTGAGTTTAATGCTAAACTATTTTACTTCAAGAAAAATCCTCCCTATTTTGGTATTCACAGTGTTGGTGTGAGTCACCCATCACCCTATTCTGCCTGTTGGTTTGAATTTGTGAAGTCTTCAATTGAAGACAAGTTTGATGCAATTTGGGAAATATCTTCATTATCTAATAATACAAATATTCGGTTCTTGGTGATTCAGTCCATCATTGGAGTATATTCATTTCTTTCTTGTAAATTATATAATATTTAATAAAAGATTTGAAAATAGATAGTTGTTGCAAATTGTGCTATGTCATCTTCCGATTGTACGAGTGTAGTGCCACATGTGAGGATTGACTACCATACAGTGGAGGTGTACTGTTTGGTACAGTGTAAGTTTGTTGAATAGTACAGTTGAAGTGTAAAGGTTGCTAAAGTTGAAGTGTGCTACTAATTTGTGGAAGTGTGAAGACTAGTATGATGGAAGTGTGGTACTAGTATAGTGGAAGTGTGCTGATTGGTATAGTGCAGGTGTACCATCCTATATGATTGAAGCATGTTGTTTGGTATGGTGGAAGTGTTCTGTACAGTTGAGGTGTGTCATCGGTACTTTAAAGTGGTGTCAGAGCCAAAATTACTTCCAACTTGTGGAATGGTTTGGATGATTACAAAAATGGAAGAAATGGAAGGGATAAATTGACAATGAAATTGTTGCCACTAAAGTCACCAATTGGTATAATGAATATGAAAAGTGGAAGGATCTTTTGACATTACAACAATATTTAGTTCTAACAGGAAAAAATATTCCTATGGATGAGGAGGTTATCAAAAACTTTGATGAATACTCTAATGAACCTAAGGAGATCAAGGCTATCAAATTGAATTAGGAACTCAATCATAATCAAAGTAAGGCTGAACTATGTATTTTCATGACAAAGATGTTTGTGTGAATTTTGTCAGGCCAACAATAGTCATACCTAAACATCTTCAAAATATACCATCAAACAACTATTAACTATTTTCCTCTAAATCCCTTGGTTATTATTTGATTTAAATTTTTAATGTATAGTAATCAACGGGTGGTCCCACAATAGTGAGTCCCACTTTTTGGCCAACTTTGACACAGAGTTCAACATTCTGAGAAAAAACTTCACTTTCGAACATCTATTGCTGCAAAACTATTAGGAATTTGAAAATGATGTAAAATAGAGTCTTTTAGAATTTTCTTTCTAGTTTCTAAATATATATATATTTTTAAAAACAATCAGTTAAATTCATTTTTCCTTCTCCTTCTAAAAGTGGTTTGCATCAAAAAACTATGTTTTTAAGGAGTTACTATCACTTGGATCAACATAACCTTTTTTTAAAATATGATAACGATGTGATTCTTTCAAGATTATATTTTTAACTTCAATATATAAAGGATGTAATTGGTTTTATTCATTTTGGATCAATATTTCATAGTTTATTAAGTTTTAAAGTGACAGTAACTATAATTTAGACATAAGGTCACTTGGATCGCTCTAATTTGATCTGTGTATATCAAAATTCATTTTTTCTTTTTTTCATAGAAAGGTAACACAAATACACTTTTCCTACATATTTTTTATAAATTTTTTTTTATCATTTACTATTTTTCTCGAAGTCTTGAAGAGACAAGTTGAATGACCAAACAACCTATGTTTAGTTAAAGTAATATTTAAAAGTGATAATGAACTCAATATGTATTAAAATTATATTGATTAGAAAGCTTGTTCTAAATAACATTGTTTGACATCGTTTGTTTGAAAAAATCATCTTGTTTAGTCCTTGTTTCAGGCCCCGGAAGACCATTTTTCTGCAGTTTAGTTGTTTTCTGAGGGCAAAATTTTAGTTTTGGGGTCTTCGTGCGAAGACCCCCTTCGCACAAAGACACTTGAGGGGCTTCGTGCGAAGAACCTTCGTACGAAGCCTCTCAAGTGAAAATCCTGACAAGAAGAAATCTGCCAGAAGTTTTTCTTGGGTACTTTGCACGAAGTATCTACTTAGAGCGAAGTTGGCTAATAAAATTATTTTGTAAAAAAAATTTAGAATGGTATAAAAGTAAAACATTTTGTTTCTATTTTATATTGCATTGCAATTAATAAATTCACATTTTCTATTATTAAAGGCTTTTTTTGAAGGAGGATTGATATTTCTATTTTTTCAAAGGCATAATTTTGGAGAGGAAAAATATTCGATTAAAGTATTTTTCGAAGAAGAAAATTTTTGTTGACGATCTTGTGGAAGACATTTTTTGGAGCTCGAAGAAATGGGGAACAAGAAGGGAAGACAAAGTAAATCTTCTAGAAAAAGGTCACCCAATACTGAACAAAGAAATCATGAAGATGCATTGACATATTATCATAAAACTAAAGAAGTTGAAAGACAAGCTGAAGTAGGAGGGTCAAGTCAAGTCAAAGAATTGCACATTGAAGAAGAGTTAGGATTACTCCCTACGAAAGCTCAAACAATTGATGTTGGAGAAGGGTCAACATCACATGCTCCTACTGGTATGGATGAACTTTTAAATTTAGCTCAAACTGTAAAGAAAAATATTAATTATACAAACTTAGATCATTTACGTACAATGGATGTGGACAATTTGAGATCACTTGCTAATATTCAACACTTAAGTCTTGCTAAGAAGAGATCAATGAATATGATAGCAAGAGAAATATTGGGTAAATTTGATAATTTTGAAACACTTGAACAAGCTCAATTGCTTTCACTTATACTTATAAACAAAAAGTTGGAAGGGGCATTAAAATTATTGGGTATAGACACATCATCAAAGAAGAGAAAAGTTGTTGACATGCAAACTGATATGATTTAAGGGGTTGTAGGCCTCATAATAGGTCCTAAGAGATCATAGGTTACATTAATTCATCCTGGAATGTCTTAAGGAGCCTTGAGGGAAACAATGAGTCCTTGTATGTATTAATGGAACCTAACATGTACATCAATGGGTCATAGGACATCCTAATATGTATTATAAGATCTTGAGATTTCTAAGGGATCCTAAGTGTCTTAATATGTCGTAAGAGAGGAATAAGGGTCCTAGAAACTTATTGTACTACAATTTTTTAACGTTTTCTAACATACTACTAGATCATTTAAAAAAAATTAACTACAATTTTCTAAGATTTTTACATACTAAAAATTATTTAAAACAAATAACTAACTTTAATATTTACTAAATGTGTGTGTACATGTGAGAGAGAGAGAGATTCCTAATATTTACAACTTTAAACTTAAAATTTAACATTTTCTAACATTTCTAACTTTAAATTTAAAATTTAACATTTTCTAACTTTAATCTTAATGTTTTCTAACATTTTCTAACATTTTCTAACATTTCTACTATGGTTTCTAATGTTTTGTAAATATTTTCTAATAGTTGCTAACAAACTACTACGATTTTTTACCATTTTCTAACATATTCTAACATGTATACTACGATTTTTAATATTTCTATCATTTTCTAATATTCAATTACAATTTTATAACATTCTACTATTAATTTCTAACATATTAGATAATATTTAACTACAAATTTCTAACATTTATACAAATAAAAAATTATTTAAAACAAATAACTAACTAAAATAAATACAAAACATATTATTTACAATAAAAAATGAGAAAAATGCATGTACCTGATACTGCTAAGAAATTGAAAACGTCGACGAAGCTCAGAAGGCGCTGGCGTGCTGAGGTACTTCGCTCCAAGGCCTGGGGTCCGCAAATAGTGTTAGTGATAATGATATTGAAAAATAAAAAATGCCAAAAATTTATAAAAAATCGGGTCCAAAGGGGCTTCGTGCAAAGCCCCTCTTCGCACAAAGACCCCCTCGTAGGGGTCTTGATGTGAAGAGGGGTCTTCGCACGAAGCCCCTTGTTTGGGGTACTTCATGTGAAGTGAGTCCACCACTTCGCATGAAGTATTTACTTTGTACGAAGGCGCCAATTTTTTTTTCCCCCAACTTCATGATTTTGTTCATCCCTAAAAGTGGGACACAGCTTCATGGGATCACCCCAACATTAGCAACTTTTTAATGTATTTGAGTCATTAAAAGCTACAACTAATCTCCGTTTTGCATCACATGGAAAACATAAGCAAGTCTTCTAGCTTGTTGATGACATGACACTTATTTACAACCTCTATCTTGGTTCTTAAGTTAGTGCAACATTCGATAGGGATTTAATCTTCATCAAAGTATGTGTCTTTTATAAGTATTATTTAATTGCCTAATAATCTCTTTACCATTGTTCTTTGGGCCATGCATTTTATTTGTATTTTTTTTATAATCTTGGTCCTCTTACTAAATTACTCTTTTTATAGGGTATCTAGTAAGAAGTCTCTTACGACAACCATCTTGATATTATATGTTCATAGGAGTATATTTATAATTATAATGTTAGCCTATAGTAAGAATGTTAGATGTTACAAAATTTATTGGAAATGAAACATGTTCTTATTTGATGATTAGTTAAGATTGATCATTTTAATTGATAATATGTAAATTGTCATTGGGAGATTTGATAGAAGATGATGGTTGATTAACACAATTAATGTCTTTGGCTTTAAATTTGGTAGAGGGTTTGATGTGTGCAATCAATTGTGCAGATGTTGCAATTAAATATCTTGCTCCTTTGACTTGATTGCTCTTCATAGGGTGTATATTAAAAAGTCTATTGTTGCAACCAATTAATGTTTAATTACGTCAATATTTATGGGTATTTGGTTAATTTTTAAATGTTAAAAAAAATTATTGGACATAATGCACATCCTAATCGGATGATTAGTTCATATTAGTAGAATTTAAATTGTGATATGAAAATTTGGTAAAACATGATGAAAGATTTAAATAATCAATAACTTTGGCTATAAGTTTGTTAGTGGATTTGATGTGTAGTATCAAGTGTGTAGATATTGCAAGCATAAAAGTTATAAGGTGGCATGTGGACAAGTAGTTTGCTTTATAAATGTTGCGCTTTATCTAATAAAGGATTGGAACTATCCTAATGTGGAGATTTATTTGTTTTATCACCATGGTGAGGGAAGCTTCATTGATAGTTGTAAGTACCTAAGAGCATTGTGTTATCGTGGTTTGTAATATTTTTTGTTGTCTTGTAATATTGCTAGATGTGTCAAAGTGCAGGGTTGTATTTCACAGGCTTTATTCCCTTTTACAATTATGCTTAGGTTAAGCTTAATATATTAGTATTTTGAAGAGCTTTTGTTTTCATATCCAAATATTTGTTCAAAGGCAACTTGATATGGAGCTGTGATGCATCTAAATCCATAAGTTTTTTTTTCAATTATATTCTTTATTTATTTAATTATGTAGCACTTTGCACGCCACACACAACAGACTGGCTGCACTCCTCACATAGGAAACTGGCCCCACTTCGCATGTTGCATGTCGCACAAGGAAAACTGTACAATGCACATTGCACACCACACATTACACGGTAGTGACTATCCAGCTATGAAAATCTTTTTCTTTATATAGCTTTTTGCAACCTTTTTTTTTTTAAAGTAAGTGTTTTCCCTTCGTATGGTTAGCAATTTTTTTGGCTGCATAGCCGCTGCCCACATTACACTATACATGCCACACTGCACATTGCATTGTGCACACTTCCCACACCATACACTAGACATTGCACACTGTAGACCGCACACTACATGCCACACACCTCACAACTGCATTCCGCATTACACGACACCTTTGGAACCCTTCACCTTCGACACTTAACCAGTTGCACCTTTGCAATAATGAGTTGATCTGATTCAACTATACAATTTGTAGATGCCAAATATATTATTGTTGATGAAAAAAGTCTTAACACAAAGCACACAACAACAATTGGAATGAATTGCTAAGGACAGAGAATCACTAAGAAGTCAATTCTGTCTAAAAATGCAAATACACAAGAAAAGATAGCTCTACTATTCCTTCCTACAATGCCAACACGATGTTATAAACGACTTCGAGAAGTTTTGCAAAGCATTACAAACAAGGCAACAATAGTTTATTACTATTTATTTAATAATTAAATTAATTAATTAAAAGTGTCTGTAAGAAATTATTATTAAATTTGGGACCATTTAGTCAATTAATTTAATTTAGTTATTTAATTATTTCATATATATTACAGGTGCTTAGTCTCTGCAACTCCAGACAACACTTGGTCAATAGCTTGGTCTTTACAAACAATACTTTGTAGATAATTAATTTATTTCTAACATGCTCCCATAAATTATTTATCTAATTGTTCTAAATATCCCCCCATAATCTAGAAGCGATAGGTCCTAGCCTATAGCCTTGTTAGGTACACATGTACAATCACATGTAAAAAAAATTCATACAACTTCCCCTTTCATTGACAACTTACCCTTAATTGATACAATTTTTTTCATTGACAACTTACCCCTAACTGATACAAATCTGAAGTAGTTTTAAGATCACGACAAACCCGACTAAAGTTTTTTTGGCTAACCACAAACCTCACACAAAAATGGTTTAGAAATCACCATAAACTTTGCACTCACATGGTTTCATATTAGCACAAACCAAGCACGCAATGGTTCTAACAAGCAAAAAATATATGATTGTGATTGCTTTATTGCATAAAACAAGAAGAAAACCTTTATAAATTTGATGTACTCAAATGTTAGGATGCTTTAGATAAGAAAGAAGACATGTTTTTATATAGATTTTCAGAATTGATTGAATGATAGAGATTAATCTGAGAAAATCATAATTAGTGGTTTAGATAATTAAATCTTGAAAGAATTTGGGCAATTTCCAGAGAGTTATTTATTTTCAATTTAACTCAAAAGCAAAGTTAATTTAGGAAAAAATAAGAGAAAAAGGAATTAGAAGAATTTTTTGATTTTGAAAATTTTGAAACTGGATGAACTCATAAATTTGATTTTTTATTTTGAAAAAGATTTTTGGATTTAAATTGAATTAAAAATTAAATTTTGTAGAAAGATAAAATTAATATGAAATTGATTAGAAATTAGATGAAATTAAAGAAAATTGAAATTAAACTAAATTTGAGAAATTTACTTAATTAGAGGAATTAATTAGTCAACTTAAATAATGAAGAATAACTATTTAAGTTGTAAGATTATAGAAATTTAATTTAATTAAATGATAAAGATCAATTAATTAAGGTCAAATAATTAAATAAAATTAATTATTTAATTAATATTAGGAAAATAGTGAAATGATGAAAATATTATTAGATTTGATCAAGAATTAGAGGAATAAAGATGATTAATTTTAAATAGGTAACATATTATTTAATTAATAGAGAAATAATTAGTAATTAGTGAAAACTTGTAAGTTTGGGATAATTTTGGGTGTCTACACCTACCTATAGCATTCTCATTAGGATAAGTCATAGACTTATGAGTTCATTTGATCATGAGTCCTCTTTGTTTCCTAGGATTCTTGATGAGACCTAGATGACCACATATGCATGATGACCTTGCTATGATGTGACATAATTTTATATGATGATGTACCATCCTAGAAAGCTAGCACCTATATTCATATGTTTAGTAAGGCCCCATTAAGGCGATTTTTGCACAAGCTTGATCCAGCCACCTATCTCTAGTTATTTCAACATTTTCCTTTCATTCTCAACTCCCCATTTTAATTTGGGTATGTTTTCCTTGTTATAGAATGGCTTGGGTGTTGTATTTCAAGGTATAGAATTCCCTCTACTTTTGGGGTCAAATTTGAATTTCTAAATCTTGAAATTTTGTGAGAGGTATATAAGCTCTCTATCTCTCCTCATTTTGGTGTGTAGGTTCATTATGAAGCAATAAAGTTCAAGATTTGAAGGAAAGCATTAAAGATTTAGCATTCCTTAAGCATCCTAAGGTTTTTCAAAGGAAAATCATCTCCATTGTAGCAAGTCTCTCCCATAATGGCCAAGTAGAGGTGCTCTCAATCAAGAAAAAAGATTCTTTGACTATCCACCCAAATTCTTTATTCAAAGAAAGTGTTCAAACATAATAACAATTGAAGATCTTTAAGTAGCATTCAAATATCAATGCATTTGCGAACAGGTCATTGATTCCTTTCTACATTCCAAGGTTCAACAACTACCATTTGAGCAACATGCAAGCTTCTTCAGAAATATTTATGATATCAATATCCATTAATGAAGGTGTATTGATTTACAAAGAAGATCTAACATTTACCTATATATTTGCATGCTTTCCTTTATGCAATTTCATTTACATTTCAAGGTTGATACCTAAAGATGGGTTTGACAAAGGAAAACTCCTTTCCACCAAACAATTTCATGTTTTTTTAGTGTGTTGGAAAAAGAGATGAATCTATCAAAACTTAATCTGGAAAGTGCGAGAATTAATGAACTATCCTAAAATGTTTTAGACAAAATCATTGGGTATAGTCTGGTGTCCTCAGAATTGGTGCATCTTTTATGGCTTGTTTTATCTCTTAGAAAGAGATAGTTGGTTCTCCTTCCCAATCTATCTTGACACCTTTCTTTACCATCTTGGGAATAGGTATAATATTTTCTACAACGTTTGTAACGAATCTTCTCAAAAAGCTTACCTCTCGAAAAAAGACTGAATACCTTTTACATTCTTGGGCCTAGGAACTTTATCAGTAGCAACAACCCTTTCTAGATCTATCTTGAATCCATCCTTTGATACAATGTGACCAAGAAGCTTACCTCCTGTCACACCAAAAGCACGCTTTCTAGGGTTTAGAGATGAACATTATTTAGGAGCTCTAACAAAAAATCTTTTCATGCTGGTAAACCATAAGGAAAACATTAATAAAATGTAAAAATGCAACATCCATTGCTCTTTTAAATGTTTCCCAATGTTTGTTATTCTAAAAGGCATTCTTACCTACATATATGTTCTCCAAGTAGTAGTAAATGTTGTTTTGTATTGCTCAGATTCTTTAACCATGACCTAGTAGTAAATGTTGTTTTGTACAAAATCAAGCCCTAAAAGGCTATTAGGCCTTCACAATAATATAATGGTCACAAATCAAGAAACACATAACAAATGTCAATTCCCAAAGGTTTTTCCAACACTACTTAAGATCTTCATAAACACACTTAGGACCTGAAGTCGCCTATTTACGGTATAGCATCAAATAGTGGACGAAAAAAATTAGTTTATAGGACTGCCTTCCTTTCAAACTTAACGTCCAATAATTAAAATCCTGTTAGATAACTGAGAGGGGGGGGGAATCAGTTAACTCTTGTTAGCCTACAGTCCCAAACTCCCAAATGTATATGATCAAAATTTTCAAACAAATAATCAACTTGATAAGTTATCAAAAATAACTTTCAGTTCATCTACTGATTGGCAGTCATTTAAATATTGTGTTCACCGATTAATCCAAATACAAAATGTGTAAAGTAAAATAATAATCTAATCACATCAAATACACATAAGACATAGATTTTAACGTGGAAACCTTGTTAAGGGAAAACCCACTTGGAACTGGTAACCCAAAATATTTCAGTCTTCTGAAGTGAGCTCGGTTAGGAGCCAACCCTATTAAAGGTTACAAAACACACTGTGAGGTGTGACATGGTTAAAGGATTTATCACTAATAGTTAACTCTTGACTACCATTCACTATGGGGTCAACAAGAAAACCAACAACATTCTTTGAACGTCATATTGAAATTCAAAAAACTGTTGAGTCCACTCGGTTAAGAGATTTAGTTGTAACAATGGTTAAATTGATACAGTAATTATCCTATTCAAATACAACTTAGATTGCAGATTTTCAGATCTATGCTAAGCTTAAAATACCTCCTCTGATCAATAATCACTTCAATCCTTCATATCCTTTAACCTATTGAACTTGGTGAATAATACCCTAACGCTCGACGGTACCTTTAGTTCTTCTCGGTTCTACCTGTAACCAGTTTGATCAGTAGTACATGAAAATAGTCATTTCACACGATTTCTCCTGCAGTGTCAATAAGCTCCAAATAATAATGAATCTCACGTCTCTATAAATAGATGTCATAAACCATTTTATTCTTATCCATTAGATTTTGCCTCTTAATCTCCATTGTTCAAATGAAGTAGTGACACAAAAAAATGAGCTCCAAGATAGGTCCCCAAAAGCTCTATAATATTTTCAAACTGCAATAATGCTTCCTATATATCATGAGTTAGAATTGCACATACATGAAATTTTTTTCCAAAAGAAAGTCTCTAAAAGTCTCTGCATACATGAAGTAAAACTCCCCCTCAAATGAGTTGAAAAAACTCATTAAGTACAAACTACCCTCAACCTCCTAGGGTCGGTTGCAAGAAAATAGCCCCCCAAAAAGGACACTCCTCTCTCTAAAATGAAGTCCAACACATGAAAAAGTCTCTCAAAGTCATTAACACACTTAAGACTAACTCAAACCACCCAAAAAATGTTCCAACCGGTCATAAATAACTTCCAAAATGTAGGAGAAAGTTTGACCTCCCTATATTCTCTCATAGTGTCTGCAAACTATTGCAGCCTCCAAGAAGAAGTTCACAAGATCATCAAAGGTCATAAATTAACCTGTATCCCTCCAAAACTTATTACTATTGCATTTTTCTAAAAGATTTTAATAATTAATAATTGATTTATAGAATTTATCAATTAATAATTATTAAATTAAAAAATGAAAAAATGAAAAGCAATAATAATATGTTTATATATTTAATAATATAATAATATATTAAGAAAATATATTATTACATTCTTAAATAAATAAACATCAACAATGATGTTTCAAATGCAACCAAAATGACATTGGCAACGAAATTCAAAAAACATTGAAATGTAAAAAATGGCAATACATAACCCGCCAACCCTAAAATTGCATCATTCTTCTTTTAGTGTTTAGGAACTTTCCGAGCTGAAGAAGTGGTCGACAAGGGTTTGTATACAACCATGATAGTTCACTGGTCGTTTCAAAGGTTCTCTTTGAAGTTTTCCTTTTCGATGTTTGTAGATTGTACATGATGCGAATGTAAGTGTCGTAACTTGAAAGAAAGTTGGCTTACTGTGATTTTCATGAAGATCTGTTTGCTGTATAACCGCGTGTTTCTCTGATATTTATCTTTCATGAGGGTGAAGTCTTTTCTTGCTGGGTATGTCCTTAACTTCCAGAAGTTGTGGAAACTTTTCCATAAAACATTTTGAAAAGCTTTTCCAGTTTTCATGTTTGCATGATCTTTTTTGTACGTTTTGTCATTTCTTTAAGTTGAATCTAGTGCTTAGATGCTTCATTATTTGTCTCTGCAACACAACGATAGGGTTGACTAGTATCCTAGAGATCTTTAGGAGGCTTCGAAGATTACTGCTTCCTATTATGATCATTATGATATGCTCATTTTTTCTTTTATAAGGACCTTCATTTGTTGTTACAGAATTATTGCACACCTCCAGCCCTTATGAATTTCAACTTTCCCATACATTATAAGTCTTTTGATACTTTCAGCAGCACCATTGCATCTTCATGTACCATCATATTTGCTATTTTTTGAGAAAAGACTGCATTTTGAAGACATAAAATGCAAGATTTTTTTAAAATCATGACATTTAACATCAAATCAAATAGTGGCACGCAAAAGAATGAACTCTAAGATAAGTCTTGAATAGCTCTTTAATATTATTACATACTCGTTAAAAAAATAGTTAGAAAAACTTTTTAAGTACAAACTACCCTCAACCTCGTGGGGTCGAATGCAAGAAAATAGCTCCCAAAACAAGACACTCCACTCTCTAAAATGAAGTCAAACACATAAAAAATTCTCTGCAAATCATTAGCACACTTATGACTTACTCAAACTACCCAAAAAATGCTCCATACGCTCATAATGACTTCCAAAATCTAGGAGAAAGTAAAATAACACCTCCCTATATTCTCTCCTAGTGTCTGCAAACTAACTGCAGCCTCCAAGAGGAAGTCACCAATATCATCAAAGGTAAAAAATTAATTCTTATCCCTCTAAAACTTATTACTATTGCATTTTTCCTAAAATATTTTAATAATTAATAATCGATTTATAGAATTTATCAATTAATAAATATTAAATTACTAAATTAAAAAAAGAAAGAATGAAAAGTAATAATAATATTTTTATTTTATTAATAATATGATAATATATTAAGGAAATATATTATTACATTCTTAAACAAATAAACATCGGCAAGGATGTTTCTAATGCCACCAAAATGACACTAGCAACAGAATTCAAAAAAATATAAAACTGTAACAAAGGGAAATTACATCATTCCTCTTTTAGTGTTTAGGAACTTTTCGAGTTGAAGAAGTGGTCGACAAGGGTTTGAATGCCACCATGACAGTTCACTGATCATTTCGAAGGTTCTCCTTGATGTTTTTCTTGCCATTGTTTGCAAAAGGCTTTAATGAATAAGCATCACCATGAAGTATTCACAGAAAGAACCTGATGTAAATCTTTGGGTATTTTTTGATATATGTATAATGTCACTAAAAATGCTTATTTTCACTCAAAGGTGAAAATCAAACACTAAATAAAAATTATAGAAATAATATATGTTAACAGATAGAAATAAACATGAACAGAGTAAACGGTGTCACAAAGAACACATTTAAATCATGGATTTGGAGCATAGTTGGACATCGATGATTCAATCTATTCATCCCATTCTCTTTTATTCATCCATTAAACGAAAAAACTAAGTATTATGAACAACAACATTAATTCAAATTTGAGTCACACTCAATTATCAAAGTAAAAGGGGGAATTCCAACCAAAAATTTGTCAATCCTTTGCATTGAGTTTCATATTAGAACATATAGTCCTTTGGTCTCCTCTAAGATGGTTACAAGAATTCATTCATTAAATTTCCCAAAATAACCAGTCTTAATTAAAGTTTTAACAACCAAAGATAAATATAGAAAAGAAAATTTCATATCATGATAAATGTCAAGGTACTATGGTATTTCTTCCACTTGCCACCACCATTTTTGTTTCTACCGCTTTCTTTTGGGCTTCCTATACTTACTGGTAGGTCCAAATAGTGTTTGTTGCCTCAGTAATATCATCGATCTCAAGTACTTCAAAATTTGTGTTGTGAATAGTTGAGTAGGCAGTGTGTACCCTAACTTCTTTGGCTTTAGCAAGGAAGGTCTGATGATGGTTCACACACCAAATCGGAGTAGCATTTATTCTACTAAACCTATCATGGTCTACCATATTAAAGATTTGAAGATTAGTGGTATTATCAATATTCTTCAAGTATTGGTTTTTGAGTGTATCCATTGTCATAGCCTCAGATTGATCTTTCTACTTAAGATCACACCCAATATAATGGAAATAGGTTTGACATTTCAATCATTTCCTTGGACTCTTGACACTGGATGTTATACATTCAAGCTTATAGCCCATACTAAAAAAACCACTTCTTTACGGATTGATCCTCTGATTAAAGAATTTTTAAGCTTATAGCGGTGGAAATATTTAAATCGACTATATCTCTAATTAACTTCATATTACTTCTAGAGATGAAATCCTCTTCTTTATCTATTCTTATCTCATCCACCACTACATTTTTAGCTTGTATTATGGCAAAGTATGACTCATTGAACATTTCTATGAATGGGATCTAAGACTGAATTCGAGGAAGGAGCCAATTGAGGAGAAAGGGGAGTCAATAAGGACTTCAAGCTTTCTGACAGTAAATAAACTATCATTTTGATTTTCTCTTTGTCCATCTTAGATTTCTTCAACCTTTTAGGAACCAAGTTGTTGGAAGAGTGCCATAGGCCAATGTCTTTTGTTGGTTCGTGATTCTACAGGGTTTACTCATGAAAATGAAACCAATCTACCCACCCAAATATATAAGGGGAATCCAACTTATATGATCAATACTTTGATGGACTTGGACCAACTAACAAGGCACTCTAAAACCCTACTGCACTTTAGGCTTTGCAACACCAAGGAGGGTAATCATTTGATTCTCATATAATCTTTGCACCAAACTTACAATCTGAATCAATTAAGCTGATAAATCTCATTTCAGACTCAACATAATTGAGGAGATACTAAACAATGGGTAATTGTTTGTTGATACTCAACTTAAAATGGAGCATGAGATAGATAATTTCTTTAACTTCAATACACAAAATATTAAGATAAACTTCATTATTTTTCAAATATGTTGTGAAAAATAGATGAATCTGAACAAGGAAAAACCAATAAACATTAAAACTCAGATTAGTGCCCTATTCCATTGGCTTTATTGTAAAATTTGCATAAATCAATACTTTACAATAAAAATTTACTTAATAACTTCTAGATCAAAAATAACATTGCATCACAATGTATTTGAACAATATTTATGACCTAAACTGCTTATCAAAATCCTTGAATGAACCCTATGTATCTGTAATTTAAATACTTAAGAATTTTAATTAATTCTTTGAATGAAAGCCTGAATCAAATCACATACATGTCATAACAATGTATTGAATTAACCAAATCTTTGATCAAATTAAGACAAAACACATAGAACTCAAACAAAAGAGAGAGATAGGCTAGATCAAATAAACTTTCACCTAAGACCCAAAAACCTAAACTAATAGACTCTATCATAAAGGAATTCAAAACCCTTGTCTCATGGTCTTGATTCCCTTTAATGGAATAAGAGAGCAAAAAGCTATGAGCCTGAAGAGACACATGTCACAAAACTATTTGACAAAACAATTACTCCTAAGAAGCCTAAATAAGACAAAAGA
Organism: Chamaecyparis obtusa; assembly: GCA_027943335.1. Lineage (NCBI taxonomy): Eukaryota > Viridiplantae > Streptophyta > Pinopsida > Cupressales > Cupressaceae > Chamaecyparis > Chamaecyparis obtusa. The sequence continues at coordinate 5,991,796 of BSBK01003345.1, forward strand.
GGCAATCGATTGTCAAAATATTTCTTTCGTGCCTTGTTACATCATGTATTTTGATGAGTATTTGATTTCATGACCAATGAGTGTAAGGAGAAAGCTTTGGAGATGATACTTAATGCTTCAAAAAAGTGATGTGCTGGAAAAACTACTAGCTTAACTAACCATATGTTGTCCTCTTACTCCTCAACATAGATTGCAACCCATGCATCATACTCCTCATTTGTAGGCCAATCAAAACTCATCACCTCATTTGGCACCCTCTTGTATGGGGTATATTTGACAACACATTGATTTACCTCTTTTTTCAAAATTGTCTAAAGATATACCAATGTTGATGATCATATCCATATTTTCTCCCAAGAACCTTTTACATTCTCCAAAGTTCCTTGTATCCAAATCATCACGAATTCTATCCACTTTGTCCTCCAATATAGTGTTAGAATGATTTCAGAATAATTGAGAGTGGGGGGGGTGAATAAGTTATCCTCAGGTCCTAATGTACCAGTTGAACTTTCAAATTCTTCAACAAACTTAGATCTATTCAGCATTCAACTCGATCTCTATAGAATATATCTGTAACATAACACTATTAGTCAACTGTCCAAAAGTAATTAACTTGTAGAATATAAAAATTTCAATAACATAACACATCAAATAACATTCACACAAGTATAACACCAAGATTTAACATGGAAACCCAATTTGGGAAAAAACCACCTTTAACATGCTACTAAATTTTCAATCTTCTAAAGTGGGCTCTTTGAGAATCCAACCCTGTTAAAGGTTACAATATACACTATTTGGTGTGACCCCGTTAAAGGATTTAATCACCCTGTTAGGAGTGGACTGGTTGAAGTGCTTAAGAACATTCCATTAGAATATCACCTAGATTAAAGGGTTTATAAATGACTGTTAGGTCAACCTTGATTAAAAGGATTTTGACTGATACAATGGTTAGAAAGAAACAATAGGTTCGGATATGAAATATATAACTCACTTTGCAAATACAGATCTAATAAGCTCATATGTTGATTTACAAACTGGCCTTCATTGTCATCTCCAACTTTGATTTCCTTCAAGCTTTTACCTATCTCTTTCTCAACTTTTGTCAAATACCACTTAAACAACTGAAAGACATCAGATTTTTCTTTAAGAAACATTAGAGTCATCATTCTAGAATAGTCATCGACAAACATAATGAAATATTTATCACCATAGTAGCTTTTTACTCCAATAGGTCCACAAAGGTCAGTATGAACCAACTCGAAAATATCATTAGAAGTATTGGCTTTTCTCTTGAAACTAGATTTAGTCATTTTTCCTAATTGACATTGCTTACACATTACATTCTCAGGTTTCTTCAATCTTGGTAACCCTCTTACTCTTTTCATCTTACTAATACTTACCAAATTATCAAAGTTCACATGATACAACCTCTTATGCCATAACCATATATCATCAAATCGTGCAAACAAACATGTTTCTTCAGATAAATCTAGATAGAAAAAATTACTTCTTGTCTGCTCTCCACTTCCAATTAGCTCATCGGTGGTATCAAATATTTTAGCCTTTTTATGATGAAACTCAACTCGGTAACTTGAATTGTTCAACTGTGCAACACTCAACAAATTATAGTTAAGACCTTCAACCCAATAAGCATTGTCACATCTAATCTTTTTTGTCAATTTTATTGATCCTTTTCCTTTTATAAGACATGGTGCATCATTACCAAACTTAACATAGCTAGAAGCTAGTGTGTCTCACATTTGCTTTGCAGTAGTGTTTTCCTTAATGTCTTCAAATTCAAAATAGCTTAGGGCTGATACAATTTCCAACATTTCTTGATTGTGTTCTTATGTTTCCTTCATCTCCTGAGCTATCATAGGTGTAGTTTCTGGTATATAGTCATGTTCCACATAATGTCTCATTGAATCTACAATACCAGCTAGGTGTAGCTTCATCAAACTTTTCCATGCAGGGAAGTTCTCCTTATTCAACTTTGGTACCTCCTTTTTGTACATCCTTATCTTTAGCTTCAAGTACCTTCAAAAAATTTATTTGCAAGAACCAATAGCTCTAATACCAAATGTTAGAATTATTTTAGAATAACTGAGAGTGGGGGGGGGGGGGGGAGGTGGAGGGGGGGTGGGTGAATCTATTATCCTCAAGTCCTAATATACCAATTGAACTTTCAAATACTTCAACAAACTTAGATCTATTCAGCATTCAACTCGGTCTCTATAGAATATATCAGTAACATAAAACTTGCATTCCACTATCCAAAAGTAATTAACTTGCAAAATATAAAACTTTTAACAACATAACGCATAAAATAACATTCACACAAGTGTAACACCAAGATTTAACGTGGAAACCCAATTTGGGAAAAACCCACCAGTAACATGCTACTAAATTTTCACTCTTCTGAAATGAGCTCTATGAGAAGCCAACCCTTTAAAAGGTTACAATACACACTGTTAGGTGTGACCCTGTTAAAGAATTTAATCACACTATTAGGTGTGGCCTGGTTAAAGGGCTTAAGAACATTCCATTAGAATATCACCTTGGTTAAAAGGTTTACAAATGAGTGTTAGGTCAACCTTGATTAAAAGGATTTTGACTGATACAATGGTTAGAAAGTAACAGTAGGTTTTGATTTGAAATATATAACTCACTTTACAAATATAGATCCAATAAGCTCATATGCTGATTTATTAACTGGCCTTCATTATCATCTCCAACTCTGATATGCTCAGAAATCCCTTCAAGCAAACACCTCAACTTTTCTTAGCTCTTCTCAACTCTTCTTTAGCCTTCTGCTTAGGTTTTTTCCAATCAATAACATCAACCTTCCACCTCTATTCAAAATGAAAAAATAGGTCATCCTTATACCTCCTTGATAGGTAGATTAATCTTTTGCCACTTAATCATCTCTGTAGCTCTTCGGTTTAGGTCATATTCATCAAATTAGTCCATCATTTCATTCTCATTCTCCTGCTAGATACTTTTCAAAACTTCTTCTTGAATCCATAATAAAATGGATTACCATGTGTTAAATGCTTCAGGTTGATCATCCTTATCTTCAATACATTTTCCATATCCCAAGAAATCAACTATTTCGACTAGGATTCTTGATTCCTTCACAAACTGTAAATTACTATCACTTGGCCAATATTGTGTTCTTCTACTTGGTCGTCACTGGATAACTCGGTCATCACTAAACTTGTCTTCTCGACAATCACTCAGTTAATTCTCTGATGCTTGACAAATTTCTAATGCTCGGTCAATACAAAAATTTTCTTGGCTTATACTGGCACTCGGGCAATACTAACATCACCCGGCTTACATTAAATTTCTTCTCTTTTGCTCAGTTAAGCCTATGCTGGTGACTATACTGGGGAGAGTTGTTGACAATTTGCGTTGTGAAGATACCCCAAGATTATTTTTTTGCACACCATAATTGAATGATATATATAGAATTTACTAGAAGAAAATAACTTAAGAAACAAGTATTTCCTAAAAATTTGAGGTAGAGACTCTATTGTATTTTGATGAAGTTATGATTGGGATTATCCTAGTCATTAATGACTTTGTTTAGGGAAGGAACTTAGAAAAATGTTCTCTCTCACCATTGAAAGAGGGGACATTGTTATTTCAAAATGTTCTAGCCAAGCCAAAAGAGACATGACATTCGAAGTGAGGCCATTGGACCTGAAAAGGTTTCAGTGCAGTTTTAATGATTTATATTTGAGACTTTCATACATTGCACCCAAATTCTATGGAGAAGGTGGTGAATCTGATCTCAATCATCTAGATGCTTTCTATAGGTTCACACATACCTACATGGTGGATTCATAAAGTTATGTAATGAGGCTTTTTGTTAGAACCTTGAAAGATTTTGTAAAGGAGGCATATGACTTATTTCATACACAAATTATTTCATCATGGAGGGATTTGGAGTAGTGGTTCCTTTCTATTTTCCATGATGTAGATCATGAAGAAGAGGACTTGTGTGAAAATTATAGTTGCAACATGGAAGAAGGTCCTAACATGTCTCTGCTTGATGAATTTCTCAATTTGGAAAGGTATGAAGTTGAGTCTACAAGCCATTTGATCATAAGGATGATAAGTATTTATCAAGAGATACCATCAGACACCATGCCTTCATGCAATAAATTTCTAAAAAACTTCATGAGTTAGGAATTTCACTAGATGATCCTTATTCGGAGTTTCTTTTTCAAAGATTAAAAGAATATGCAAAAATGAAACAAAAACATGATGATGTTTCAAATTTAAGTGAACAAGAAATTTTTGGACAATTTGAGGAGAAAGGAGAAAATATCTTCTATGAAAAGGAAGTAGATCAATAATATGCTATAGAACCAGAATCCTATATGTCTCCCTTGGATGAATTTATGAATACAAAAAGATAAGAAGATGAATCTTCGGTACAATTGATCATGAGGATGTTTCATATTTATCAAGAGATACATTCAAATGTCAAGCCTCCAATGTATAATTTCTTAGGTGCCTCCTTTGTACCAAGATTAGCCTCTTCCAAATCACTAAGACTTTTGGTAACATTAGTGTTCCTCAAATTATCTTGATTATCAAAATCTCTTTCTAACACTACCAAGCCTTTTGGACCTTGTTTATTTTTAACTCTATAACTTCATTACAAAATACAGTTTTCATCTCCATCAGTCATTTCCAAATAAGCATTAAAATCAATTTCCTAGCCATCGTATTCTTGCTCACAATTAAGAAACTCAATATATCCCGATCATCTTTAAATATCTCCCATCTTTCCACATTATCTAGGGAAGATGGTCTAGTTTTTACCTCTACCTTGGAAATTCCTTGAAAATTTAAGTCATTAGGATATAATGCAATGTTGTCCAAGAAATCTTCCATCTTGTTATAACTTCTATCCATCAAATCAATCCCAAAAGCATCAAAGTACTCTATCTCATGTCAAACTACATTTTGTTATTGTTTTTATGCTTTATGCTTTGATGTATATTTGGATCTAACTTGGGACACAACTAACTCTGAATCTCCTGTAACCTTGAGATTCTTAATACCATATTTTCTGCTAATCTTAATACCAATACCGCCAGTGGCAGAGGATTCCTGCCACTGCAGGTCCTACTGCCACTATGGCAGAGCCTGCCGTGGGTAGGACTGTCATTCGTGGCAGCGCCTGCTGTGGCAGGGACATCCGGCCGGGAAGGATGGGATGAGGTGTGGGTCCCGCTGCTGGTCCTTTTAAAAGGGACCTTTAAAAAAATGTCATGCGATGTTTTTTTGGTATTTTTTTAATAATTTTTTTAAATTATTTTAATAATTAGTATATTAATTATTAAATATATTAATAATTAATATATTAATTATTAGTATATATATTATTTAATGATTTAATAAATAAATTAATTTTATTTGTTAGTTTTTAGTTGTTAATAAATTTAGTTATTATAAAATGCATTATTTAATTAAAATAGTTAATACATTTAAAAAATTTGTATGTATGAGTTATTCTATTAAATAATATGTTTATTAGTTAATGTTTATTAATTAATAATTTGGTTTCTAACGATGTAATATACTCCTGAATCAGTTTAATTAAGTTAATCAACATTAACGTAATTGTTAAATTAATCAACTAATAGTTAATTAATCGCTTTGGAAATGTTGATTTTTAATTAGTTCGATATATATAAGAGTGTCATTGAATGGTGTTAGAGATGGGTTAATTTTTTTATTGTTCAAATGACTTTTAATTTAAGTCAACACAATTAAGTTATTGGTATGGGGTGACCTTAGGAATCTATTAATTGTAACAAGTTATTAGCGTCCACTAAGTCTAGTTGATGTATGACCATAGGGGAAATTTGTAGAGCGTTAAAACCTAGCTCAATGTGGAGAAACTTTGGGTAAGATTTTAATAAAGGAACAAACTTGGTTATTAAGCTCCTCATTGCTAGTGAAGGATGCTTCTTGTAGAGAGTTTTGTCTAATTTTAATTATATTTTTACTTACTATGTTTATATTTATGCTCATGCAACATAGAGTACGAACATCTCACTAGATTGAGATTAAGACCAAGTTAGTAAACCGACTCTCTCCCCGGTGTAACCGTGCAACTTTAGTCAGCATTTAACCTTTAAACATTATCTTGTACCCTTTTCAAAAAAAAAAAAGTTGGTGTGATTTTGAGTGTAAAATTTATGGGCATGACACAATACCAATGCTTCATACTCTACTATATTATTTGTACATGTAAAATCTAGAGTAAATGAAAATTTGTAAGTTCTCCCACTAGGCGAGATCAATAAAACCCATGCACCTGGCCCCTCTTTAGAACTTGCACCATCAAAATACATAGTCCAGAAGTTGACCTCATTAGATAAGTTTTTTACATCTTGTTTTAGTAGTATAGGTTGCTTCTTCTCTCCTAGTATCAATTCTTCCACTTTGAATGCATTTATATCAGCATCCACAAAAAAATCATATTATCATCTATTTGTTGTTCAATAATATGGGAAACTCTTGGTTCTCTCTCAATATTCACATGCTTATCATCAATATAAAAGGTAGAAAAAGCTAAATCACATTGTAAACTACCTCCCATATCTGCACTCCACTTTATAGATAGTAACATTCCATAATGAGGTGTAATGTCAACAACTAATACAATCATTCTCAAATCCTTTTCTGGGAATGCATCTAATTAATAAGAAAGATCCTCAATAGTACCTATAAAATGCATTTCTCTAGATTCCAATGCAATACATCTCCCTCTAGTTGTATCCACCTTCAGACCTAAGGATTCCATAATCTTAAAGGGCATTACAGTATTAGATGCACTAGAATCTATCATGCAATTCTTCACAACTTTTCCAATGACAATAACACTTAAGAAAAATGGATCAATGTTTTCGAGGTATGCATTCATTCTATTATCTTAATACATCTCAGGTATTTCAGAAGTAATACCCTCAACTTCTTTACCTTTCTTTTCTTCTATACTTTTCCCTCCCTTTGCTAAACTAAGTTCATCAATCTATTTTACTTTTATAGATGAAGCACCATTTATCCAAGCCATTGCCTTCTCTTTGTGCTAATCTATTCTCATCATTTCTAACAAAGATACCTTAATAGTTATTTATGAAATCAATTGCAACATATGAACAGGTGTATAATTTAGAAAATTAACTTTCATACATAATTTCTCATCTTCAATTTTTAGCCTTTTTCCTTCAACTTCTAGTCTTTGCTTCAATTCCTCTCCAGAAAGTGTAGAAGGTATGTCATTTATATTTATCTTCACCTTAGATGAAGTAGCAATATTTAAACTTTCAGCAGCACCATTGCATCTTCATGTAGCATCATATTTACCATTTTTTGAGAAAAGACTGCATTTTGAAGACATAAAATGCAAGATTTTTTTGAAAATCATGACTTTTAACATCAAATAAAATAGTGGCATGCAAAAGAATGAACTCCAAGATAAGTCTCGAATAGCTCTTTAATATTATTTCAAACTACACTGATGCTTCTAATATATTATGAGTTAGAATTGCACATACATGAAAACTGTTCCCAAAAGAAAGTCTCTAAAAGTCTCTACATACATGAAGTAGAACTCCCTCTAAAATGATTTAGAAAAATGCATTCAGTGCAAACTACCCTCAACCTCCTAGACTGGATGCAAGAAAATAGCTCCCAAAACAAGACACTCCACTCTCTAAAATGAAGTCAAACACATGGAAAATTCTCTACATCTCATTAACACACTTATGAATCACTCAAACTACCCAAAAAATGCTCCAATTTCTCATAATGACTTCCAAAATCTAGGAGAAAGTAAAAATACACCTCCCTATATTCTCTCCTAGTGTTTGCAAACTAACTGCAACCTCTAAGAGGAAGTCCCCAATATCATCAAAGGTAATAAATTAACTCTTACCCCTCCAAAACTTATTACTATTGCATTTTTCCTAAAATACTTTAATAATTAATAATTGATTTATAGAATTTATCAATTAATAAATATTAAATTACTAAATTATAAAAAAGAAAGGATGAAAAGCAATAATAATCAGTGCCCTCAAAAACTTTTAACTTCAAACTTAATCAACAAATAGTAGTAAACTAGTCTATCCAACTGAGTCCATTGTATTCATCATTCATTCAATTAACTTGTAAATGTCAATTTCATGAAAAACAAATACAAATTCAATCACATAACATAAGTATTTTGGTTACGCAGAAACCCTTGTTAGAAGGTAAAAACTGTAGTGGGGATGACACCCACAAATTCTTCACTACTGCAGATAATAAAGTATGCTGGTTAAGGCTACAAGTTGTGATCACTGCTGATGATCTTACCCTATTAGGAGTAACAATAAGATCAGCTAGATCTACTTGGTTAAAGGATTTTAACAACACTACTTGAGTGTGTACTCAGTTAAGAGATTTACAACAAGACTGTTAGGTCTACTCTATTAAGAGATTTTGCTAACTCTATTACAATGATTAGATAATAACATAAAGTATCTGTAAATGACAACTTAACTTTATCTGAATTAGATCTATGAAGTATCAAATATATATCACTTCAATGTGTGGATATCTTGCCTCTATACTGCTTGGTAGCCTTGACTGATTTAGAATAATCTGAATATCTCTAATTTCTGCTCAACTTTGTCTGGAAACTGATGTCTTGAAGATGACTACTTGATTCAAGATCTCCTTCTTGTCCTTCACACACATATGTCAAAATGACATGAAATGCAAATATATAGCATACTGCTATGACCGCCTAACCTTCATGACCTAATTAAGTTTACATCATCTTAGGAAAACCCTAAGATCTAGGGTATACAAAAATAACCTAGATATAACAATTACATAGAGATCATCATCACATTTAATGATTACATCTACAATAAATGATCCTCGATCTTGGTAAAACATTTTGTGATTATGTTGTAACCGTTTGCATAGATAAATGTGCCAAAATTGATTACTATGCCATTTCCTAGATTGCTCAGTAAACACTATCAATACTACTCAATGAATATGCTAGTGCTCGATGTCCAGTCTGCTCGGTGTTTACAGATGCTCGGTATCGGTATACACTGATGCTTAGTAAAATTTCTCTGATTCTCAGTTAAAATTGTTTCCTTTTAGTTCTCGATACTGCCTTGAGACTACTCGGTATGAAGGCTTATATAGTTAACCGACTAGCATATGTAGCTTGTAGTTCTTCCTTTTACCAACTGAATAGCATAGGTAACCGACTGATCTTCTTTGATACTAATGACAATACTTAATGGTCAAATAGAGATAACAATCTCCCCCTTTGGCATTAGTATCAAAACTTTGTAATTTAGAAAGACCTGATATCTCAGAAAATGTTCTAACTTCTCCATATATACATAGATAGCTTTTCTGTCAACATTTTCTGTCGCTCAGTGCATGCTCTTGGTATATGTGTAGTACACTTATCATATAATTACACAATTTGGCATATACATTATGTTTTCCCCCTTTTTGATAATAATGCCAAACTCAAAATTGTGTACTTACCGTTTATCAAATATGTGCTAGTGGGTTTTCTTCAAAGAGTCTAAGAGGTTCGCCCATTCCTCTTTCAAGTTGGTTAGAGCAATGTGCTCAAGACCAACTTGTGCATGCATGTCAAAGATGTTTTCCAACACAGAAATTTCTGGTGTTGCAACTAAAGCTTGTGCTTTGACTATATGCTTCTCAAATATTTTAAGATGGGTAAGCATCTCTGTTTGTAGCTCGGTGACTTGGTTACTTATCATGTCCTCTTTCTTCCTCAAATCTTCTCTTAACCACCTAAGTTCTTGAACTTTGAGTATGTGTTTATTAAAATCATTTGGCTCGGTTAAGGCTGCTTGTGCACTGGCTTGGATTTTGGTATCTACCTATTTTATCTTTTCACTGATCTCAACAATGAAGTTCTCCATAGTGCAAAGCTTTACCAACATCTAAATAATTGTCTGAGTAATAGATTGAATGTCAGTTATTACCTCAGATAACTTTACTTTATTTATTGCCACTTCTTGTATGATTTTATCTACTAGTTTGTTCTATATTTTAGATTCTGCCCTCTCTTCAATTCTCTTTTCCGCTTCGATGTCTGGGGCATTGATTTCTTGTGAAAGTGTAGCAAGTTGGTCCATAATTGGTGTATCTTCATTGATTTGTACCTCAGGTACAACCTTTTGTAAGATGTCTTTTACATTCTCTAAGATTTCCTTTCTCTTGCATTCCTTCCCCAACTTCTCCTGATCTTCTTTTCTTATACAAAGCTCTCCATATTTTCTCAAGTCTTCAGGGTCTAGGGTCCTCAGGTCACATTTTGGTATAACAATGACTTCTTCAAGTGTGACTGGCCCTTTTCCATGTTTCTTCTTCTTCTTCTTTGGCTCTTGAGGTGAGTTATTAACAAATGAAATGATTGCTTTCTCCTCAACATTATGCGTTTCATGCCCGATTGACATATTATCCTCCTTTTTCTACTCCTCAGTAACTTGTGTGTCAGTTGACTGAGATGGATCTTCTGATGTAGTGTTAGGTGGGTTTGTCTCGGTTGCCTTAGGGTCATCTTGGCCTTGTGTTTCTACCTCTTTTGCCTCAGGCTTCTTTGTCTCTACTGGTGTACTAGCTCCTTGATCCCTTGATGTATCCATTGGTTGCTTGGGGATTGAGCCTTCAGGTTTCTCCTTAGAGACAATTTCAACTACTTCCATCAGGATAGCTAGTTCACTCGGTAAAGATTTTATTGCTGGATCAGTAAGTGTACCTTCATCTTGTGTTTTGGCTCCAGCAATAGTCACATCTTCACTAGCATCTTGATCATCAAGATCACAATTTGTGATGTCCTCAATGAGTACATCAAGTGCAGTGTTGTCTATGATTTGGATCTCAGCTTAATCTAGTACATCCTATATAAAGATCAACTCCTTAGTGCCAAATATAGTATCAGGTATCTCGGTATCTGATATATCTATCTTGTTTTGTTTCAGTGCCAGGTCTGCATCATTAATGTGAAGTCCCTTTCCTTTTTTCTTCAGCTTCTTCTGAGAAATTTTGGCTAATTCCATCTTTTCTGCTTGCTCTTGATCATGAACTATTAAGGTCCAGATGAGTTGACTATTCTCATCTATGTCTGCCATATTTTCATCGAGTATCTACATTTCCCGGTTCTTCACTCTAAACCTCTTTGAGTATTTACTCATGTATTCCTCAATTTTAGGGACAGACAATTGAGGTATTGCCAAAGCTAGGGATTGTTCCCTCATTCTCTTCTCGGTATCTAAGGTATAGGACCATTTTTGTGAAATTCTTTCCTCTAGTGCCTTAGGTAGATGTTTGGAAAATTCAATGGGAACTCATTTGAATTGAATCATCATCTAGATGATTTCCTCTTCAAGTTTATTCTGATCTTCGGTTGATAGGTGCTCAAATTGACTAATTTTAGGATCACTCATTTCACCATTCTCAATTATGTCTTCTTCTACTTCATCAATTGATCTACTCTTATTACTAACAACTTTAAATTGATTATTGTCATCTTCTTCATCATCTAAATCATCCTTACCCCTAATCATCTTTCTTCTTTTTCTTGGGACATTAGCAATAGTTTTAGTACCTCTTTTTGTGTATGTCTTGGTTGGTGATGCTCCCTTTGGTCTTGAAAACTTCACAACTCCTTTCTTCGATGGTGGTGAGGCTATAGTTGTAGACCTTGTACATGCCCTTATTTCCACATCTAACTGCTTCTTCTTTGGAGTTGGTGAAGGGGAAACTGGTGTAGAGTCTGTCTTTGTCTCACTCAGTTTCTTCACTATCATGAGGCTTGTTAGTTAGCATTAACTGAACTTCAGTTGCAACTTCAACCAGTGTACTATCAGATGATCCAGTATCATCTCCAAACTTCTCTACAAGAGTCTTCATCATTTTCCTTGATTTCTTTGTTATCTTACTGATAACAAGGCCTATTTTAATTCTTGTCTTGGCTTCCTTGTATGTTCCAAACCTTTCATCATTCACATCCTTTGGTGTAGCCAATAGAGCCTTAATTGATTTTGAAGAAAAATTAATATCTATTTCATAACCCATGGGGGCTAGCGATTTCAATGTGTGGTCGATATCTACAAGAAAACATATCTCCTGCTCATAGTCTCCTACTAGTTGACTGGGAATTTTGGTTTGAGAATTCATTCTACTCTTGAATTTTTCAAAGTAATTATCTAAGACATTATTGAGATAATTTCCCAAGCCCTTAATCAAATCTTAAATTTTTGTTATTGCTGTCTTTTCGGTTGTCCACTCTATATTAACGACTGAAGGAAAAAAATCTTTGCACATAGAAAAATATGAAAACTAGTAGGGATCCAAACTTACATGTGTTGGACTTCGCCGACTGGATTATTTTCATGCTCTCTTCAACTTGATTCAACAGAAGCTCAGATAGGTCAAACTGATAACCTTTCTTAACCATTCAGTAAGCAATGTCAACTTCTCTACAAGATACACTATTCTATCTGCTCGACTAAAAGATTTTATAGTCAATGAAATGCACTACATATTTCACCTCTAGGTCCTTGATTGTGCTCATCTTCAATGCTCAACCATACCACTCTGCTCTGCTATTTTTCTCAATATCTACTCTCAGTGCATTGCGAATTGCCTTCGCTTTATCTATAGTAGGATACTTGGTACTCATATGTATCATATTTTTGGTATTCTCTACCGGCTCATCCAACCATAACCTTCCATCATGAGACCGATTGAGAACAACCTTAATCCATTCACTCTTAAATTCCCTTAGAAAATTTACGGCATTTGTCAAACCGATTACTTCCAACTATTTGTATTCAGGTTTTAATATTCCATCTTCTCCGCAAAGCTTCTGATAAGCTGCATACATGTCAAAATCACCTATTTCACCTATCTTGCACTGAATGTATGATCTTACATCTTTGACTAATAGAACCCTAGGGGGTATGCTTGAAAAAGTTCCCACTAGATCAATTTTGGATGCAACTTCAGGGTGAAGTTTGTATCGAGGTTCATTACAGGTTGCAAACACTATCAAATTTACTTCCTCCTCCTCTACAAACTTAGATTTTGACATGGATGCCATTTTTCTTAATTTAGGGTTTCGGTAAGAACTATGAAACAACTCGGTAGTAACTATACTTACTCAGAAACAATGATGAACTTGCTCAGTAGATTTTGAAATAGCTCTTGAATGGTCCTAAAAATCTTTTCTCTTCAATCGCTCTCTGAAAGTTCTTTCTCTTCAAAATTTCTTGGTGAAGAAATAAACTAAGTTTTCTGTCTATTTATAACTTTTTCAAATTCCCGCTCAAAACACTTGTAATAAATGTTGGACCTACTTACATCTTGACGACAATTGTCAACTTAGTGATTACCACAAAATATCAACATCTCAGTTAACACATAACCTTTTCACTCAGTTAATATTGATACTCGGTTAACCTTGCATGATAGTCACTGACAGGTAACTCCTTACTCGATCTTCCATATACCAACTGTATGACTTTGTAATCTCAAAACAAATAAACCATAATGCATCTTAATTCATGCATATTTGGTATGTGTACATCAAATATAAGGAACTATATGTAAAATAAGGTCAATTTGAAATATTAGTTCCATACATACCTTTTTCACCTTAGGTGGACTTGCCGATGTCACCCAATACAATGGATGAGGTTTCACCGACTGTATTGCTTGACCCAACATTCTCATTTGATGCCTTTCTCCACATAGTATTTCTAATCCTCATGATATCTACAATTGTGTTTCCATTCTCAAAAACTTGTTCTTCTGGTGCTCGGTCTTTACAATCCTTACTTAGGTGACCGATTTTGTGACAATGTAAACATGCCATACCAGTACATGTCCAACTTCATGATTTTCCATCCCATCTTTTCATCATACAATTAGCTACAATATGTCCATACCTTCCACATAATATGCAGTTAACCCATGTGTTATTATCCCAAATGTAAGTATTACCTTGTCTTTTCAGTTGATAGGATTTGTTCGATCCTTTCGGTGTCTAGACTTGCTTCATCTTTGTTCTACATTCTTGTGAAGTGTGTCCATGCTTGTTGCAAGTATAACATAGTTTCTCCATGTGGGGTTTGTTAGGAGTCCTATTAAACTTAGATCTACACTCATATGCTTGATGTCCAAACTTATTGCAATTATAACAGTGACCATTGAACTTAGGAGTGGTTTTAGGTTTACCTTGTGCTTTACTCCTGCAAATGTTTGAAGTGTGTCCTGGTTTTCCATAATGATAGCATTTTAGTGTCTTAGGTCTTTGATTCTGATTGTTATTCACATGTCTAGCTTGATTGGATGATTCTCCTTGCTCGGTGTAGCCTAATCTAGTGGTGCTTCCAAGTCCTCTTTGACTAATCAGAAAACCATCAATTTTCTTTGAACCATCTTCAGCCTTTTTCATCATCTCATTGTGTTGTTGCTGCATCTTTACTTCATTTCTCAATTTCTCATTCTCTTCCCTGAGTACTCCAATATCTTCAAGTTTTCTTGACAACTCACCATTTACTTGGTTGATCTCTCGACTTACAATAATCATCTGATTGGATATTTCAAAGTGATGCTCGGTAAGTCTCAGTATCTTAGTTTCTTTTACTTGTAGTTGTCCAGTCATTTGTCTTCTCTCTTCAACAGCCAAATTCCTCTCTTGTTCAGCTTGTCTAGCATTGTTCATTACATCAATCATTCTCACAATTTGTGTCTCTTGACCGATCTGCAGCGCTTTCACTTGTTCAGTCAAATGGAGATTTTTCTCAGATAAATTAGATATTGCACTTTCAGAACTGTAAAAAATATTGCCTAAACTAGATCCTAAATTCTCAAATGGGTCATCAATCTCTTCTTCATGGTAGTTAGTCTCACACTCCCTGATAGCCATGTTCTTTCTCTGCACTAGTAACTTTTTCAATTCATCCTTAGCTTGTTTGTATTGCTCAATAAACATTTGCATTTGAATCTTTTGATTCTCTATCATTTTGTCCAACTTGTATATCTCCATGATTAGATCTTTACTCTTCAGTGGTTAAACCGTCCAATAAGTGATCTTTCTCTGATAACAATTGTTGGAATGGAGAGATAGGGTACTGAGAGGGGAGGGGTGAATCATTACTCTCAAAAACTTTTAACTTCAAACTTAATCAACAAACAGTAGTAAACTAGTCTATCCAACTGAATCCATTGTATGCATCATTCATTCAATTAACTTGTAAATATAAATTGCATGAAAAATAAACAATAATTCAATCACATAACACAAGTATTTTGGCTAAGTAGAAACCCTTGTTGGAAGGTAAAAATTGCGGTGGGGATGACACCCACAAATTCTTCACTACTATAGATAATAAAGTATGCCAATTAAGGCTCCAAGTTGTGATCACTTCTGATGATCTTACCTTGTTAGGAGTAAAAATAATATCATCTAGATCTACTTGGTTAAAGGATTTTAACAACACTACTTCAATTTGTACTCTGTTAAGAGATTTACATCAAGACTATTAGGTCTACCCTATTAAGAGATTTTGCTAACTCTGTTACAATGATTAGATAATAACATAAAGTATTTGTAAATGACAACTTAACTTTGTCTGAATAAGATCTATGAAGTATCAAATATATATCACCTCAATGTGTGGATATCTTGCCTCTGTACTACTTGGTAGTTTTGACTGATTCAGAATAATCTGAATATCTCTGATTCTGCTCAACCTTGTCTGAAAACTAATGTCTTAAAGATACTACTTGCTTCAAGATCTCCTTGTTGTCCTTCACACACATATGTCAAAATGACATGAAATACAAATATATAGCAGACTGCTATGACCACCTAACCTTCATGACCTAATTAGGTTTACATCATCTTAGGAAAACCCTAAGATCTATCATATACAAAAATAACCTAGATCTAACAATTACATAGAGATCATCATCACATTTAATGATTACATCTACAATTAATGATCCTTGATCTTGGTAAAATGTTTTGTGATTTTGTTGTAACCATTTGCATAGATAAATGTGCCAAAACTGATTAATATGTCATTTCCTAGATTGCTCGGTAACCACTATCAATACTGCTCGGTGTCTAGTCTTCTCAGTGTTTACTGACGCTCAGTATCAATATACACTGATGCTCGGTAAAAATTCTCTGATGCTCGATTAAAATTGTTTCCTTTTAGTTCTCAGTACTTCCTTGGGACTACTCAGTATGAAGGCTTATATAGTTAACTGACTAGCATATGTAGCTTGTAGTTCTTCCTTCTAATGACTGAATAGCATAGGTAACTGACTGATCTTCTTTGATACTAATAGCAATACTTAATGCTCAAATAGAGATAACAAATGCCACCAAAATGATATTAGCATCATAATTCAAAAAACATTGAAATGTAACAAAGGGAAATACATAACCTGCCAACCCTAAAATTGCATCATTCCTCTTTTAGTGTTTAGGAACTTTTCGAGTTGAAGAAGTGGTTGACAAGGGTTTGAATGCCACCATGATAGTTCACTAATCATTTCGAAGGTTCTCCTTGATGTTTTCGTTGCCATTGTTTGCAAAAGGCTTTAATGAATAAGCATCACCATGAAGTATTCATAGAAAGAACCTGATGTAAATCTTTGGGTATTTTTTGATATATGTATAATGTCACTACAGAAGCTTATTTTCACTCAAAGGTGAAGATCAAACACTAAACAAAAATTATAGAAACAGTATATGTTAACAAATATAAATAAATAGGAACAAAGTAAATGGTGTCACAAAGAACACATTTGAATCATGGATTTTGGAGCATAGTTGAACATCAACGATTCAATCTATTCATCCCATTCTCTTTCATTCATCCATTAATAAAAAAAACTAAGTATAATGAACAACAACATTAATTCAAATTTGAGTCACACTCAATTATCAAAGTAAAAAGGGGGAATTCAAACCAAATATTTGTCAATCCTTTACATTGAGTTTCATATTAGAACATATAGTCCTTTGGTCTACTTTAAGATGGTTACAAGAATTCAATCATTAAATTTCCTAGAATAAACATAGTCTTAATTAAAGTTTTAACAACCAAAGATAAATATAGAAAAAAAATGTCATATCATGACAAATGTCAAGGTACTATGGTATTTCCTCCACTTGTCATCACCATTGTTTCTTATACTGCTTTCTTTTGGGCTTCCTACACTTACTGGTAGGTCCAAATAGTGTTTGTGGCTTTATTAATATCATCGATCTCAAGTACTTGAAAATTTGTGTTGTGAATAGCTGATTAGGCAGTGTGTACCCTAACTTCTTTGGCTTTAGCAAGGAATGTCCGATGATGGTTGACACACCAAATTGGAGTAGCATTTATTAAACTCAACTTATCATGGTCTACCATTTTAAAGATTTAAAGATTAGTGGTATTATCAATTTTCTTCAAGTATTATTTTTTGAGTGTATCCATTGTCATAGCCTCAGATTGATCTTTCTCCTTGAGATCACACACAATATCTTGGAAATAGGTTTGACATTTCAATCATTTCCTTATCTTTCCCCATGTATTTCCTTGGATTCTTGACACTGGCTGTTATACATTCAAGCTTATAGCCCTTACTAAAAAAACCACTTCTTTACGGGTTGATCCTCTGATTAAAGAATTTTTAAGCTTATAGAGGTAGAAATATTTAAATCAACTATATCTCTAATTAACTTCATATTACTTCTACAAATGAAATCCTCTTCTTTATCTATTCTTAACTCATCCAACACTACATTTTTAGCTTGTATTATGGCAAAGTATGACTCATTGGACATTTCTATGAATGGGATCTAAGACTAAATCTGAGGAAGAAGGAGCCAACTGAGAAGAAAGGGGAGTCAATAAGGACTTCAAGATTTTTGACAGTAAATAAACTATAATTTTGAGTTTCTCTTTGTCCATCTTAGATTTCTCCAAACTTTTATGAACCAAGTTTTTGGAAGACTGCCATAGGCCAATGTATTTTGTTGGTTCCTGATTCTATAGGGTTTACCCATGAAAATGAAACCAGTCTACCCACCCAAATATATAAGGAGAATCCAACTTCTATGATCAATACTTTGATGGACTTGGACAAACTAACAAGGCACTCTAAAACCCTTCTGAACTTTAGGCTCTACAACACCAAGGAGGGTAATCATTCGATTCTCATATAATCTTTCCACCAAACTTACAATCTAAATCAATTAAGCTGATAAATCCCATTTTAGACTCAATATAAATAAGG
Source organism: Chamaecyparis obtusa (assembly GCA_027943335.1). NCBI lineage: Eukaryota > Viridiplantae > Streptophyta > Pinopsida > Cupressales > Cupressaceae > Chamaecyparis > Chamaecyparis obtusa. The sequence continues at coordinate 6,010,180 of BSBK01003345.1, forward strand.
AGATACTAAACAACTTCAATACACAAAATCTTAAGATAAACTTCATTATTTTTCAAATATGTTGTGAAAAATAGATGAATCTAAACAAGCAAAAAACAATAAACATTACAACTTAGATCAGTGCCCTATTCCATTGGATTTATTGTAAAATTTGCATAAATCAACAATTTATGATAAAAATTTACTTAATAACTTCTAGATCGAAAACAACATTGCATCATAATGTATTTGAACAATATTTATGACCTAAATTGCTTATCAAAATCATTTAATGAACCCTATGTATCTGTAATTTAAATACTCAAGAATTTTAATTAATTCTTTGAATGAAAGCTTGAATCAAATCACATACATGTCATAACAATGTAGTGAATTAACCAAATCTTTGATCAAATTAAGACAAAACACATAGAACTCAAACACAAGAGAGAGATAGGCCATAAATATATGTATTCTCATTAATTTGAAGTTACACCAGTCATACCATGAGATACACTATAATTTGACTTAAAACCTACTACAAATAAGACTAACTCTTTATATTTGCTTCGCCAAATGTTTACAAAATGCTCTAGATCAAATAAACTTTCACCTAAGACCAAAAAACCTAAACTAATAGACTCTATCATAAAGGAACTCAAAACCCTTCTCTCATGGCCTTGATTCCCTTTAATGGAATAAGGGAGAAAAAAGCTACGGGCCTGAAGAGACACATGTCATAAATATATTTGACAAAACAGTTGTTCCTTAGCAACCTAAATAAGAAAAAAGAGTCAATCACTTGTCAAAATATTTCTTTTGTGCCTTTTACTTCTCAACATAGATTGCAACCTAGGCATCATACTCCTCATTTGTAGGCCAATAAAAAATCATAACCTCATTTGACACCCTCTTGTATGGGGTATATTTGACAACACATTGATTTACCTCTTTTTTCAAAATTGTCTAAAAATATACCCATGTTGATGATCATATCAATACTTTCTCCCAAGATCCTTGTACATTCTCCAAAGTTCCTTGTATCCAAATCATCACAAATTTTATCCACTTTATCCTCCGATATTGTATTAGAATGATTTTAGAATAACTGAGAGAGGGGGGGGGGGGTGAATCAATTATCCTCAGGTCCTGATGTACCAATTGAACTTTAAAATACTTCAACAACTTTAGATCTATTCAGCATTCAACTCGGTCTCTATAGAATATATCAGTAACATAACACTATTAGTCCATTGTCCAAAAGTAATTAACTTTCAAAATATAAAAATTTGAACAAAATAACACATCAAATAACATTCACACAAGTATAACACCAAGATTTAACATGGAAACCATATTTGGAAAAAAACCACCAATAACATGCTACTAAATTTTTACTCTTCTGAAGTGATCTCTGTGAGAAGCCAACCATGTTAAAGGTTACAATACACACTATTAGGTGTGACCCTATTAAAGGATTTCATCACCCTATTAGGAGTGGCCTAGTTGAAGGGCTTAAGAACATTCCATTAGAATATAACCTAGATTAAAGGGTTTACAAATGACTGTTAGGTCAACCTTGATTAAAAAGATTTTGACTGATACAATGGTTAGAATGTAATAGTAGGTTCTAATCTGAAATATACAACTCACTTTGCAAATACAGATCCAATAAGCTCATATTCTGATTTACTAATTGAACTTCATTGTCAGCTCCAACTTTGATCTGCTAAAAAATCCCTTTAAGCAATCACCTCAACTTTTCTTAGCTCTTCTCAGCTCTTCTTTAGCCTTCTACTTAGGTTTTTTCCAATCAATAACATCAACCTCCCACCTTTATTGACAAGCAAAAACTAGGTCATCCTTATACCTCCTTGATAGGTATATTAATCTTTTGTCGCTTAATTATCTCCATAGATCTTAGGTTTAGGTTAGATTTATTGAATCCTTCCATTGTTTCATTCTCCTTCTCCTTCTAGATACTTCTCAAAACTTCTTCTTGAATCCATAAGAAAATAGTTTACCATGCATTAAATGCTCTAGGTTGTTCATCCTTATCTTCAACATGTTTTCCATATCCCAAGAAATCAACTATGTCAGCTGGGATTCTTGGTTCCTTCATAAACTATAAATTACTGTCACTCAGCCAATACTCCATTCTTCTACTCGGTCATCATTAGATAAATTGATCATCACTAAAGTTGTCTTCTCAGAAATCACTCATTAAATTCTCTGATGGTCAACAAATTTTTGATGCTCGGTCAATACTAAAATTTTCTCAGCTTGTACTGGCGCTTGGTCAATACTAACATCACTCAGCTTATACTAAATTTCTTCTCTTTTTCTTGGTTAAGCCTATGCTTCCATACTTTCATTCTTTATTTCTTCTAGGCTTCAAATTAACTAACTTCTTTACTAAGTGTTATAAACAACTCATTACCTTGCCAATGTGCCAACTAATCAAATACCCATTGTAGTTTTCCATTTCCACTAGGTCTTCTTGTTATCTCTTCTTTTCGTATCCTCTTCATCAATCAAAAGATATGGTAGTCTATTAGATAGCAACCATCTCACCAGTTAAGGTTTGACATCAATGACAATATAAAAATTATTTCAATTGTAGTTGTTGTCAATCAGGATTGCGCCAATAGCTTGATATGGAATCTAGCTATCCTGTTGAAACATGGAAACGTTCTCACTGATGGGGTTGAGAACGAATCTCTGGATTCTAGGCCGGTTCCTCTTAGGTTTGGAATATCACTTGCACAAATTGTATTATATGTAAAGAAAAGGGTAAAGAAATGTGTTAATGAATCCTAAAACTATGAAGGTGATACACCAAATCTGACTTATAACATGAAATGACTCAGCACAGATTTCAAGAAATGGTTATGATTCTCAATACCCAGACAGTCACATAACTACAAAAATGTTTCTATGTAAGGATCTGATATTTTTGCAAAGGTAGGGAAACGGAGCTTCACCAAATCAATACAAAAATTAAATCACATACAATAGACCTGTAATCACGTGTATCAAGATTCTGAAATGAAGAGGAATGCAGCTTGAAATGAAGGATAACACAACACTTAAGCAATAAAATTCACAAAATCACCTCAAAATCAATGGGAAGGAACAGGTATTTCTATTAACCAATGCTGGAACCAATCTCTGTTACAAAAATGCCTTACAATTCTCTCTCTAGTTTGCAGTATGCAAAACAAGTGAGCCAAAAAGAAGTCCTGAATAATGAGATCAAAAAATGATAAATAGAACCCAAAAAAAAACCTTCATCCGTATGCATGAGAAAACCCTACAAAAAGGCAAGTCAAAGTGCTGGAAAGTGAAGCCAAAGTGCTGGAACAACTGCCTCATCTGATGCCTGATTGAACTGCCACTTAAAATCATGTCAAACTGCTTCATATCTCCAAAAAATCATGCAACTCTGTAAGGGGTCGGATATGGGCTAAAACTCCATCAAAACTGAAACTTAACTGCTAGAAACAAGGAGTGAACTACTCCAAAACACCTTCCAACTGACATCAACTGAATTTGAACTCAAAAGAAGACTCAAAGTGACCCAAACTGTCTCAAAGATACCCCCGATCTGCCTCAGAATTGAAAGAAACTCCTCCCTTATAATGACGATCTCAAAAACACTTTGGTTATATTTTTTGTGTATTAATATGTTTCATAAATAATTTAATTTATATTTTTTCAAACTCATTCTATTTATATTTAATAAATAATAATAGACTTTATACTTAATATATAAGATAGAATTAAAAACTAACTCTATTTAATATATTAAGTATAATATAAATCTATTCTTTATTAAATATAAATAGAATAAATTTAAACTTATATTTTAGCATATATATTAGAATATAATATTATTTTAGTTAAATAGATAATAAAATAATCTATTTAATTAAAATAATATTAAACTTATAATATACATGCCAAAATATAAATTCAAAAGTATGAAAAAATATGAATAAAAAACTAAAAAACTTAACAAATAATAAACAAAAATGCAACCTTAGTGTTTTTGACAAGCACTAGTCGACATGACCCTTTTAATGCATATATCTCTGCTTTCAAATGAATAATGCATGTGATTATGTGTGCGTGGCATGTTGGGAGTCGACCGTGGACTGCTACTCCTCGCGGATTCCAAATTCTTATGCAATATAACAAAGGCTTCGAACCCTATCTCTTTTGTATTTTTCCACACTTAGGCATTTTTCTCATTTCTTTCCTGCCGAGAAGATGAGAAGGCTGGGGTTTGAAGGTTTTGACGCTGCTATGAAGGTTTGGACATTTCTGTATTCTGAAGCCGCCATGGATACATCTAAGTTTGTTCTGGTTGGAACCACGCCAATGTTGAATATTGGTTTTCTGGACTTTGTGCGCTCAGCCACCAAATCCTAAGGTAAGTCTGATCTTCACTTCCTTCACACTTTCAGCTGTGTCGTAACGGTCTTGCAGAATTTTATTTAAGATGAGCTCCACCTTCTTAACCTTTTGGTCATGCCTGCTAGACATTCTATAGAATTGAGACTCTGCCAACCGGAAATGACATTCAGAATCATTATATCCCGTGAAGCTTGTTGACAGTACCACTGATCTCCGCTAAGAAGACTCTTTGAAGATTTGTTTGTATCGTATTGTTTTTTTTTGTTTTTTTTAACTTGAATATCATTCTTGTTTGGGAATGGAATGCCAACCACTACAACAGCTCTTGCGTTCTCATCTGCAAAGTCAATTCCCTCAGATACCTTTCCTCGACAAACTGCCATAAATGCAGCACCTCCATTTAATCTATATGATGACAGTCGTCCTTAGAGTTAGCATATATAGGCACTTTTTATGAGCATCCTTTAGCTTACGAACTATTCCTTTCTTTTCTCCACAAATTGCATGATAGTAACCACTGAGCACTGGCTCAAAATCATCCTGATTTCCTCTAGGTTCAACAAAAATTGTCTTTTGTGAATTCAGGCGAATCCACGGGCCAGTCGCCTTCCACCGGTTGCAAAGTTTGTCCATCAACTTGTAGCTAGGGAAGAAAATAAGAGTGCCATCTGGAACAATTTTGCATATATCCTCTAGTACAGCTCCAAGTGCATCCTAAAATTCATAGCCATCTGCTGTTTTATAGCTGGCATTTAAAGGCATAGATTGTGGGTCTGTAGCCACAGCAGCAGCCCAAACCTGAGAATCCATGTTGATGACATGGGGAGCTTCCATACAGATTTTCAAATGGAACTCCAAGTTCAGAAGAAAATGAATTCAAAGGTGAAAGTGTCCCAGATGTAAGAATAACTGACAAGGGAGCCTTAGCTATTTCTTTGAAGACAACTGCAGGATTTAAACACCATAGATTGAAAGAATGTGTCCAGCCTTTTACAGACATACCTTCATCTCGTTTAACATATTTCTGAAGGCAGAGTTGATAATCAGATGCACCTTGGCCATTTTGAGAGAAGAGATAAGAAAGTGAAGAGAAGAGACCCTCAAGTGTGGATGCTGAGAGCCCACTTAAATGAACTCCATCTTTCTTTGGGTCTGAAACAGCTTTGATTGCCTGACTGGCGCACTGTTCTAAAATTGGAAAACAGTCTTGTGAAATGCCAGCTGCCTGAAGTTCCCTTAAGGCTTTATCACCAGTCCAGCTTGTGCTTCCTTTCTCTTGATTGTTATTATATGTCTTGTTCTTCTTTGTAACTGTCACCCATCCCTTAATCTCTGATATTCAGTCCCTGAATGTTTACTCATCATTTGATAATATCTTTTTACTTTGTTATCTGTTTTATCATTGAAAGCACTAGATATCTGTTTTAGTATATATAAACTTTCTCAACCATCATTTGCTACAATAGTGTATGTACAAGTCTTTACTGCATTTTGCATAACATTCTCCTTGCTATAGTGATATCACGAATGAACATACTGCTATAGTTGATTTGCTGCTTCCAGATTCTGAAAATAATATATTTTCTTTCTTTTATTTCTCATAACAGTCATTGATGTTCTATTTTGCACATGTATACTTGTTCTTAAATGATCTGATTCTTGTAGCATATAATTTTGTTTACTTGCAAATCTGATTCCTGTATACTGTTATACCTTGATGCACCATTTTATCCCATGCTTTTCATATGTGTAGTTCAAACCAGCATTGAATAATATTTAATTTTTACTTTAGCACAATGACAAAGTATAGAATTACCTCATTCCTTGATTATGCCATTTGTTTCTGATACTTGACCATTGATCTGAACTTCTTTATTGTAGCCAGCAGATTGGATCATCACTTATGGGGTTCAAGCACGGGCTCGTGACTCCCATGAGTGAACTGTAAAACATAAAACTCATAATTTCCTTTTTTACTTTTCCTGTTCCGTTCCATCATAAAATGTAACTTTTAAAACTCTTGAAACCTTGATATGTTGGCTGAAAGGTTTCATGATGTGAATCATGTCCCTTCGACAGCCTAGCTCATTTTACCTCCATGATTCAGCTGAAAGGTCCCATGCTTGTAATGTATGCATGCCCCCTCGACAACCTCCTCAAGTCCACCGGTCTTCGAGTCTTCGCCTCTTCATAGCTTCGGTCGAAAAGTTTCATGCGCATAGTGTATGCACGTCCTTTCTACAACCTACTTAATCTTCAAAACCTGTTTCTGCACATGGAACAAACGTTGTTAGGAAAAACATGATATTATCTTTGTATTCTCTGATCCTTCTTGCAGCTTTTATGACTTTGCTTTCTGTTTATCTTTTCTGAAATGTGATCAAGTAGAGGATTAGACAGTTCATTTGTCCTTTCTTGCTCAGTTCATATGAACTGACCATATTTTATCTCTCTCTTTTGCAGGATGTACCAGATGATGGGAAACACTTCAGAATGTGGGAACAAAGGATGCAGCGTGCTCGAACATCAAAAGACAACTAGGCAAGGAGGCTTGACCTGTCTCCTCCTCTTCTTCTTTACATTTCCAATATTGTAATTGTCCTTTGTTCTCTACATTTGATTCTTAATTGATTCATTAAACTGAAAATGCATGCTTGCATCAATACTTAAAACCACGGGGTGTGTGGTTTATCATTTGTACCTTGAAATGTACTTTTCTTTGTTTATATAGCAACCACTGCTTGTGTGGCAAATCTAAATTTGTACTTCCATTTACTGAAATGCAAGAAATTATTTTCATTTACTATTGAGCTTAAAGAATTTGAATATTGTTCTATAGCATGTTGTTTGATATTCATAATTCTGTAGCTGTACACATGTTTTCTTTGAATTTTTTACCATTCTGAAATTTAAAACAGCAACTTTTAAAACTCAAATTTCAATGCAAAACACTTAGTCAAATTATCAATTTAGTGTAACTAAAATGATAATATTTTCTGGTGACCTCTCAGGGGTGTTTGCCTGCTAAACAGAATAAACCAGTTGCCTTTTGCGATCCATTGGGCACAGAGTCTAAAATCTTGATAAACCGAACCTTCCCAAACTTAGAAAACCTTAGAAAATGCTGAAAACTGAAACATACCACACAAATTGAAAAATTGAAACTGAACTGAAGCTGAAATACCTTACGCTAGCTGCTTGGGGATTTGCGGTTAGGCATGTTATTAGCACCATTATATGGCTGTTATATCTGTTCTGTGATATGATGATGCTAATGACAACAGTTATTGATTCACAAACAGCTAGCGTAAAGTAGAAAACAAATTTAATTGAATTTTCTGAATTGAGCCCTTTCACCTGAAAATCTGCCTTAACTTTCTGAAACTTGCAAGCTGTAGAGAAAAAGGTCGTGGATGACCTGTTTTGGGGTGTGGCTATTAATCCTAATTTGAAACCTTGAGGAATCCATCGTTTCACATTAGGACTGATATATACATTCTTGAACAGTTCTGCCATGAACTTAGACAACTTGCAGCTTTCAGAGGATTATTAACTACTAACTACTAATTGAAATGTGCCTAGCACTTCGAGAAAGCAAGTTAAAATTGAAAACTTCTAATCTACCCTAAGCTAACCAATCATCCAAGCCTCAGATACACCCATTAACAGACTGATTGAAATAGCTTCCTTTTCTCACCAATAATGGATGAGATGCATGCATACATGCAACTGAAAAAAAATACAATATAACTTGAAGAATCTGAAACTCCTGAAGCATATCATGAAAATGATAGACCAGATCACATACCTCTTGGACTTGATCAATATTAATGCAAATTTTAGATGAATAAATATGTTGAATCTGCTCATTAATGACTGAGAACTCAGGCAATAGCTTCTTTCTAGAAAGATGCCTGATTGGGCAGCCTCTTGAAAATGTAAAGTTGGGGCTCTCCTTGCTGGTTTCCTTACTTTCCTCTGATTTCTCATGACTATCCATCATTATTGACAGCCATGTCAATTCCTCTTCTATGGTCAAAGGATCATCATCTTCTGTCAAGTCAGCTAGGAGCTTATCAAAACTATTGATCCACTGAGAATCAGGAACACTTAGTTCCAGCCTTTCTTCCTGCACATAATCTTTAGAAATAAAGTCATCCAAAACAAAGCAGTCTTGAATAGGCACCAATTCTAACCGCTTAACAGCAAGCTTCTCACAGAAGTCTGAAATAATGTTATCAAAACACTCTTCTAAGCTTTGATCAGCCTCTTGGTCTTGAACACCTTGCTGTACTGAAGTGACCAGGATCTTATCTTCCTTCTCTTGATCAACAAAAGAAGGTAACTCATCAAAGAGGAGAACAACCATCTTTTGGAGATTAAAGCAATCTCCTTGGCCTGGAAATGACTCGCATGAAATCTTCTTGACAATTTCATAATCAGCTGTATCTGATTTAGGTTCATGCTCTTGTGTGAGGATAGGCTTTAATTCTTCATAAGGCTGCAATTGTTCTATAACCGGTGTTTGTGATAGAAGAACATCACTAAAAATTGTGAATAAAGGCTTAACTGGCTCTTCATTTACAGGTTCTCTAAACATAGGAGTTCTCCAACTTGGAATTTCATATTCAGTGGACTTAGGAGACTCACCTTGCCCAAAATGCATGAAGCTTGGAACTTTATGCTCAGGAACCTTTTGTTCAGCCATTAGTAATCTCATTTCTGCTTCTTTAACAATAATTTGACGATCAAGTTTTTCCTCCCATTGTTTCACTTGCTGCTCATATAATTGATCCTTATTTTCCTGCTCTTGATTTGCTTGAACAAGTTTTTTAGGCTTAGAAGACTCCTTATCTTGTTCTTGGGAACTAGAATTTTGTGTTTCAAGGGAACCTACAAGAAACACTTGTGCAATTTGTGCATCTCTTTGAAAATAAGAAGGCAGTTCCTGAGATATAAATGGCTGACTTTTATTAAGTACAGGAGCATCTTCCACCAACTCCATTGTGCTAGACATATTAACTCCCATTTCAAACAATGGATTTAGAAAGGTACCAGGTGGATAAGTCTCCTCTTTTGTAGCTACTAATTTCTCTTCATACCTCTTCTTCTGGGCTTCCAACTATCTTGCGAGCTCTTGATTATGAAGATAAGCCTGCTGATCTAAACTCTCTTGCTCATGTATATAAGCTTGATATGAGCATTCTTCTAGCTGTGATTGGATCTCACGCTCTCTTTTGATATCATCAATCTGTTTGCCTAAATCCTGCAGTAAAACTTGAATACTTTCTTGTCCCTTCCTATGATTTAGTAATTCTTGCTGAAGTTGAAGTTCTAACTGCTCCTGTTTGAGCTTTTGTGCCCATGATCCCTCTTGTTGAAGGGCCTGCTCATAAGCCTGTACAGGGGAGTATTGACCAGGGGCATACTAAACATATTGATAGCCTTCTGAGGTATGATAGCTTGGACTGAAAATAGGCTTAGGATGACTTTCATATGACTGATAATGAGCTCGTTAATGATAATTTTCATGATAGGATGGTGAGTATTCTTGCTGACCATAATAATATGACATTTCTATTCATGAAATAAGCTGAAAATTTGAATATAAAAGATGACCTGAAAAATACCAGCACTTAATCTTTTGAAACCAGTAGATCCTTGGTACAGAGTCGCCAGGTATGTGTTTGAATCCTACCTCCAAAGGCTGAAACACTGTTGTCCACACCAAAGCAGCAATGATATGAAGCTCAACCAAACTGTGAAACAGTTTGGTCCCACCGGGCGTGCCAAAAACTGTTGTCAATCAGGATTGCGCCAATAGCTTGATATGGAATCTAGCTATCCTGTTGAAACATGGAAATGTTCTCACTGATGGGGTTGAGAACGAATCTCCAGATTCTAGGCCGGTTCCTCTTCATTTCAGAATCTTGATACACGTGATTACAGGTCTATTGTATGTGATTTAATTTTTGTATTGATTTGGTGAAGCTCCGTTTCCCTACCTTTGCAAAAATATCAGATCCTTACATAGAAACATTTTTGTAGTTATGTGACTATCTGGGTATTGAGAATCATAACCATTTCTTGAAATCTGTGCTGAGTCATTTCATGTTATAAGTCAGATTTGGTGTATCACCTTCATAGTTTTAGGATTCATTAACACATTTCTTTACCCTTTTCTTTACATATAATACAATTTGTGCAAGTGATATTCCAAACCTAAGAGGAACCGGCCTAGAATCCAGAGATTCGTTCTCAACCCCATCAGTGAGAACGTTTCCATGTTTCAACAGGATAGCTAGATTCCATATCAAGCTATTGGCGCAATCCTGATTGACAATAGTTTTTTCCAATAATCTCCCTCTTTGTCATTGATGGCAACACCATATGTCAAAAGTGTAATACCATAGAATCCAAAAAAAATATGTAATGAAACAACTTCAGTCAACTCCCTCTATGTATTAGATCTTCATTAATATCATTAGCTTCATTCAGATTCTCAGCCAATTATCAGCTCCCTCTTGGATGGATTTCATTATTTTCTTGTTCACTGAATCTCTCCTACAATCTATCCCTCTTATATCTCTTTAATCTTATCTCTCTTATGATAATTTCTCTTTCTAAATTTCTCTAGCTTCATTCTGGAATCTCTCTATAGTCTTTTACTGAATCTCCCCCTCTTTGACAACAATGCCAAAGACACTTTCATCTTTCACTTCCATCTTTACCATGTAGATATCTTCATATCAATTATATGTATTATATACACTCCTTCTGTCATATTGCTTATGATTGATTAACATCTTTTTCTTATCCTTCACAGCTTTAGGAAACTCCTAAAGTGTGACCTTCTTTGCATCAATTTGTTAAATATTATGAGTAATACAATTGATACAATGCTCCTACTTGATTATAGGTAGCCTCAGTTAGGGGAATCACCCCTAATTTACCTCTTAGATATTCATGAGAATCCTTAGGCAATGCCTTAGTTAATATATTTTCTAATTGTTCCTTTGCATTCACATGTTCCAGTCTCACTTCCTTGTCTAGAACTAGCTCTCTCAAGTAATGATACTTGATAGAAATATGCTTAGTCTTAGTGTGTATCACAAGATTCTTTGATATATTGATAGCACTTGTGTTATCACAAAAAATAACAATTGGATCAGTAATTTCTTCCTTCATACCTTTTAACAATTTCTTGATCCATACTAGATTTGATTAATTAATTACTACTACTACATATTGAGCCTTTGCTATAGATTGAGAAATGCAATTATGTTTCTTACTTGTCCATGAGACTAATCTCTTTCCTAGAAAGAATGCACCACCACTTGTACTCTTTCTATCATCCACATTTCCTACCCAATCTACATCAGTATAAACTTTCAGTTCAAATCTTTCATTCTTCTTGTAGTAAAGTCCATAATCCTTTGTTCCCTTCAGATATATCAGTATTCTTTTCACTGTCACCATGTGAGTTTCCTTAGGATTGACAAAAAATCTTGCAACAATCCCAACTACTAATGCAATATCTGGTCTATTGTGAACAACATATTGTAGTTTTCCAATCATAGACATGTACAATTTTGATTTATTTATGATGTATCATTAGTCTTTGATAGTTTATGTCAAGTAGCCATAGGCGTACTGACTGGTGTAGAGTCTTCCATGCCAAAGGTTTTCAGTATCTCCTTGATGTATTTTGATTGAGTAATATAGATACCTTTCTTCATCTGATAAACTTACAATCCAACAAAGAATTTGAAATCTCCAAACATAGACATCTCAAATTCAGTTTGCATCTCATTTGCAAATTTTTGGCATAGGGAATCTTGTCCTCCAAATATGATATCATCAACAAATATTTCTACTAACAAAATCCCTTTACCTTGTTCAGTCTTCAAATATAGATTGTTGTTGTCATTTGTTCTTGAAAATCCAATCTTTACGAAGTAATTATGCAATCTCTCATACCATGCTCTTGGTACTTGTTTCAATCCATACAATGCTTTATGTAGCTTACAAACTATATTCTTCTTGATTGGATATAAAAATCATTTTGGCTATTCAATGTATACTTCTTCCAGTATCCCATTCAAAAATGAAGATTTGGCATCCATTTGATATACTTTGAATCCTTTGTATGTTTCATATGCAAGTAGAGTTCTTACTCTTTCCAATCTTGCAACTGGGGAAAATGTCTCCCCATAGTTAATGCATTTTTCTTGTGCATACTCTTTGCACACCAATCTATCTTTATTCCTAATCACTTTTTCATGTTCATTCAGCTTATTTATGAACACCCATTTTGTCCCATTAACATTCTTGTCCTCTGATCTAGGTACTAGTGTCTAGGTATTGTTCTTTTCTATCTGCTCAATTTCTTCATTCATGGCTTGAATCCAATCTTCATTCTCCAAAGCATCTTTTACTATCTTACACTCAAATTTACATAACAAGCATGTTTGATCTTTTAACTTACTTCTTTTCATAACTCCAGATTCTTTATCTCCAATGATTTGTTCTGGCTTATGATATCTTCTCACATACTTTTCCAATGTAGGCTCATATCTCCTTTCTACTTAGAGATCTTCAAGTTCATCTAGTAGATTATGTTCCTCCTCTTCAGATTGCGCAGTAGAATCTTCTTGATTCTTGCCATCATCTTTATGTAACTTGACAGGCTCTTGTTGTTTCTCGACAACATTGTTTTCTAGTTCACGTATATTACTAGCCTCTCCTTCCATGTATACAAAATATCTATAATCTTCTGGTTCCTATTTTCATTCAGCTTCATTCTTTTCTACATATTCATCAACTTTTACATTTCCACTTTCCACAACTTTTTTAGTGTTAGAATTCAAACACTTATACAATTTTCTCTTAGTGGAATAACCTAGGAATATGCCTTCATCACTTTTAGCATCAAGTTTTCCATTTCTATTGTCCTTGAGTATATAACATTTTCTTCCATAGACTTTAAAGTATTTCACATTAGGTGCATAACCATGCCATAATTCAAAAGGTGTAGCATTTGTACCTTTCTTGATTTGTACTTGGTTCAAGGTATAGACAGTTGTTCTTACAAATTCTCTCTAGTAATTTTATTTAGCATTTTAATCCATCATCAATGTTCTAGCATAATCCATAATTGATCTATTTCTCCTCTCTGCTATGTCATTCTGTGGGGGTGTCCTTGGTGTAGACATTTATCTCTTAATTTCTCTATCATTGCGAATATTTTGAATTCATTGGATATGAACTCTCCACCTCTGTCAGATCTCAGACATTTCAATCTTTTACTTGTCTCTTTCTCAACTTTTTCCAAATACCACATAAAAAATTGAAAGACATCAAATTTTTCTTTAAGAAACATCAGAGTCATCATTCTAGAATAGTCATCAAAAAATATAATGAAATATTTATCACCATAGTAGCTTTGTACTCCAATAGGTCCACAAAGGTCAATATAAACCAACTCCAAAATATCATTAGAAGTATTGGTTTTTCTCTTGAAACTAGATTTAGTCATTTTTCCTAATTGACATTGTTTACACATTACATTCTCAGGTTTCTTCAATCTTGGTAACCCTCTTACTTTTTTCATCTTATTGATACTTACCAAATTATCAAAGTTCACATGATACAACCTCTTATGCCATAACCATATATCATCAAATTGTGCAAACAAACATGTTTCTTCAGATAAATTTAGATAGAATAAATTACCTCTTGTTTGCTCTCCACTTCCAATTAGTTCACCAGTGGTATCAAATATTTTAGCCTTTTTGTGATGAAACTCAACTCGTTAACCTAGATTGTTCAACTGTGCAACACTCAATAAATTGTTGGCAATTTGGTTGAGATAGATACTTAGATATTGTCATTATGGAAACATATGATCTACATGAAGATCACATATGATAGAGTGCAAGTATGACAGAGCGCAAAGAAAAATTATCTAAGTGTGAGATAATATTTTTTCCAATGTACCCAGAGATAGTTTTGATTAGCGATGAAGATTGGAGTAAGTTCAATACTTGCGCACTTGAAAATAGATACTATGATGACTATAGAAGACTCACTTGAGAGCGCAAGTTAGTATGACATGTACAAAAGAAGTTATGACAGTTTTACCAGAGACAGTGTCAAGCTGACAAGATAGAATATGAAGACAGAATTGGTAAAGAGTTAAGGGATTATTTTTTTTTTATCAAAATAATGTCTTAACAATATAAAGGGATGACATCCTAGATGTTAACCCTTGGGTAAATATGTATTTTGCATAATCCTTTTGTCAAGCTGACTGTAAGAGTTATTAGTCTTAATAACTTGTATAAAGATGTAATGATGTAATGAGATGTAGTAGCAGTATGAAAAAGTGAAAAGCAAGAGAAAAGATATTAGTGTGAAGTTGTGAAAGCAAAGCAAGAAGCATAAGATTAAGTACCTTGCCATATTTTGTAATTAGTAATCATTGTACATTACTTGTTTGGGCAGTGGGCTCATCTACTAATCATATTTTGCACTACCAACTCTTAGCAGGGTTGAGGCTTCTAACAAGGCCTAAAAGTCCCTTAATCAGGACTGAGACACTATATGAATGTAATAGGCTCCTAATAGGGTCAACATCCTTAACAAGATACTTTTGATTAGTGAATCTTTGTGGGTACCATCCCCACTGGGGTTTTCCCTTGGCCAGGGTTTCTTTGAGAACAAACAATGTGTTATGAGTTTATTTGCTTTACTGTTATGCATTTTCTTTAGTTGACTATGTTATGCATGTTGGAAATATTCAGGAATTAACCAAGTTACTGAGAGGGGAGGGGTGAATCAGTAACTCCAAATTTTTTTCTAATTTTAACATGTATTTTACTTTTGAACCTTTACATACAGAAAGCATGAAACTTGAAAGCATTCACAATAATGACACATAGATTTGGTTACCCAGAAACCTTCCAAAAGAAAGTAAAACTAGGGTGGGGATGAAACCCACAAAGCTTTAATACTGCAGAATAAAGTTGGCCGGTTAAGGCTTACAATTTGATCACTTCTGATGATCTGCCCTGTTAGGAGCAATAAGGATTGCTAAATCCACCCTGTTAAAGGATTTACAAACATACAGTGAAGTATGCACTCGGTAAAGAGATTTATACAAAGACTGTTAAGTCTACCCGGTTAAAGGATTTAGTACTGATTCACCTGTTAGAATGAAACAGTAGATCTCTGCTTTGCAACTGGATTGCTGATTGAGATTCTATGATGTACTGATCACCTTCTGTGATGAATTTGTCTTTGCTGTACCTTATACTTCTGAAGCCTTCTGCAATTCGCTTATTTCTGCCTTTCTTTTTCTTTCACATATATTCTACTTCATATATTTCATTACATCCTTTTATTTTTACAACATTGTTTATATACAAATCTCAAACAATTAATTACAATTACAATTACACAGTCGGCTTGACAAATAAACATAAGTGCTACTAAGTCGGCCCAAATATGGTTACTCGGTTCCTTCAAACTGACTCGGTGACTTTCTGATACTCGGCGTCCACTGCATTACTCGGCATCGTCATGCACTCGGTAGAAGTGAAGGCACGGTTCATACTGATCACTCGGTAGGTTTTGAACTCGGTAAGTACTGGTGACTCGGTAGACAAGATGTTACTCGGTTTACATTGTCCTGATCGGTTTGTACTAACTTGCTCGGTTTGCACTGCCTGCTCGGTTTGCACTGTCTGCTCGGTTTGCACTGTCTGCTCGGTTTGCACTGTCTGCTCGGTTTGCACTGTCTACTCGGTTTGCACTGTTTGCTCGGTTTGCACTGTCTGCTCGGTTTGCACTGTCTGCTCGGTTTGCACTGTCTGCTCGGTTTGCACTATCTGCTCGGTTTGCACTGTCTGCTCGGTTTGCACTGTCTGCTCGGTTTGCACTTGTCTGCTCGGTTTATATCCAGAATGCAAATAAGTGTTGTCACTAGTGGCAATTCTGCTTAATGCCAACAATCTCCCCCTTTGGCATTAGTGACAAAAACACTTATTGGCCAAAATTTATATACACGAATCATGCTTAGTTTTATTTTGATTTTTCAAAATTTGTCTTTGTTATAGGGCTTTATACATTGTCTCCCCCTTTCAATGTGCTAACTGTTTCTTATACATATCTCTCCTTCTATACATATCTCCCCCTTTTTGACGATAATGCCAAAGGTGCATATACAAGTTATTTACAGAGAGAATCCAAAATTTGATAAGAAATCAGAATGTACCTTCATTATTAGTGCCAGGGTTCTGTCCCAACTTTCTTGCAGGATCTTACATGTTTGTATAGCAATTTGGACTTCTGCAGAGAGTTCAATCATGTGATCTGCTATAGAGAACTGATTGTCATGAATCAATGTTCTGGAATGTTCAATGTGCTTATACATTATATTCATGATGGGAAGGATCATGTGTTGGATGTCTAGCAGTGTGGACCGGATCCTTGAGTCTTCTTTCAGTAGATCAGACTGCATATTAGATAGGTGTGAAATTTTCATGTGATGAGCAGAGCTTGAACTTGGTTCAAGTTGCAGCTTCTGTATGCTAATCTTCATATCCTCATCCATTTTATTCATTTTATCTTTAACATCCTTTGTGAACTCGGCAAAATTGCATAGTCTGGCCAAAAGAGAGGTAGCATTCGAATAAATAGACTCTATGTTAGACAAAACTGAAGACAATTCCACTTGGTTAATAGCTATGTGCTGAGCAATGTGCTCAAGCACTTTATTATTGAATCTCTTCTCGGCTCTTTCAACTAACTTTTCTGTCCCGGATGAGTCCTCATTGTATTTCTCAACTGCTTCTGCTAATTGTAACAAAACATGCTGGGAGGAGTCTACTTTAATGCCTAATGCATCAGACAAAATGTCCTTAGCATCCTTGATGATTTGATACTCCTTGTCTCTCTCCTCTTTAAGCTTCTTTTGTTTTGCTTTCCTTTGGAGGATCTCACCTATATTCTGCATCTGGTCTGCTGAGAGATTTGCAAAATCTAATGTAGGAATCTCTATCTCTTCATCTAGGTCTATATCCTCAACTATATTTTTACCCAAAAATTTTATACTCGGTAGAGCCTTAGGCTTATCTATACTTAATGCTCTTGTAGTAGTGACAGTAGATAAAGTAGGGCTGGCTATTGATACTGGTATACTTTCTACTGGAGGACTTAAAATATTTACACTTGAAGATTCAAAAGCTGGAAAACTTACTGGTACAGGAGACTGCAGCTCGGTAGAAGAAATGGTAGCTGCCTCTGATGTTGCTAGGGATGATTGGACAAATGTGGAAGTTGTCACAACCATGCTTGAAGGTGTCTCTGGGCTGGATGAAGAGACTTTCATTGGAGAGGTAGGAAGGGATGCAATGACTTCTGCTGCTATCCTTACAGTATCATCTACCTCGGTGTCTTCTTCTTGTTCATCGTTGTCATCTTCAATATCTTTTATTATTACAGTTTCAATGCTCGGTTGGTGAAGGTGGTATATGTTCTTCCATGTGGCTTTTGCAGCCTTCACAACCGATTCAATATTGTTGATCAAAATCAAACAAGTATTGAACTTCAATGTCATCTTATTTTCATTTTCTTTTAGTGCCTTCTTTACTTCATCATTATTCAAGCTCGGCATCAACTGTCTCAGGTTTTGATCAAATATGTCTATCACAGTTTGCCTTGCATTGCTCCATCTCATTTTTATTGGATTCAATAGAACTGCTGGAATCTGTGGGGTAATTTCTTCAGGAGAGTATTTCCACTGTCCCATCTTCTCAACAACAGCATCTTCTATTTCCTTCTGTTCTGCTTCCGATCTGGTTTCATATTTCAAGGATTTTATGTTACTTACTCCAGATCCTGATCCATCTCTAAAGAGTTTGAGCTTTTCTTGAAGGCTTAGAGGAGGCCTTTTGAATACTATGTCTTTATCTGCCTTTTCCGCCTTGTCTGCCTTGCCTTTTGTATTTCTCCTTGTAAACACAGCAGTGGGAGGCACAGATGCCTTAGTGATGAAAACTTTTCCTTTCTTCTTTGCAGGTTCTGGTTCCTCTGTTTTCTCATCCTTTTCTCCTTCTTTTTCATCTATTTCTTCTTTGTCCTTGGTTATCATTTGCATTTTGGCTATCCTCTTCTTTCCTTTGTTTACCGCCTGTGGAAGCTTTATGCTTAGTTCAATTCTCACCTTAGCTTCATCATATGTTCCAAAATATGGAGCTTTGGGATTGACAGGCTGATTTAGAAGAGCTTCAATGATATTCTTGGTTTCATCAATATTTACCTCATAAGGAAGAGGTTTTACATATACAGTTCTTGGTTTAACTGCTTGAATATACACATTATCACAATCTACCATAAAACAGATGTCATCTTTGTAATCTTCCACCAACTTCTGTGGAATCCAGAATCTGTCATTCATTTTCTCTTTGAAAGACTCAAAATAATTGTCCATGATGCTTTCAAAGTTTTCACCCATTTCTGCGATGTATTCATTTATTTCATAGAGTACTGGCACATCTTTTCTCCATACAACTTTTCCTTTAGAAGGGAAGAATTTCTGAACATAGAAGAATAAACAGACTAACAAGGATCCAAACTTACATGGATTGTTTTTGGAAGTTTTGATGCTTTCCATGTTCTTGTTAAACTGTTTCAATAATAAGTCTGCTAGGTCAAATGTCAAGTTGTTTTTGACCACTTTGTATGCTAGGTCAACAGCTTCACAGGAGACATTGTTCTATCGACTAGAACTGTAAATCTTGTGGGCAATGATATGTGTACCAAACTTCAGTTCGGCGTCGGTAATGCTGCTAACTTTCATGCCTCTACCATCCCACTCGGCTAGGGTTTTCTTCTCTAGTTCCGTCCGACCTAGGGTTTTGGTAGTTTTAGCTTTGTTCAACATGGGAAGACCGGTGACTTGTTGAATCATTTTCTTTGTGATCTCAATAGGTTGCTCAAGCCAAATCTTGCCATTGTGTACTCGGCTGAGAATGTACCTAACCCATTTATCTCGAAAGTTTCGAGGAAGATGTGCAATGTGAACTAAACCCTTATCTTCCAGATGTTTGTGCTCGGGCTTCAAAATACCATCCACACATAGTTCCTCACGCACAATGTCTAGTTCTAGGTTTCCCATTTCTTGAATTGAACAGTTAAAATGATTACGGATATCGTTGATAAGCAGTACCTTAGGAGGAATCTGAGATTGAGCTCCGTTCGAATCTAGGGCTGCTGCAATTGCGGGCACGATCTTAAAATCTGGTGCTTTCCACTCCCCTTGGACTAACATATCAGATCCTTTCTTCGCTGAAGTGATGGATGATGCCATGGTAGCTCACAGAAAATTCTTTTCGCAAAAGTATTAAATCGCCGGGTTGCCCTTGAAGTTTTCTACTCTCAAAGTGCTAAAGATTTGCGGTGAAGAATGAGTTCGATTACTTGCTTTTTGTTTACAATTCTGTCATTAATGCTCATTTCAAATTAGGGTAGGAATTCTGACAGACTGTCACCCACTAAGAATTAATTTCTCGGAAAAGACTTCTCAGCTCAGTGAACTCAAGAATTCATAATGCTCCGACCTCGCTCGGTAAAGACAGGTACCGACCTTGCTCGGTGAAGACTATACCGACCTTGCTCGGTGAAGACTATACCGACCTCCCTGTGATCTCACTGCATCTTGTATGCTGATTTAGACTTTTCTTTTAATTTCGGTTCTGGAACTGCTTGAGATTGATCTATGAGAATACAGTTCCAGTGCTTCCTTGGAAATTTAGTTTGAGTCGGTAGAGCCATCCATTACATTACTTGGACTGGATTGCTCGGTAGCTTTAGGAATCTATTTTTGTCTCACCTGTTTCCTGACCTTAGTTGCTTCATTCTTCTTTCCTTCTTCAATTTCACTAGCATTCATGCAGTTTCTGGCTATGTGACGGAGTTTAGTGCATTTGAAACATCTTATGGTAGTATCTCTTTTCCTTAGATGATGTTTTATGCAATTCATGCCAATGTGTCCATATTCTCCATAGTAATGACATCTACACCAGGTGTTGTAGTCCCATCCAAAAATTACTTTCACAATTTGTTCTGCTGGATTAAATGTCTTGGATCTGCACTCGGATGCCTTGTGACCTTGTTTGTTGCACTTGTGACAATTACCTCTGAATCTAGGTTTTTCCCTGCATTCATTTGCTTTGTGACCGGGTTGATTGCAGCTATAACATTTTCCATTGAATTCTGCTTTTTCATTGTTCCAACATTTATTTGAAGTATGTCCTATTTTACCACAATGATTACAAGTAGGTTTTTGATTTCTTTGAGTACCTTGTTTAGAGGATTCGCCTTCTTCTTTGTATCCAAGTCCTGCTTTTCCTTTTTGCCTATGAAGATTTCGTTCATACAGCTGATTCAAGTCTTCTTGACTTTTCAGCATTCCTTCATTGATTTGTTTTTCAGCGTTTAGGTCATCCATCAATCTTAGATTGGTTTCCTTTTCAGATCTTAGTTCTTCTCTTGTGTTTTCTATTTCTGATCTTAGATTTAGAATTTCTTCATTTGTATGAGAGATCTGATCAATTAGATTTTCTAGCTGAAGGGTTTTGTTTTGGACTTCAATGTTTCTTCCATCTAATTCATCTTTCAACTTGTTTCTTTGTTCCAAGATCTCACAGAATCTTGTAGAGTGTAGTTCTTGTTCTCTTTTCAATTTTATCACTTCTTCTTGCAGAGACCCATTCTTTTCTAGGAGTTCTTTGATAGCATTGTTTGCTTCATCTGAGTTATTTGAGGGAAGAAGATCTTCAATCTTTTCTTCAATGTAATTCTGATCATTCATCTGATTTGCAAGTTCCTTCCTTCTCCTTAGGGATTGGGAAAGATGTTCTTTTGCTTCTTTGAGTTTAGCTATGGCCATTTCCAGATCTAGCTTTTCATTTTCAATCACCTTGTTCAGTTTGAATACCTCCATTGTCCTGGATCTTTGCTCAAGCTAGTTAAGCTTTGTCTTGAGAACCAACGGAGCTCTGATACCAATTGTTGGAAATATTCAGGAATTAACCAAGTTACTGAGAGGGGAGGGGTGAATCAGTAACTCCAAATTTTCTTCTAATTTTAACATGTATTTTACTTTTTAACCTTTACATACAGAAAGCATGAAACTTGAAAGCATTCACAATAATGACACATAGATTTGGTTACCCAGAAACCTTCCAAAAGAAAGTAAAACTGGGGTGGGGATGAAACCCACAAAGCTTTAATACTGCAGAATAAAGTTGGCCGGTTAAGGCTTACAATTTGATCACTTCTGATGATCTGCCCTGTTAGGAGCAATAAGGATTGCTAAATCCACCCTGTTAAAGGATTTACAAACATACAGTGAAGTATGCACTCGGTAAAGAGATTTATACAAAGACTGTTAAGTCTACCCGGTTAAAGGATTTAGTACTGATTCACCTGTTAGAATGAAACAGTAGATCTCTGCTTTGCAACTGGATTGCTGATTGAGATTCTCTGATGTACTGATCACCTTCTGTGATGAATTTGTCTTTGCTGTACCTTATACTTCTGAAGCCTTTTGCAATTCGCTTATTTCTGCCTTTCTTTTTCTTTCACATATATTCTACTTCATATATTTCATTACATCCTTTTATTTTTACAACATTGTTTATATACAAATCTCAAACAATTAATTACAATTACAATTACACAGTCGGCTTGACAAATAAACATAAGTGCTACTAAGTCGGCCCAAATATGGTTACTCGGTTCCTTCAAACTGACTCGGTGACTTTCTGATACTCGGCGTCCACTGCATTACTCGGCATCGTCATGCACTCTGTAGAAGTGAAGGCACGGTTCATACTGATCACTCGGTAGGTTTTGAACTCGGTAAGTACTGGTGACTCGGTAGACAAGATGTTACTCGGTTTACATTGTCCTGATCGGTTTGTACTAACTTGCTCGGTTTGCACTGCCTGCTCGGTTTGCACTGTCTGCTCGGTTTGCACTGTCTGCTCGGTTTGCACTGTCTGCTCGGTTTGCACTGTTTGCTCGGTTTGCACTGTCTGCTCGGTTTGCACTGTCTGCTCGGTTTGCACTGTCTGCTCGGTTTTCACTGTCTGCTTGGTTTGCACTTGTCTGCTCGGTTTATATCCAGAATGCAAATAAGTGTTGTCACTAGTGGCAATTCTGCTTAATGCCAACAATGCATGTATCAAGATAATCTGTTATATCCGTAATTGGGAAAAAGTAAAAGTTTGTAGAATACTGATTCACCCCCCCTCTCAATATTCCCTATTTCTAACACAAATTATAGTTAAGACCTTCAACCCAATAAGCATAGTCATATCTAATCTTGTTTGTCAATTTTATTGATCCTTTTCGTTTTATAAGACATGGTGCATCATTACCAAACTTAACACTACTCCCTTTGTAATGATTTATGATTTCAAACTTACTTTTATCACTAGTCATGTGATGTGAGAAACTTCTATCAATTATCCATCTTTCAACTTTACTCATTTATGAAATAAGTGTAGTTTTCTCATCTTCATCAAAATCTTATTTCATAGCAACATAAACAACTTCTACATTATGATCATCAAATTTACTAGATTCACTATCAATTTCTTGTTCAACAATATAACAAGACTTCTTACCATTTTCCTTGTAGTCCTTATTCTTTACGTAGTCTCTACAATCCCTTTTGTTGTTGTACCAGCATTCTCTTCTTTTATCTTTGACATTTTTGTAAGGACATCTTGCTGCAATATGACCAACTTTGTTGCATGAAAAAAAATTTATAGGAAGTTTACCTTTGAATTTTCCTTTTCCTCTCGGTAGCCTTTTGGGTATGAGTTCCTGAAGATCACCAAGATCATCATCATAAGTCTCACTGTCACTGTTCACATATTTCTATTTTCCTTGCTTGGAATTGTGAAGAACCATTTGTGATTTAAATGCAGATTCAATAGCATGAGGGGTGAAGTTGTCAAAATTTGACAATTCAAAAGTAGTAATCCTAGCAACTAAACCTTCCAAAGTCAAGTTACTACTAGGTGCACATCTTAGTTCTCTTATAGAATAAAATCTAATAGAATAAATAGGAAATAGGGTTCTTCGTACCTTGCTAATAATAATGTTATCATCAATTATTCCATTTGCTCCTCTAATAGCATTCACAACTTCTTTAGTTCTGCCACAATATTTCACAATAGTTTCACCTTCTTGCATTTTCATTTTATCAAACTTACCTCACAAACTTTTAGATTTGGCTCTTAGTACATTTGTGTCACCTCCATAGATAGAAGCTAGTGTGTCCCACATTTTCTTTATAGTAGTGCAGTCCTTAATGTCTTCAAATTTAGAATAGTTTAGGGATGATGCAATTTCCAACATTGCCTGATTGTGTTCTTGTTTTTCCTTCATCTCCTGAGCTATTATAGGTGTAGTTTCTAGTACATAGTCATGTCCCACATAAT
The DNA here is from genome assembly GCA_027943335.1 of Chamaecyparis obtusa. Taxonomy (NCBI): domain Eukaryota; kingdom Viridiplantae; phylum Streptophyta; class Pinopsida; order Cupressales; family Cupressaceae; genus Chamaecyparis; species Chamaecyparis obtusa. Next base: position 6,034,098 of record BSBK01003345.1, read on the forward strand.
GTCTCATTGAATCACCAATACCAGCTAGGTGTAGCTTCATCAAACTTGTCCATGAAGGGAAGTTCTCCTTGTTCAACTTTGGTACCTTCGTTTTGTACATCTTGATCTTTAGCTTCAAGTACCTTCAAAAATTTTCTTTACAAGCACTAATAGCTCTGATACTAGTAACATGCTACTAACTTTTCACTCTTCTAAAGTGAGCTCTGTGAGAAGCCCTTTTAAAGGTTACAATACATATTGTTAGGTGTGACCCTGTTAAAAGATTTAATCACACTGTTAGGAGTGGCCTTGTTAGAGGGATTAAGAACATTCCATTAGAGTGTCACCTTGATTAAAAGGTTTACAAATTACTGTTAGGTCAACCTTGATTAAAAGGTTTTTGACTGATACAATGGTTAGAAAGTAACACTAGGTTCTGATTAGAGATATATAACTCACTTTACAAATACAGATCCAATAAGCTCATATGTTGATTTACTCACTGGCATTCATTATAATCTCCAACTCTGATATGCTCAGAAATCCATTCAATCAATCACCTCAACTTTTCTTATCTCTTCTCAACTCTTCTTTAGCCTTCTGCTTATGTTTTTGCCAATCAATAACATCAACCTTCCACCTCTATTCACAACCAAAACTAAGTCATCCTTATACCTCCTTGATATGTAGATTAATCTTTTTTCGCTGAATCATCTCTATAGATCTTAGGTTTAGGTCAGATTCATTGAATCCTTCCATTGTTTCATTCTCCTTCTCCTTCTAGATACTTCTCAAAACTTCTTCTTGAATCCATAAGAAAATGGATTACCATGTATGAAATGCTCTAGGTTGTTCATCATTATCTTCAACACATTTTCCTTATCTAAAGAAATCAACTATGTCGGATGGGATTCTTGATTCCTTCACAAATTGTAAATTACTGTCGCTTAGCCAATACTGTGTTCTTCTACTTGGTCATCACTGGATAACTCGGTCATCACTAAACTTGTCTTCTTGACAATCACTCAGTTAATTCTCTAATGCTCAGAAAATTTTTGATGCTTGGTCAATACTAAAATTTTCTTGACTTATACTGGTGCTCAGGAAATACTAACATCACTCGTCTTACACTAAATTTCTTCTCTTTTGCTCGGTTAAGCCTATGCTAGTGACTATACTGGGGAGAGTTGCTCACAGTTTGCATTGTGAAGATACCCTGAGATTATTTTTTGCAGACCATAATTAAATGATATATGTATAATCTACTAGAAGAAAAGAACTTAGGATAAGAAACAAGTATTTCCTCAAAATTTGGGGTGGAGACTCTATTGTATTTTGATGAAGTGTTGATTGGGATTATCCTAGTCATTAATGACTTCATTTAGGGAAGGAACTTAGAAAAATGTTCTTTCTCACTATTGAAAGAGGGGACATTGTTATTTCAAAATGTTCTAGCCAAGCCAAAAGAGACATGGCCAGATCCTATTCTTGTAGTGTCAGATCCTTCAGCGGAGTTTGTGGTTTGCACTAATGCATCTTTGAATTGTATAGGAGCAATCCTTATGCAGGGTGGTCGAGCTATTGCCTATGAGTCTAGGAAACTCAAGACTCACAAGATTAACTACCCTACCCATGACCTTGAGCTTGTATTAGTGGTACATGCTTTGGTAAGAGGGAGACATTTCCTTTTGGACCATAGATTTGAGCTTCACTCAAATCATCAAAGTTTGCAGTACATTTTCACTCAGCCGAATCTTAACACTAGATAGAAGAGATGGATGGAGTTCCTTTGTGAGTATGACTTAGATGTTCACTACATCAAGGGTAAGGAGAATGTAGTTGTAGATGCCTTGAGTAGGACACATCATGAGCTTTCATCTATGTCTTCTAGCACAGATTTGAGAGGATGTATCTTGCAGCACTTGTCTGAGGATGGATTCTATTCTAAGGTTTGTCAGATGGTTTAGTTACAGAGACCCCTTGAGGGGAATTTATCAGATTACACCCTTGAGTTTGATGGTCTTCTTCACCATAGAGGATGCATCTATGTACCTTCTTTTGGTGGGTTCCGTGACTTCATTGTTCTTGAGGCTCACAAAGCTCCTTATGCAGCGCACCCCAGAGTCAAGAAGTTACATGCAGATTTGAGGCAACTCTTCCATTAGCCAGGTGAAATTCCAAAGGTTGTGGCTAGATGCTTGGAGTGTTAGAGAGTTAAGGTAGAGCACCACCATCCAAGTGGGCTTCTTCAACCGCATGAGGTACCTGAGTGGAAGTGGGATATTATATCCATGGACTTTGTTGTTGGTCTTCCTATGTCTTCTCGTTGCCACGATGCTATTATGGTGACAGTGGATAGGTTGACTAAGGTAGCCCACTTCTCACCCATTCATACTACTTTCATAGCACCTACAATGGCACAGGTATTCTTGTGAGATATCATCAATCTCCATGGCATTCCTCGTAAGATTATATCTGACAGAGATTCTCTTTTCACATCATCCTTTTGGAGAGAGTTGTAGTCAGCATTGGGCACCAGGCTCAATTTCAGCACAACTTATCACTCTGAGACAAATGGATAGATCGAGAGGGTTAATCAGGTATTGGAGGATATGCTTCGTATGTATGTGATGGATCACCAGACCAGATGGGAGGAGTACTTGCACTTGGTGGAGTTTTCCTATAATAACGGGCATCATTCATCTTTGGGTATGCCACCTTATCAGGCCTTTTATGGTAGACCTTGCAGGACACCTTTGAGTTGGGATAGGATTGAGGATAGAGTAGTTGTGGGAACACAGTTAGTCAGGGAGATGGAGCAGAAGGTAGACTTGATCCGACAACATCTTGTAGAGGTTCAGGATAAACAAAAGAAGTATGTGGATGTGAAGAGGAGTGATCGTGTCTATATGGTTGGAGATAAAGTATTTGTGAGAGTGCAAAAACATAAGAGCCCAATCTACTTTGGAAAGGGTTCGAAGCTCGCACCTCATTTTGTTGGACCTTTTGATATCTTAGAGAGGATAGGCCCAGTTGCATATCAACTAGCTCTACTACCTAGCCTGTCGTGTATTTCACATTTATGTTTTGAGGAAGTATATCTATGATGAGTCTCACATTATTGATTGGGATGCTTTAGAGGTGGAGTCAGACGGACATCTAGCGTTGGAGGCCATACATATTTTGGCTTGGAGGATGCTAGCCCTTCGAGGCCCAGAGCTGGACCAGGTTAGGGTCCAGTGGGATTGCTATGATGAGGTTACGACATCATGGGAGGATGTAACACAGATGAGAGCACAGTATCTCCATCTTTTCGATGAACTCCCAGAGCCATCATTTTATAGCAGTTTATTTTCCATCTTATGACTCATGTTGACACTTTATTTTATCATGTTGGACTATTGGGATAGAGACATTTCATTTGGCACTATGAGATGACTTATGATTATGTGATGATGAGTAGGACTTTTACTTCCATACTTATTTATTAGGTATTGATCATAATATTTGATGAATCCTTGATTTGAATATGATACTTTAATTTTTCATTTATGTTAGGAAATTTTATGAGACAGGATCATGATTATCATGTTAGGTGAATTAACATATATCATTGTATACTCAATTTAATTTGCTTTGAAATTTAGAGATGCAATGTTGAAATTTATGAGAAATTATCATGAGATGCAGTTGAAAATTTATGATGATAGGAATGTGATTAATTATGATGTATTCTACTTACATACATATGATTATTGACTTTTCATGAGCTACTGATACTTTGTCAAGTGTGCATGTAACACCATGGTTATATCAAGGGAAAACAAAGATGGATACTTGTAAAAATCTTGTTAAGCCAAGGTTATCTCCAGGGGGAGAAATTAACCTTGTTGTAATGTTTGATGTTGTAAAGTGATGCATGGTTGTATTTATTTCTATATGTTTATTTAGTTATCTTAATATTTGTCAACTTGGCATGACATGTGTATCATGATATGTTGTGCTTTAATTATGGTGTCAATTGACACATGTATTGTGAGTTGGCATGGCCAAGTGCTTAATGTGTGAGTGGTCTTCTATTTTAGGAGCCTTGAGTGGGAATCTTATTCATTTTTTTGAGTTATCTTTAGGTGGAATTTTGAGAGGCATTTAGTGACCCTATAGGTTAGTGGAGGTTAAAAATAGACTACCAAATTAGTGTGCCATGGGATGAGGGTCAAATTTTGACCAAAAGGATGAATTTTTACTATTTTTGCCCCTCCAAAAGATGCTCTTTTGAAAAGTGATGAAATTGGAGATGCATGCCAAGCCCTCTCCTCATTTTGAATTTTGAATTTTGAATTTCTCTTTCTTGATTGAAGGAATTAGGGTTTTTCTTTTTAAGAGGTTGGAGGGAAAATTAGAGGGTGATTGCCCACTCTCCAATGTTTGGAGACTTGTGAGATTGTAGCAGTTTTTTGTTGTTACTAGCAAGGAGGAGGCTTGTAGGAGGAAGCTCATCTCAACCCACATTTCCACTAGCTTGGATTGAGGTTGGTTCTTGTAGGCTCTTGTTCTTATTGTAATATGCATATTTTTCCTTCTCATGTTTGTGTTAATGCAAAGTTCTTGTGTATTTGTATGGTTTTTTAGTCCATGTATGCTTGCTGATTTTCTTTGCTTATTATTGCATTTTCTTGCTTTTGGGGTGTGCAAGGCCAAACTCACCCTTGGGAGGGAAGAGAGCCTTGATGGGTGAAGGGATAGAGTTGGGATTACCCATCTAGTGCAAAGTCCTTCCTCAAGGAGGAAGGGGATGAGGCATGGATGTATGGGCATCCATGTTTCCATTCTTGTGAAATTCATTTGGGGGTCATAAGGGAGTTGTTACTTGTATAATATTGTGAAGGGTTGATGGTTGAATTTATGTCCTTGTGAAGGCATTATGTACAGTTTTATTGGCCTTAATGAAGACATGTTATTTCTTGATAAATGACATTCTCCTATTTGGGTAGATTCCACCTTCACCCCTATTATGGGTCCAAGGTGACCCATTATGTGAATATCCATGGGAAGAGAATTTTGTGCTCATGTTGCTTGCTGGTTTTTATGTAAATGTGCATTGGTGTGTGTTTGAATCCCTATCCATCTTTGTTTCCCCTAGCTCGGGGGTGGCCATGAAATGGCTTAGGTTGGGAGGTGAGCCTCCATGGTCTATTGATTTATTTTACAGATTTCCAAGGGCTTGACTTGCTGATTTTCATGGAGCTAAATGAGAATGTTGGATAGATCTTCTTCATGATTGAGTTTGGCTTGGCTTGATGCCTTTGTGGAAGTTATTTTTTTTAAAAGGGCTATATAAAAATGCCTAGCATATGAAATGTTTGTAATAGTTAGCTGGTTAATTATTTCCTCAATCTCTTGTACTAAGATGAATATGAGAAAGATGAATTATTTTTCCTTTATGTTAGAAAAGAAGTGTTAGTGATGATGTTTAGAGTAGATGAAAGAAATGTAAATGCTATGTTGCTATTTTGGTTCTCCACATGCAAAGAAATAAGAAAAAAAGATATCATTACTCTATGTAAATCAATCTATTGTGATCGTTTCATTTTCAAAGAAATTTATACATATATTTGTTTAAACGTTCTCTTAAAAGAAGATTTATTTTCATTTTATGAAAAGTTTCAAATAAAATAAATGTTTATAAATATAGTTTCTATTACTTTTAAAAGAATAGATTTATTATTTCTTTTTAAATGCTAGCATTAAAATGTATCTAGAGTTAGTTAAGTCATCTCTATCTTAAAACTGGAGGAAAGAAATAAAATGTCTATTTTACAAAGTGTAGAAGAAATTCTTTCTCTCCTTAAATGTTTTATGCTTTCTATGTTGAAAGGGCTGAAATCACATCTCTTTAATTTTTGCGCAAATTCATGTACATGCTACGATACAAATGTTTAAGAAAGAAAGTAAACTAAAAAAATTATGTACATAAATGTATATGTTTATAATGCTCTTTATTATGTTATGCTTCTTCATCATAGAAAACTATATAATAAAATATAACTGATTAAAATTTAGTAAGTTCTTTTTAAAAGATAAGTAATGATGCGTATTGATCATATATATATATATATATATATATATATATATATATATATATATATATATATATATATATATATCATGTCAGATATATATATATAATAATAATATATTTGTTTACTTACCAATTTAGGATAGCATTTTTTTCCCGGTACCATTCCTTATGTTCAGATTAAAATCTTAATATTTATATATATTATTATATATATATACCATTATAGATATATACATATAATAATATATTAAACACACCATATATACCATAATGATTAGCGAGAGTTTACAAAAATTAATCATGAAATGATAACTTTGCAAAGAAATGAAATGAAATAAAAATGAAATGATATTATCGCTAACCCTAACGCGGTCGGGCACAGTGTTGAGAGCACTGCCGCAGGCGGCAACGGTCTCTGCAAACAATGGCTCTACCACTGTCTCTAGTGGCTAAGGCCGCTGCAAATAGTGGCTAAGGCCGCTGCAAACAGTGGCAGCACCACTGCTGTGAGCGGTCAAGGCGGCTACAAGTAGTCGGTGACCCCCTCACAAAAAAATATTAACTTTTCTTTTTTTATTATTTAATATAAATAATATCTCCTTCCATCTGCGCATTAACCAGGAGGAGATTCATGACCACCTCACAAAAAAATATTAACTTTTCTTTTTTTATTATTTAATATAAATCCTTGTTAAATAATATCCCCTTCCATCTACGCATTAACCAGGAGGAGATTCACGCTTTCAAAACGTAACCAATAGATTTTAAAAAAAAAAAAAAAACATACACCAGTGAATATATAGTAATCTTTCAAACAAAACGCTATGCCAACATAGTAGTATAATGTAATTTTAAATCTGAAGATTTATAATCGCACAGCCCCAGTTTTAATCAATCGGCAGATTAGTTTATAGATCTGTGTGGAACCCCGCTTATATATTCAGTTCTATCAAAATGATGAGCTCTCTATTGTATAATTAGCATATACACAGATATTCATTTGTTGGTCCCTCCAAATGTACCTCTGTGATAACACACTGACGCATGCAATGTAAAGCACAATGATTTTACTTTTTGTTCATGATTGTCTTTGTTGGTTGGAAGATCTGGATCCTTCTTTTGTTGTAACCCTCTTGTATATATTCAAGAATACATAAGGGTATATACACACTTATGTGTATATACACTTATGTATATTTGGGTGTATACTCACTTTTGAGTTCATCATTTTCATGGCTCTTTGGCCCAGCCTGCAAACCCTTCAACAATGAAATTAGGGTTTTGGGTCATGTTTTATTTTGGCCTAAACCCTAATTTCAAATTAGGGTTAGGGTTGACCAAGGAGACATAAAAAGATTTCTTAATTTATTCATTTTGAAAATTTGATTTACTCTAGATGAGTCAGTGAGTAATTAATTTTGTGGACTTTTATTTTCTCCTTTTTTAATTCTTTAAATTATGTAATTTTTTTTATTAAATACTTGCCTTTTAGATTTTTACGTTTCCCTAATATTGGAGATTTGAAGTGATTTTTGGAGCAAAGATGTTATATAGTTATTTTAATTTTAGATCATTTATTATTTAGTGTTGATATTGGGTCCTTTCTTTCATTTAATTATTTAATTGAAGATTGGGCTGATGGAATTTTAATTTTGGGTTAACATAAATTATTGACTTAAATGACCCCTTCAATTCTATGCACTATCATTTCTTTTGGACAATATTTTGAATAGGAAGGTAATTAGTCTTAAAATCCCTAGGTAGGACCTAGGAAAGATAGTAGTCCTAATAATTTATTATTGATCTAGTAATTGCGACATTATTTTAATGTTTTAAATCACTAGGTTGTTGCACCTTATGAACCTGAAATATTAGTGTTATTATAAATTAAACTAAGGGGAGTTTAATAAATTTATTTAACCAAGCATATTTTTGTGGTCTTATTTTTGAATTATTTAAGTTAAGGATTTCTCCCTCGTAATTACTTTACGATTAACCCTAGTTAGGGATTTTACTGGACCAATGCACCTAACATATAGGGGATGTCGGCAAGCCAGCGCGTGCCACGTATTCTCTTATGAGTTAAGTGTGTTGGTTGGTGTATTTTTCTTCTCGAGTTTAATGCACCTTAGTAAGTAACCTTTTTGTTAGTGTCTTTTAAAAAAAAATTATTGTGTGTTTTGCCCTAATTTTGTGCATGACATTTACCATGTTCTTCTACCACTGTTATATTCCTCTACTAGTAATTACACTTTACTTGGGAAACCATGGAAGCAGTGATCTTAGCAATCTCCTCTTCAGAAGGCCTTCTTAAAGACACCAAGTCATCACCTTGTTCAACATTGTACAATTTGTCATCAGTATCACATTACTCATTAGAAAATAATTGGTGGTGAAAAGATTTAAGTCTCACTGTGTTCTCATTCACATTTGAATCTTGAGATACATCATCAGTAATGTCTTCTTCACCAAGATAGGCATAAGTCATTAAACAATCTGCATCACTATTTGCATCCATTTCCTCATCTTTTTCTTCTTGTGTTTCTTCTGTAATAAAAAATGATTGAGCAACTGCACAATAATCAAGTAATAGGGTGATTGACAAGCCACCAAGGTGTGTCTTCACTTATATTTATTGTATTCTTTTAAAAAGGATCAAGATTTTGTTGGTCCTGTTTATTGTTTAGTGGTTGTTGAACTGATTTTCCATCCTTCCACTATGTATTGTAAGGATAATTTTGCAGTCTAGATTGTGTATTAAAATTATTGAAGGGTGGTTTATCTTGTCCAACACCCTTGTCATTTATAGCAGTATTAAGCTTCATACCTTTCAAGGCATAAAGGACCTTGTCTAGATTGTCTTCATCTTTTAATTTTGGTCCTCCAAATTTCTTTGGCTACTTCTTATTTCCTTTGTTGAAAAGCCTAGGATCTTCTCTTCTTCACAACTTCCTTGAAGCTCTTCTATTAACTTTAATGTTTATGGCCATATTAAAAGCATCGCTTAAAGTATGAGGATCCTTGTCTCTCAATAGATAAGCCATATTTCCATCAAATAAATTATAATATGTGGTGATACATGCATTCTTTTCTAACCTTAGTAATTGGAATATTTTGTACATTTCCTATTGAAACCTAATAGTAAAATCATTTGTAGCTTTATTTGGGAATTTCTTGATTTTATTGAATTCATTCAACATGGAACTAGAATTAGTCTAATCACCATACTTCTCCTTAAATCACCTCTTAAATTCCTCCCAAGAACAAATACTATAACTTGGTAAACCCCTATACCAATCTTTGGCATCTTTAGTTATATTAAACACATAATTTCATTGCCACATCTTCATGCTCAACCTCATAATAATTTATCATATCAATGAAAGAACACACATGTTCTTCACCAATAACAAGATTATTACTTGCGAACTTAGTTATATCTCTCAATATTGATGGGTCTCCTTTGAAAAATTCATCCAACAACTTAGCCACCGGTATTTGTTCCAAATTGCTGCCTACTTGAACTCTGTATCTAATTCAAGCCTAGGTTTGTATTCATTGTTCCTACTTTAGGGTTTTTAACACCTATAGTCAAATTAACTAGAGAAATTATACCAGATGTGGTAGTGGTAATATTTTGTTGTATCTTAGTGGAAAAACTAGAGGCATCTTGAGTATTTGTCAAGCCTATTTTAGAAAATAGATTAAATGATGTTGATTATTTAAGGAAACCTATTTCCTCTTCATGTCTCTTAAAGAAGCATCAATCTCAATTTTTTCCAATTATTAAGCTCTATCTTCATTTTCTTTTCTATCCTTGTCTAGCTCTATATCAATCTGACACAAGCCTTGGGATAACTTTCCTACAATATTTGGTTCATTAACTTGTTTGCCTATATTGTGGACTAACCCAATCCTTAAATGATCCTTCATTTTCCCAAACATAAATTTGTCTCAACACAGGGACAGTAGTACCCCACCCATAGGTTGCTTTTAGTTTTCTTTCTATTTCAGTTGTTTGGCCAAATTCTTTTAGGTCACTTTTTATGTGATCGGTTATTATTTTAATAAATGATGATTCTGGATTATTGTTCATTATATGTGTATCATGTGATTGCATAGATTAGATGATGATATCATTATGATGTTATGTTTATGTTTTATATTAATTTATGGTACTGATCCCATACTTGCATGTGTATGGTTATCATGTGTATGCATCTGTTTGGCATGTTTGTGTGGTAGAGGATGGAGACGTAGTTACTTGCATAGTCGAGATCCACATGACTGATTGTACCCTATCATTGTCTGCTATATATATATTGGATGTACATGCTTCATCTTGTGATGATAGGTTTGCAGGTACAGAGCATCGTCTTCCCTGAATTGGAAGGAGTGAGCATGCCCATAAATATTCATCTCAATGGTAAAGAGGGGAGATAATACACATACCCAAAACCCTAACCTAAGCCTAATTTGTCCTAGGATTGGATAAGTATCAGTTTGACTACCCTACCCGAATTCATCTAGCTGACAGGAATTCATGGATCCCTTTCTGGTGTTTGCTTGGTTTTATGTTGTTTGGTCTCAGTTGATTTATTGCTTATGTGGGTGATTTTATGTGATTATTAATTTAGTGATTATAGTTGAATTTAATATTAATCATGTTCCTAAGTATATTTGAGTAAATTTAATTAATAGTCAAATAATTGATTATTTCAATTTAATTGATAATTTAATTAAAAATTAGATTTAATTATGCTTGTATGCTTTAAATATTTAATCTATTTACTATGAATTTTAATTATTAACATGTGCATCATTGAAAAGTGAATTGCTTTAAAAAGTTAACAACTTGTTTTCAAAAGTCAAAGTTGAGTTGTGCAAAATAAATTTATTTTAATTTATTAATTAGGATTTTCTTTCAATTTTTGAATTGGATTTTGATTGGGAGTTAACTGTTGAGTCATCTCTAGGGTTTGCATGAAAGGGGGAATTGAATCCTTAATAGGGGGAATTACATTCATTTGGAGATTAGACAGGTTTTGGAGGAGAATTTTGGAGAGCTTGTGTGCTTTGAATTTTGGAGAATTTGGATTGTTGTGGTTGCTTGTTGTTTTGGCTTCATTGTGCATCTGAATTTTGGGTGTTGCATTCTCTATGGATCTAGATCTGCAGGTTGGATTGATTTTGGAAGAAATTCCATCTTTAGATCTACAAAGGGTTTTCAATTTAGTTTTTGGCATTGGATCCAAGGTAGGCTTTGGAATCCCGCCTGTTAGTTTTATTTTGTATCTTTCTGGCTTTCTTTGTTTGTGCAAATTTTAGCATGATTCAATAGTTAGATCTGTGCTTTCTTTGAATTTGGGTTATTAGAAAACCCTAGTTTAGGTGTTCTTTATGTTTTATTAAATTTTAGCATAGTAATGTTATGCTAGCGAAATCTCAATGGAAAACTCCTTATAGAACTCCTAGAAAATGAATTATTAGATCTGTTCTATAGTTTAACTATAGGGTTTGAAGAAATAAATCTACCCTTTAAAAGAAAATCAATTTGGATTAAAAATCCAATTCTAGTTAAAAAATATGCTCTCTAATTTTTTATTTATTTTTAAATACCCAATAAAAAAATTAAATTACAGTCAAAGGAAAAAGTCATTTTGTGGCATGACTTTGGTAGATTTGGTTTGATTAAATATATATGCTTTTTTTAAGACATAATAGATTCATGTGTATAAGAATCTAAATATAAGATTGGTTTAAAAAAAAAAAATTATCCTGTTAAAAAATATACAGTTAGATTGCGAATTAAAATAATAGTAAAAAAATATATATAAAAAACTTATATTATCCCTTGTATTTTTTTAAAAAGTCTGCTTTGAATTTCTTTATAAAAAATATAAATTAATTTGGTTTAAAAAAAATTACATTGGAATTTGTTTTATTAAAAATAATAATAATTTTTTTTAAAAAAGTTGTTTGGAGGGGTGGGGGCCACCACCTCCCCCCCCTCGGCTGTCATGCACAGCCCATGCCCAGGGTCTTGCACAGGGTACCTGCGTAAGGTACTGCGTAGGGTACCATGCATAGGTACCCCTTGGGTTGGGGTGTGGGTCGTGGGCCCCCACACCCACTTTGCTTTTTTAAATTTTATTTTGTTATAAATTAAAATTTATTTGTTAAGTTATTTTTTATTATTTAGTTTTTAATAAATTTTAAATTTAGTTTAATTAGAATGGTATATATTAATTTAGTTTAATTAAACTTTTAATTATTAATTTAGTTTAAATAAAATTTATTAATTAGTTTAAGTGTAAATAAATTTATATGTAAATTTTTATTAATGTGATGTTAATACAAGGGTGTAATTAAATTAATATATTAAATGTGATTTGTTTATTAATTTACTTAAATTAAAGATTTGTTTTCTAATTTAATTAGATATGTTTTTAGCTTGACATTTTCAAATCTTAGTTTATCTATTGATTGAAATATATTTATTGAAAATAATGTTAGGCAAGTAAATACGTGAGGTTGTATTACACGTCCGTTTGGGGAGTCAATGGTTAATATGTTATTATGAAATAAATTATTTTAATAGTATGTTAAACCATATAGTACCTTCTTTAGGTCAAAATAGAATTTGATTAAACTTATTTCTATTTCTTTCAAAATAATTATATGTGTTCTAATTGGGAAATTTGGTGTACAAATTGGAACCAATATCTTGACAGGTGTTATGTTTCTACTGAAATCGACCTTTTTGTTATATTAAATCCATAGGACATCATGATGGAATATTCTTTATTTGGGACATTGTTGTAATGTTTATGTTTAGATTCTCCTAGTGGGTTTATTCTTTCTTATGCTTGAATTCAGTTATGCTCAAATGGAACTTTAAATGCTTACGGATTAGTTTTCAGTTATCTATGATGCAAATGTGTATTCTTTGTTCCTGGAATGTCTTATTTTGCTTATGTTGTTATTGGGCACTAGATGACCTAGGGGGAAACAGAGGTTGGGGTATGTGTCAGAAGGTTATGTTTTCAGTTATGATTTGATGTGTGTGTGTGTATGTTTTGATTATCATCCCCGACTTGACCTTTTGAGCTCATGATGCTTCACATTTTGTTTATGGTATCTTTGTAATCATTTCTAGTTCTTGGGATTACCTAGTTGTATACCTTATTAGATCTAGGTGAGATTTGTGAGCCTAGGGTAGCTTACCTAGACATGTAGAAGGAGGTGGCTTGCAATAAGCGTCGGGGTCCACAAGTGGCTACCAATATCACTTATTGTAAGTATCAGTAATCAAGTGATAACTGTTCAGGTCTAGAATTGTTACCTCTATCAGGCAATAAGGCTAACAACACTTCCAATTGACAATGGAAACCTCTCCTAGCTGTGGGTGGACTATGATTAGAGAGGAATCTCTAAATTCTAGGCTGGTTCCTATAAAATATTGGCTATCACTTTACTAACGTGAAAAAACTTGATGGGAAAAGGGGAAAAGGAACTGATAAACTTAGAAAATAAGGTGATACACCAATGACTGATTCAGAAACCTGAAAGGAAAATATCAATTCCAGATTTAACACATAATGAAATTCAGATGATTGGTACACTGTTCAACATATAGGTTAATGAATTTAATTATCAGGGATTAACCACTAATAACTTCAACACTTAACAACATACGTTTCTCAAATAAGGCTTGATAGATCAAATTATCAATCAGGAAGGAACAATGATACATTCACTTCCAGATTCAAAATCAGAATTGAAACACTTACTAAAGAAGATGAAAAGGAATTGAAAATCTGAACACAAAATGAGCTGAAGAATCTGGTATATTTCCTCCAAAATTCTCTGCAAAATGGTTACAAAATGGACTCTTGAGCTTTTAGGAATAAATCAGTTCACTATAGGCTCTCTTTCCCACACATGCGACCTTGAAAAAAGTCAATCTCCCTTCCTTAAGAGAGCTCAGAAACCCTGATCCAGGAATGCCTAAACCCTTACAAAATTGCTCTTATTTTGGCCATAATTTGTGCCAAAAATCCAGACTATATGTCACCCACAAAAAGACAACTATCCCCTAAATTTTGGCAAAAAATAAGGAATTTAAATTCCTTTTACATCATGAACATGCCAAAATTTAATTATTCTTTTAATAAATATGGCTTCTAAAATAAGGAATTTATCCTTAAGATAATATATAATGCCAAATTTAATAAAAAGAAAACAAATATTAAAAGGACTTTAATATTTGTTAATACCACAAGACTATTATTAAAATTTTCTAATATAAATAAATATCAAAAACTAAATAATAACTATCTAAACTTATTGTATTTTCCCAACCAATTCACTGACTTAGCAAAATTAAGTGAGAATTAACAAAGTGGGGAGTCAAAACAACTTCGACCCACTTGCTATTCACACATGTGAATGTGCTGAGAAAAGAAAGTGGCATCTTTCTGTGGGTCTCCAAAATGCTATGTGGCACTCTGTCCTGTGGCTGAACTGACATTTACGATAGTCCCTTGCCTTGCGAATTCCAAATGAATTTATATTTTACTTTGGGCATTTTGATATTGTCGAACTTTGGCATTCTTGAAGTTTCATTTCCATGATGAAGGGTTTGAAACCCTAGCTCAGTGCTTGTCGATGCTGTAACTTTGGCATTCTGTTGAAGATTTCTTGCAAAAATAAGGGGAATTGTTCCTTCAAATAATGAAGAATTCGACATCTTATATTGAAATTGTAAGTTCTTTGCCTTTTTATTCTCTATCAATGCTTATTACTTTAGAAACGTGCCATCTTTGCATGATATAAGGCTTCATTTATTCTTATGTTCTCTTCTTGAACTCAATGTTTAACGTTTTTATAAAAACATGCCTCTATTCTTTTGCACAAAAATGTGGCATGATCTTTTGAATAATATGTGTCTATTTGGCTGGAAAAGTAATATTGATAAACTATGCGTTCTTGACTTGAAGTCTCTGTCATGTCTTTAAACAAAAACATGCCGCTTTTTGTAAAAATGTGACTGTATCTCTGCTAAAAATGTAAATTCATTATCATGAACTCTTTGCTCTATATTTTATATCCAGCGTTCTTTCTCTGCAAAATACGGCCTCTACCAGATATTTACTGTTTGGATATTATAAGACTCACCATTTTGAAGAATAAACTCACGATTTTCAGCATATTTCATACCATTTTTTATTTCCTTGCATAAAATGTGGGTTTGAAATTTGCTGAAAATGTAGACTCGACATTTTTGACTAATACTTCATTGTTGATGATTAGTGCCTTCTTTCAACAACACTTACTATTTGTTTTGTGAAAAATATATGTGAATCTAAATGTATACACATAGATTTTTAAGGAAATGCTTGTTGTTTAGATAAACACTGCATGAAGTATGGGTTTTGATGCTTCAGTTGCTATTTTTTGAACCAGCTTTAGCAAACAAATTTTGTCAACATGCATCATAATATTCACTATAGCTTCAAAAAAAAATGCTCGTACGATCATGATAGGAACTCATGGTTCTGATAATTTTAAAAGTCTCTGTTCACGGTAAAGGATTTAAGAGTTTGAAAACTCTTTGACCTATAGATGAACTCATAATTTTAACCACTTTTTCTCTCTGAAAACTGATGCATTCTTAGTTTGAAACCCTTCGTTGATATTCACATGAATGAAGAGATTTCAAATAAAAGAAACCTATGCTGGAACCAATGTTTATCTAGCTTTGAATACTCAAGAGTTTGCATTAAAAATGTGCACTGTTTATTAATGAATACTTTCAATTCAAATATGAACTCACCATTTGCACTCTTTGTTTGTTTTCACCAATCTTTATTTGTAAACATTAACTATTATTGCTCCTCCAACATAAGCACATTTTGAACTTGAGTTCAAATTTTAGAATTTGATCCACTTTTCAGCATTCATAAATATGACATGTCTTTTGATAGAAGTTCTGAATATGAACCAGCTTCCTGATTTCTCTGATGAGCACTATAAAATGTGATCCATTTAGCATTATGAAGTTGACATAACCAACATTTGTTGAAACTGTTCCTATAGCAGATTAGTGTACATTTTTTCTCTGATACTGAACTTGGCAATTTGTAGTATGAAGTACAACAAGACATAAATGTTTATTATTTGTTAATGAAGTTCGAGCATGGGCTTGTGACACTCAAAAATGAAAAAATGCTTATGACTAAGGTTCAAACACGAGTTCGTGACACCCAATCATAACATTTTTGTAAACATTCAAATTATGATTCAATCTTGAAGCACTTGAAAATATTCAGTATTAAAATCATTGAAAGTTCTGAAAGTGTACTCTATTTTTGATGAAATCATCATCTTTTGGTGAAACAATTTGATTCCTCTGGAGATCAGCAACCTAGAACTCCCTGTAGCACGGGAAACCAGCTTGTTCTGCATCTTCAAAATGACTAAAAAGTGAATCAATCCACTGTTATCTGCAAAACAACTTGTTAATTACATGCAATATCAATAAGAGACATATTCTAAAAAAGGTTTCTTAATTCAGAAACACACTAAGTCCCTTTCATTCAAATTCTTGACTTGTCCAAAATGAAATCACACACCACAATAGGTACTAAAAGCGAAAGGTTTCACATTCTAGAACATGTCCCTTTAACACTTTCTTGTAGTGAGTGATAGTTTTCATTTTCTTGCTACATTTGTTCTTAGATTGATATGCAGATAGTAACAGATAGCTGATGTATGTAATTGTTTTCCTTGTATTTCTTAGATCCATCAGGATCTAACACTTATTTCTTTTCTTTTTTTCAGGTGATGCTTCCTTAAGGACCAAAATGCAGATGGTGATCCAGGTATGACTTAGATGTAGGGACCTGACAGAGACCATTAGAACCAATACAAAAAATGAGGCAATGCATGGGAACCTTTTACACACTTTAGTTTTCTATTCTAATCTGCAAATGTACTCTGTTTATTGAATCATGTAATATGAATCAAATGACATTTGTACTACATTCTTATGAATGCACAATGTAATGATCAATTATGAATTCCAAAATTTGTAATAATTTGATCAATACTTAGAGTACATAAAAATAAAAATCTAACAACAAATGTAGTAAGTAGATGCAAACTAACAAAACCTACTAGACAATGTTAATTAGATAACATGAATGTGCAAATTTCTCTCTTAGTGCCTATTGTGTTGTATGGTTTAATTTTGAATAACAATCTTGGCGACTTCTGTTGGATGTCTGCCTGCTAGTCATGACCTGTAGACTTATCCTAGGGCTTGCAAACTCAGAAAACTTGAACCATGAATGCAGTTTATTGAAATGAAAATGCATCTACAACTAGACTCATGCAACCTAGAAGACCTAGACTCAAAACAACCTAAGACCTAGTGCTGGAACAACACTTATTGAAAGTGAAAAAACCTAGGCAAACCTAACCCTCAAAGCAAAGGTTGAGGTGTATTCCATTAACTGGAATCTATAGTTCTTCTCCTTCAGTTGTGGACAACTGAAATGCATTATTTTCTTTGCAAGCTATAATGACAAATGGTGCTGACCAAAAATTATCAAATTTTCCATGCTGTCCTGGCCTACTTTTCAAAACATCCCACTTTAGAACCAAGTCTCCTTCTTTAAAATTCCTGAACTTTGCCTTCTTGTCAAAAGACCTTTTAGTTTGAGCTTGTTTCAACTCCATCATATCTAAGGCATTCCTTCTATCTTCTTCCAACTGTAATAAGTCAACATACCTGAGCTTTAATGGGTCCTCTTCCTCAATTAACAGCATCTGATTAGCAAGTTGCAATGCTAGAAACTCAGTAGAAACTGGCAATCTAGCCTCTTTACCATAAACTAGGACATAAGGAGAATTCCCAATGACCTATTTAGGTGTTATTCTATCAAGCCATAGGGCTGCCTTCAGTTTTGATTGCCAATCTCTTTTGTTTTCCTGTAGAATCTTCTTGATAATCCTTGTTAGTTTCTTGTTAGTAGACTCTGCAAGACCATTACCCTGAGGATAATAGTTTGATGAAGTGTTGAGTTAAACTCCATTTTGAAAAACCCATTCTGTAAGAGATAAACCAATGAAAGCCATAGCATTATCTAAAATAATTGATTGAGGAACCCCAAACCTGGTAATTATGTCTTCATAAAACTTCAGAACAATAGGTCCAGTAGCTTCCTTTAATGCAATAGCTTCAGTCCATCTTGTGAAATAATCAGTGGCAGTCAAAATCCACTTATGATCAGCACTAGAATTAGGGTGAATAGGACCAATGAAGTCCATAACCCACTTTGCAAATGGTTGATCAACAATAACAGGTTTCAATGGAAATGCTGCCAGCTTTTGTTTACCTACAAATAATGCACATTTTTTACACTTCCTAGTCCAAGCATAAGCATCTTTGAACAAGTCAGGCCAATAATAGCCTGCCCTCAGTATTTTCATTACTATTGTCTTAGGACTAAAGTGACCACCACATGATCTGTCATGAAATTCAGAAAGTATTCTGCTTTGATCTAGTGTATCAACACATCTTAAAAACATACCAGAATAATCTTTCCTATATAAAACACCATCAATAAGGACATAAGGAATAGATTGCAATCTGTAGTACCTTCTTTTAGCCTTATTGAGATCACTTGGACATAGTCCAGTCTGAAGATACCTGGTCATATCAGATAACTAGGTTGCTGAATTAAAAATCAGAACTGTATCAATTTGAGAATCATCAGATTTATGAGGAATTTCAACACTTTCCTCTTCATTTGCAAGTTGGGCACAAAGGCCTTTCCCTCTTACCAGCTTGGTAACATGTATTTGAACATCATATTCCATCACTCTAGTTATCCAACTAGCATGCTTCTCATTCACATCCTTGCTTAATAAGAATTCTTTAACACTTGGATGTGCAACCATGAGATGCACTCTATTTTTAGCAATCAAATGTTTAAACTTTTTCAATGCCTTAATGGTAGCAAGTACATGTTTTTCAAAAAATGTGTACCTTTGTTCATAGTCATCCATACCTTTGCTAAAGAAAGCAATTGGCTGCTCCTGTCCTTCATCATTTTTCTGAACTAGCATAACATAAATTGTATCAGTAGTACCATAAGCATATAAGATAAAATCTTTATTGAAATTTGGATTAACTAGAGTAGGAGCTGAAGATAGAGCTTGCTTGATCAGCTCAAATTCTTTTTCCCTTCTTCAGTCTAGCTGAAGGCAATATTCTTTTTCAACATAGAAGTCAATGGTTTCAACAAATTAGCAATATTTGGAATGAATCTCCTTACAAAATTGATCCTTCCAATGAAACTCTGCAAACCCTTCTTATGTTTAGGCAGTGAAAGCTAAAGGATTGCATGAATTCTCTTGGGATCTATTATTATACCTTCCTTAGAAACCTTATAACCTAATAGTTTTCCTTCATGAACAACAAATACAAATTTCTTAGGATTCAAAGATATTCCAAATTCTCTACATCTTTGCAAGATTTGTCTTAAATGGTCAATATGTTGACCAGCTTCTTTGTTGTAAATAGTAATGTCATGAAGGTAGACTAAAACAAACTTATACATAAGATTTTTAAAGGCCATATCCATTGCCTTCTGAAAGGTTTCCCCAGCATTGGACAATCTAAAGGGCATTCTCCT
The DNA here is from genome assembly GCA_027943335.1 of Chamaecyparis obtusa. Taxonomy (NCBI): domain Eukaryota; kingdom Viridiplantae; phylum Streptophyta; class Pinopsida; order Cupressales; family Cupressaceae; genus Chamaecyparis; species Chamaecyparis obtusa. The sequence goes on from BSBK01003345.1 coordinate 6,053,865, forward strand.
GTAGGCCATAGTGCCCCATTTTGTAGTAAAAGCTATTTTATACTGGTCTGATTCTTTAACCAAAATTTGGTTATAACCAGAATAACCGTCAAGAAGAGAGAATCTCTCTGATCCAGATACATATTGTAGAATCTGCTCCATTGAAGGAAGTGGATGTCTGTCTTTCATAGAGGCCCGATTGAGGTCTTTGAAATATACACATGGTCTAATCTCACTGTTCTTCTTCCTAACTGGAACTAAGTTAGAAACCCAAGATGTGTGCTTAGTAGGAAAAACAATATCACCATCTAACAGTTTTCTTAACTCCTTGAGCATTAAAGGCTCCAATTTTGGGTTGATAGCCCTTTGTCTCTACCTAATTGGTTTTGCATTAGGCTCTAATTTTATAGTATGCTGAGTAAGCCGAGGATCAAAGCCCTTAAGATCAGAATAGTCCCAAGAAAAAACATCATTAAATTCCTTAAAAAGATCAATGAAAAGCTCTTTTTCCTTAGGAGAATTTATCTTACCAATTTTCAACCACTTGTCTCTAAAAATCTCAACTTCCTCATAATGATCTTCTTTAACCAGCAAGCTAGTTTTACCTTTTCTGAACTGATCATCAGAATTGAAAGCAGATTCTAGGCTGACTAGACCCTTTGGCAACTTATTGGACTTCAATTGGATAATCTGATCTTCAATTTTCTGATTACCTTTGCTGTCCTTAGGAGCTGAGAAATCATTAGTTTCTATCAAAAAACTCAAAATGTGCTCATCAGTATTAAAAACCTACCAATATGCATCATTATCAGGTATAGAAGGCCTGACAACTACCTTAACATGTGATTGATCAGTAAACAGTCCTTTATTTTCAATTATATTAGCCTGAGTACCAATTGCAGCTAGTCTATCTACATGCAGATTTTGTCTTCTAGGAATAGATATCAGATTGAATGCATCAAATTCTGCTAGCATATTAGATACCCTAGACTTATACATCTTTAACAAATCATTTTTCACAATATTAAGGCTCCTCACCTGCTTAACAATTAGCTCACTATCTCCAAAAGCTCTGAGACACTTAATACCTTTCAGCCTTGCCCATTCTAATCCCTGGATTAAACTTCCATATTCAGCTACGTTATTGGAACAAGGAAAATCTAACTTATAGGTAGCATAAAATTTGTCACCATTAGGAGATACTAACATAAATCCTGCTCCTACAACATTTTTGTTCCTTGAACCATCAAAAAATAGGTCCCAAAGCTGATTAGATTCATTAGATTTAGATTCTTGACCTTTAATCATATTAGGAATAACAACATCAGATTCACACATCATGTAGTTTCCAAAACTAGCATCAAAGGATTCATCATTATGAGCAGTTTTGAAAGCCCATTCATCTAGAACAATGTCTGGATATGCATCATTTTTAGTATTATAAGATGAACACTCAGGAATTTCATCTTGATCCATGTTTATGCAATTTGCATTGATTGGACTGGGATTATATGGCTCTATATGGTTATTTGACAAGGGTTCAGACTTGATCATCACTCTAGTACCATACCTTGTCCTAAAAAATAGATTTGACCAATCAGATGAAAAGTATCCATCAATCTTAGCTATGAAATCCCTAGATAAACATATGGCAAAGTAAGCTGGTAGGTCAATCACATAGATAACCTGTGAAATGGAAAAATTTGGGCATGAATGAAGTGTCAAACTTGCATTTTTTATGACTCCTAAGGTCTTAACAATAGTACCATCAAGCTATACTACACCTTTTTCAAGAGGTTCATACTTAAGATTTAATGAATCAACCACCTTCTTTGGCATTACTGTACTAGTGGCACCACTATCAACCATGAAATTGTGTACAAGCTTATTACCAATAATCAAAGCAACATAAAAAGGAGGAGGTTTCTGGTTTGGAATCTTTTTACCTTCCTTCTCTGATGTTTTCTGAACATTTGCAGACTTTTGATTAGCTGAAACTGCTGATTTTTCAGTATTTGCAACCTTCTTTACCTCTGAAATTGTTGGCTGCTTTACTTTTATAGGCTTATTTTCCTCTTTAGATGAATTATTTTGAGCTTTTGAAGGCTTAGAATTAACCATAACTACATTTGGTGGCTGCTGTTGGATAGCATGCTGAGAACTACTTTCCAACTTGGATAATCCTTCTTTTAAAATTTCGACTTGTCCTGGAATATGCAGAGTGTCCCAAACAGACAAAGTAACATTGGTTTTCTTCATTGAATCCATAATATTAAAAGGAATTGAAAACTGTACCTTGTGTGCTGATCTAGGTGATCCTTGATCAGCCCCTTTTAGATTTTAATCTTTATAAGCAGTAACTGTCAGATTTCTCAAGATAGAAACTGGTGAACTAGAAGTATTTCCAACAGACTGATCTGCTTCAAGAGCTCTTTTTTTAGCTCTAGTATTTGTTGCAATTGATGTATCTTCATTAAATCCATAGAATTCTTCCTCTTGCCAATTCAGAAACCCGGTTTCAACATTCGGATCTGCCTGATTTTGAACCTCTTCAACAGAAATATTCTATTGTGAATTCAATGAATTCTAAACCATAAGAGCTTGGTTTAAAAGACCGTTAGAACATGTTGACTGTTCATGTTGCTCACTACATGGAAAACACCAGTCAGTGGCAATATTATTCTGGGAAGGTACAATGTCCCTAACAACATTAAGAGGTGTTGGATTATACTGCCTATTGGGCCTCATGTTCCAATTTTGACTATTTGCATTGGAATTTCCTTGAAACTGCTTCCTATTAGACTAAAAATTGGGCTAATTAGGGTATTGTGTTGAAGATGAACCATCAAATTGGTTCTGAACAGCAGGGTTAACCTGAGCTTGACTCCTTTTAAGGGCTACCAACTCATTTCCAAAAGACTGTAACAAACTCTCAATTTTTTGCTGGCTGTCCTTAATGGTTTGCAACTCATTTGGATAAGCTACATGAGCTATTTCCATAGGCTTATAAGATGGGATAGCAACTAATGGCGGAACCGTTAATGGCATGTTTGCTTGTATGTTAGGAAAGAAAGACATAGGAGGCCTAGGGTCTATCTTCCCTACTTGAATAAGACTATTCTCTGCCCTAATAGCATAATCAAAAGCTTGAGGCAAGGTATTATCCCCCATAGATAGGATCATCATAGATATATCACTATTAAGACTCTTCAAATAATATAGAAATGCATAATCAGCTGAAGGCATTACCATAGCAAGGATCTGATTCCAAGTCTTCTGAAACTGTAAATTAAAATCACTCATCTCCTCTTGTGGAGCTCTTTTGATTGTCGTTAATTTCTCCACAAGAGATAAATTGTCAGACTTGTCCTCAAAAAATTTAGATAGCCTCTCACCTAGAACATTCCAAGTAGTAATAGAATTCATCGGGAGAGTCCTAAACAAGTCAAGAGCCTTGCCCTTGAGCAATGCTACCAATAGCTTCAAAGCTACATCTTCATCAGTGACATGATGCACATTACACAAGGTTGCAACATCCTGGATATGTTCAATTGCTATCACAGGACCTTCTCCATTAAATGTAGGCAATCCTTTCAAAGAAGCCAGTGGAACATTGTTGTGATTTGCAATCCTTAAAGGACTACCTTGATCAAAAGTGACAAATGGAAAGTTTCTAGCCATTTAATAACTTCAACACTTATTAAATGGAACATTGTTATGATTGGTACACTGTTCAACATATAGGTTAATGAATTTAATTATCAGGGATTAACCACTAATAACTTCAACACTTAACAACATACATTTCTCAAATAAGGCTTGATAGATCAGATTATCAATCAGGAAGGAACAATGATACATTCACTTCCAAATTCAAAATAAGAATTGAAACACTTACTAAAGAAGATGAAAAGGAATTGAAAATCTAAACACAAAATGAGTTGAAGAATCTGGTATATTTCCTCCAAAAATCTCTGCAAAAATGGTTACTATTATACACTAAATTTGCACCCTTAGTTCAAGCTCTCGTAGTCTTGATAACTCAGTATAACAAGGGAATCATCTCAAGGTTGTGGGACCTTTTGCTAACCGAGATGAGACCTCCAGATTCTAGGTTGGTTCCTCTTGGATAGTCACCCAGATTTGCTCTTAAACAGGAAAGTAAAACTTTTAAGGGGAAAGGGATAGAAGGAGTGCATGAAAAGAAATGACTGAAAGCAAATCTATCCTACTAGGTGATGCACCAAAACTAGGGTTTGGATCTCAGTATAGAGGGATGAGACCAGTGACAGAAATTGGTCTAGGAGATTACAACTTGCTGAATAGGCTTGCATGAGTGTTTCATGGAAGGGTCTGCAAACAAAAGAGGTTGTTTAGGGAAAGAGAAAGATTCTTTCACAACAACAAGGCTCTCAGGATTTAGACATCAATCCATAACCTGCAAATAGACATTCACTCCTATAGCTTGGTGCAGGATTGAGACAAGACTGTTAGGGGCTGAAATATACCCACAAAACATCTAAATTAGATCAAAACAAAATAACACACGCAACTACAGAAAGTAAGAGGAATTAGGAAACTAAGATACCACTGAAAGCATTCATAAACTCAATCCAATAAGAGATAAGCCAAACAAGAAAGCATAAGGACAAGAAAAAAATGTCACATAATACTTTGCAATGTCTGAACAATCAATGAGAAATTACAAGATGTAAAAAACCAGAGAGCAAAAATGCTACAGATGGTTCTCCAAGAAAAAGACCTTTTCTTTTATAAAATGCAAAAATCTGAGCCCAACTAGTTCCAAAAAACAATATATACATCCCTGCACGCAGGCAGGAATCAAACCTAATTAGGGCCACAAATATCTGCAATAGAATAATCACCCCCAAAAATCTGTCACTTTCTGATCATAAATGCTCACTGTAAATATCAATGCCAAATCAGATATTCTTCCTTTGCGTGCCCATCTCTGAATTGATCCTGCCTACAGACAAACATTCATCCATCTACTCCCCTGCAAGCCCACTCTATCATAAAGGCTCCAAATCTGATCTCAAATCTTAGAAAAGACCCAAAACGGCAACCCAAAAGATCTTCAGCAAATTCCTCAACTGCAACCGCCCTGGCGACATAAATTTTTGAACTACCCACGCTCACAACGTCTACCTTGGAAGAGAGTCTGCCAAAATAGGCTATATCTTCTTGACCAAGCAATGGTTGCATGATTGCATGGGTCGAAAGGCCTTTATGCGATCATGTGACAAGCTTTCAAAATTCTACCTCTACCCTTCAAAAATGTCAACGGTCGCATGATCGCATGGGCCGAAAGGCCTTCATGCGATCATGTGACATCCCCTTGGAAACTGCCTTGCCGCTACCACAAATGCCATGCAAGACACCTGGACCCACAAAATCTACCACCTACCAAACCATTTCCACGTGGCCCAACTGGAGCTAACCACCCAGCTGGACCCACGACCCCACTGCCTTGGAAAAGTCAACGGTTGCATGATCGCATGGGCCGAAAGGCCTTCATGCGATCATGTGACAACCCTTTGAAAACCATCGCTCCCGCTTCCACAAATGTCACCCAGCCCACAAGACCACACTACAACCTAACTCCTGGCTTCACCTCAGGTTTACTTCTTCATATTCGCCAAGTCGCGGGAACTTCTCCTTAACCTCGGGTCTATTTGGCGACTGCGAGAAACCTCTTAACCACGCAACTGTGCACTGCTTACTAACCCCAGGCCCAGAACCATCACATTTCATCTCTTTATTCATCTGAGCCACCACCTCAGCAAACATCTCAGTGCCTTCTTGACACGAGACCCACCGCAACCTCAAGATTCCCATCTAACGGCGGGCGTAAGATCGCATGGCCGAAGAATATACCATGCGCATACATGACCGCCGTTGGATCAATGCTGACTGCCACTTTGCCTTTGTGGAAACCTTGGGTCCCACCTCCAACTACGCAACCATGAAGCCATGCTAAACTGCTAACAATTTTTTACATGGTCGCATGGGCTCGGAAGAGCCCATGCGATCATGTGACAAACTGTAAAACATCAGCCGCTAACCACTAACCAAACCCTACAGACTACAAACTAGCTTGTAACCACTGAAACCATAGGCGGTTAGTCGCATGGGTGCATGGGCTCGAAAGAGCCCATGTGATCATGCGACTAACCAGAAGATGCTACCCTGACCGCTAGCGCTTGTCTTGACTGCAGATCCCCTGATTTCGCATCAACGATTGTCGTATGATCTCATGGGATCGAAAGATCCCATGCGATCATGCGACAGCCGTCAGATCTTCTCTGCACTGGCATGACTTTGAGGAACTGGGACCCACCCGTTGGAGTTGTGGGCTTAGGGCTGAAAACACAAAGGGTTTTTGAGCCAGGGTTAAAAATGCACTGAATTTTCAAAGCAAAGAGGTCAAAAACACACTAGATTTCCATACCGAAAGGCATAAACATCCTGAGCCTACAGAGAGGAGGTCAAAAACACACTGGATTTTCAACATTTGAGCATAAAACACACTAGACTCTTGACATTTTGAGCATTTCACTTGGAAAACAGGAACCATGGCCAAAAAGAATAATAGGGAATTTTTGGGCAACATTTTGGCGACCTCTGTGGCAAGTCAGCTTGCTAGACATTGGACCAGTTGCCTTGACACATCCATTGGGCATAGGAGTTATTTCTTTTGAGCACAAAAACTTCTAACAGGGAGAGGGACAAAAAATTGAACCAGCAAGACAAAATCGTGCACGCGCACTTCTTGGAAAATAGGGAAAAACTAAACTAGAAAGTTGGGAGAAAGCAGGAAAACTAACCTACCCTAAACTAACCAGTGAAGGGACCTAGTCAAACAAAGCCATTCACTGGCATGTTGAAATAGCTACCTTTTCTCCTTAGGGCTTTGCACTTTTCATGCAGGAGGATAGCTAACAAGGAAGGAAGTATACACAGTTGCATGAAGAACTAATGCACTACCTCTTGAAGGACATAAACAAATTGACTCACCTCCACCAACGGATCTTTATCTCCATTATCCAGGGGGAGATAAGTGATTTGAGCTTGCCTCTGCTGAACTGCAATTTCACCCTTAGCTTCAGCCTCACTTGAATCCTCATGTTTGGACACAAACATGACTGGATCCCTTTTACTGCTGGCCTCCATTCTTGCTAAGTACTTTAAAGGGCAACCCCTGGAAGGAATAAACTTGGGGCTCCCTTTGCTACTTTTAGGCTACGTCTCATTAATAACTTCAGCAAGATGACAAAAATTCTGTCCCTCCATGATAGCCTGCCATAATATTTCTTCTTCTATAGTTAGCGGACCATCCTCTTCATTAGTTGAAACATCCAACAACTCATCAAAGGTATCGAACTACCTCACATTCTTGACAATTACTAGCCCCTCCTTATGGTCCAAGAAATATGATTCTTTAGATTCTTCCCCCACTTTATTGCAAACCGGCCTAAATTCCTCAATTAGGACATTATCAACCTCCTCATCCTGCTCAATGTAAGAAGGCATCTCCTCAAAAAGATTAGCTGGGTTGTCACCTTCTTCACTTTCTTTCTTATCCTGATCTGACTGCTTTAATCCATCTTGATGTAATAGCCTTACCTGCTCCTCATGATTATCATGAAAAAGCATCCCTAAAAGACAAAAATCATCCTCTTCCCGATGGTCTAAAAGTGCTTGAGGTGTAGTGGACTCTTTAAGAATTGGCTTATAGGGCTTTATTTGCTGTAGGACAGGTTCATTATCATCTAGAAAATCAAACCTTCTAGGTATCTCATTTATAGGAATAGGATGAAGTGGCTGGAAATCTGAGACAAGGTCATGAATAGGCTCTAAAAATGCATGGAGATTAGGCTCACATTGACTAAGATTCTGAACTGGAGGAGAGAATCTAAAACTTGGAAAATTAATAGAAGTGTCAGTGGACCTACCAGGAAAGGAGCTTGAGATTTGGACTTTGTGAGTCTCTTGTCTGGTCACTTGTTGCATTCCATCCTTAGGGGAATGTGCTTGAGAGGCCACTGTCTCCTATTGCAACACCTCTGACCTTTCTCCATCAGGAAGTTCATGGTTCAAGAGAACAAGTGAAAAATCTGCAGCCTCCTTCCCAAAAAATGGGTTCAGGTGACTACCAAGTGCTTTGATGCTTTGTACTGGGAGTGTTCTCCTGACTGGATTATATGGATGGAAAGGCCTCATTACCAAACTTTTCCTTTTGCTCTGATGCTTCTCCTGATATTGTGGCCTAGACTCCTGATACAGTTGCTCCTGAACTTGCCAATGTTGGTTAGGATTTTGATCCTCTTGTTGATAAAGTGATCTATCCTCCAAATACTACCCCTTTATAGTGATCAACTCTTTGGTTAGAGCCTACAACAGGCTCATCATCTCCTTGTTTGTTGCTTGTTGATCACTTTTCACTTTGAGTAGCTCTTCAGAAAGGTCAACTATGGACTTCCCATAGCTAGTGCTTGCCTGAGGTTCTATTAATGTAGGTATGGGGGTAAATGGAGGCATCTGCAGAGGTATAGTAGGCTGAAGATTAAGAAAGATAGGCATGGGTGGTATTTTGTCTATCATCCCTACCTGGATTAAGCAATTTTCTACTTTGACAGCTAGGTCAAAAGCCTAGGGCAATGAAGTACCTCCCAAAGATTGAATCATGATAGATATATCACTAGTTAGGCTTCTCAAAAAGGAAAGCACAATCTGTTGAAGGCCTTATATTAATTGGAATCCTACTCCATGTCTTGAGAAATTTGCCATTAAAATCTGTCATCAGCTCACGAGGATCTCTCTTTATAACTTGGAGCTGTTCTATTAGAGACAAAGAGTCTGCATTACCCTCAAAGTATTTGCTAAGGAGATCTCCAAGTCTGTCCCATGAAGTAATGGAGCCAACAGTTAAAGTTCTAAACCACTCTAGAGCCTTACCTTTCAGAGATGCTGCTAATAATTTGGTGGCCACATCCTCTTGAGTAATGTTGTGTATGCTGCAAATGGTGGTCACATCTCTTATGTGCTCAAAGGCTATTGTCTATCCTTCACCTGTGAAATTAGGTATACCTTTTAGTGCTGCCAGGGGCACATCATGATGCATTGCAAAATTTAATGGACTACCCTGATTAAAGGGTGCAAATGCAAATAGTCTTGCCATCAGAAGGGTCTATTTTCTTCATAAGCTCTATCAAAAATTGGGTCACTGCTCTTAACACCCATGGAGTCGCCAAATATGCTTGAGTACTAACCTCTTTAAGGCCTATATTATGCAATCAGTATATCAGAGATAGCATAATATTTGAAATTGACTTCCTTTGTAGTCCAACTGGGCGTGCCAAAAATGTTATACACTAAATTTTCACCCTTAGTTCAAGCTCTCATAGTCTTGATAACTTAGTATAACAAGGGAATCATCTCAAGGTTGTGGGACCTTTTGCTAACCGAGATGAGACCTCCAGATTCTAGGCTAGTTCCTCTTGGATAGTCATCTAGATTTGCTCTTAAATAGGAAAGTAAAACTTTTAAGGGGGAAGGGATAGAAGGAGTGCATGAAAAGAAATGACTGAAATAAAATCTATCCTACTAGGTGATGCACCGAAACTAGGGTTTGGATCTCAGTATAGAGGGATGAAACCAGTGACAAAAATTGGTCTAGGAGATTACAACTTGCTGAATAGGCTTGCATGAGTGTTTCATGGAAGGGTCTATAAACAAAAGAGGTTGTTTAGGGAAAGAGAAAGATTCTTTCACAGCAACAAGGCTCTCAGGATTTAGACATCAATCCATAACCTGCAAACAGACATTCACTCCTATAGCTCAGTGTAGGATTGAGACAAGACTGTTAGGGGCTGAAATATAGCCACAAAACATCTAAATCAGATCAAAACAAAATAACACACGCAGCTACAGAAAGTAAGAGGAATCAAGAAACTAAGATACCACTGAAAGCATTCATAAACTCAATCCAATAAGAGATAAGCCAAACAGGAAAGCATAAGGACAAGAAAAACATGTCACAGAATACTTTGCAATGTCTGAACAATCAATGAGAAATTACAAGATGTAAAAAACTAGAGAGCAAAAAGGCTACAGATGGTTCTCCAAGAAAAAGACCTTTTCTTTTACAAAATGCAAAAATCTGAGCCCAACTAGCTCCAAAAAACAATATATACATCCCTGCACACAGGTAGGAATCAAACCTAATTAGAGCCACAAATATCTACAATAGAATAATCACCCCTAAAATTGGTCACTTTCTAATCATAAATGCTCACTGTAAATATCAATGCCAAATCAGATATTCTTCCTTTGCGTACCCATCTCTGAATTGATCTTGCCTGCAGACAAACATTCATCCATCTACTCCCCTGCAAGCCCACTCTATCATAAAGGCTCCAAATCTGATCTCAGATCTTAGAAAAGACCCAAAACGGCAGCCCAAAAGATCTTTAGCAAATTCCTCAACTACAACCGCCCTGGTGACATAAATTTTTGAACTACCCGCACTCGCAACGTCTACCTTGGAAGAGAGTCTACCAAAATAGGCTATATCTTCTTGACCAAGCAATGGTCACATGATTGCATGGGCTGAAAGGCATTTATGCGATCATGCGACAAGCTTTCAAAATTCTACCTCTACCCTTCACAAATGTCAACGGTCGCATGATCGCATGGGCCGAAAGGCCTTCATGCGATCATGCGACATCCCCTTGGAAACTGCCTTGTCGCTACCACAAATGCCATGCAAGATGCCTGGACCTAAAAAATCTGCCACCTACCAAACCATTGCCACGTGGTCCAACCAGAGCTGACCACTCGGCTAGACCCACGACCCCACCACCTTGGAAAAGTCAGCGGTTGCATGATCGCATGGGCTGAAAGGCCTTCATGCGATCATGCAACAACCCTTTGAAAACAGTCACTCTCGCTTCCATAAATGTCACCTAGCCCACAAGACCGCACTACAACCTAACTCCTAGCTTCACCTCAGGTTTACTTCTTCATAGTCGCCAAGTCGCAGGAACTTCTCCTTAATCCCAGGTCTATCTGGCGACTGGGAGAAACCTCTTAACCGCACAATCACACACTGCTTACTAACTCTAGGCCTAGAACCGCCACGTGTCATCTCTCTATTTGTCCCAACTACCACCTCAAAAAACATCTCGGTGCCTTCCTGACACGGGACCCACCGCAACCTCAAGATTCCCATCTAACGGTGGGCGTAAGATCACATGGCCAAAGAATATACCGTGCGCATACACGACCACCGTTGGATGAATACTGACTGCCGCTTTGCCTTTGTGGAAACCTTGGGCCCCACCTCCAATTGGGCAACCGTGAAGCCACGCTAAACCACTAACGGTTTGTCACATGGTCGTATGGGCTCAGAAGAGCCCATGCGATCATGCAACCAACTGTAAAACGTCAGCCGCTAATCGCTAATTGAACCGTGTAGACCGCATACTGGCTTGTAACCACCGGAACCACAGGCGGTTAGTCACATGGGCACAGAGGCTCGGAAGAGCCCATGTGATCATGCAACTAACCAGAAGATGCTACCCTGACCGCTGGCGCTTGTCTTAACTACCAATCCCTTGATTCCACATCAACGGTTGTCGTATGATCTCATGGGATCAAAAGATCCCATGCGATCATGTGAAAGCCGTCGGATCTTCTCTGCACGGGCATGGCTTTGAGGAACTAGGACCCGCCTATCGGAGTTGCGTGCTTAGGGCTGAAAACATAGAAGGTGTTGAAAACATAGAGGGTTTTCGAGCCAGGGTTGAAAATGCACCAAATTTTCAGAGTGGAGAGGTTGAAAACACACTGGATTTCTGGACCGAAAGGCTGAAACATCCCAAGCTAGCAGAGAGGAGGTCGAAAACACACTGGATTTTTGACATTTGAGCAAAAAATGCACTGGACTCTCGACATTTTAAGCATTTCACTTGGAAAATAGGAACCGTGGCCAAAAAGAATAACAGGGAATTTTTTGGCAATAGTTACAAAATGGACTCTTGAGCTTTTAAGAACAAATTAGTTCACTATAGGCTCTCTTTCCCACACATGCGACCCTAAAAAAAGTCAATCTCCCTTCCTTAAGAGAGCTCAGAAACCCTAATCTGGGAATGCCTAAACCCTTAGAAAATTGCTCTTATTTTGGCCATAATTTGTGCCAAAAATCCAGACTATATGTCACCCACAAAAAGACAACTATCCCCTAAATTTTGGCAAAAAATAAGGAATTTAAATTCCTTTTACATCATGAACATGCCAAAATTTAATTATTCTTTTAATAAAAATGGCTTCTAAAATAAGGAATTTATCCTTAAGACAATATATAATGCCAAATTTAATAAAAAGAAAACAAATATTAAAAGGACTTTAATAGTTGTTAATACCACAAGACTATTATTAAAAGTTTCTAATATAAATAAATATCAAAAACTAAATAATAACTATCTAAACTTATTCTATTTTCCCAACCAATTCACTAACTTAGCAAAATTAAGTGAGAATTAACAAAGTGGGGAGTCAAAACAACTTCGACCCACTTGCTATTCACACATGTGAACGTGCTGAGAAAAGAAAGTGGCATCTTTCTGTGGGTCTCCAAAATGCTATGTGGCACTCTATCCTGTGGCCGAACTGACATTTCTGACAGTCCCTTGCCTTGCGGATTCCAAATGAATTTATATTTTACTTTGGGCATTTTGATATTGTCAAACTTTCGCATTCTTGAAGTTTCATTTGCATGAAAAAGGGTTTGAAACCCTAGCTCAGTGCTTGTCAATGTTGTAACTTTAGCATTCTGTTGAAGATTTCTTGCAAAAATAAGGGAAACTGTTCCTTCAAATAATGAAGAATTCGACATCTTATATTGAAACTATAAGTTCTTTGCCTTTTTACTCTCTGTCAATGCTTATTACTTCAGAAACATGCCATCTCTGCATGATATAAGGCTTCATTTACTCTTGTGTTCTCTGTTTGAACTCCATGTTTAACATTTTTATAAAAATGTGCCTCTATTCTTTTCCATGAAAACGTGGCAAGATCTTTTGAATAATATGTGTCTATTTGGCTGGAAAAGTAATACTGATAAAATATGCGTTCTTGACTTGAAGTCTCTATCATGTCTTTAAACAAAAATGTCTCACTTTTTGTAAAAATGTGACTGTATCTCTGTTGAAAACGTAAATTCATTATCATGAACTCTTTGCTCTATATTTTATATCTAGCATTCTTTCTCTCCAAAATACGGCCTCTACCAGATATTTACTATTTGGATATTATAAGACTCACCGTTTTGAAGAATAAACTCATGGTTTTCAGTATATTTCATACCATTTTTTATTTCCTTGCATAAAACATGGGTTTGAAATTTGCTAAAAATGTAGACTCCACATTTTTGACTAATACTTCACTGCTGATGATTAGTGCCTTCTTTCAACGACACTTACTATTTGTTTTGTGAAAAATATATGTGAATCTGAATGTATACACACAATTTTTTAAGGAAATGCTTGTTGTTTATATAAACACTACATGAAGTATGGGTTTCAATGCTTTAGTTTCTCTTCAGTTGCTATTTTTTGAACTAGCTTTAGCAAACAAACTTTGTCAACATGCATCATAATATTCACTGCAGCTTCAAAAAAAATGCTCCTACGATCATGACAGGAACTCATGGTTCAGATAATTTTAAAAGTCTCTGTTCACGGTAAAGGATTTAAGAGTTTGAAAACTCTTTGACCTATAGATGAACTCATAAATTTAACCACTATTTCTCTCTGAAAACTGATGCATTCTTAGTTCGAAACCCTTTGTTGATATTCACATGATTGAAGAGATTTCAAATAAAAGAAACCTATGCTGGAACCAATGTTTATCTAGCTTTGAATACTCAAGAGTTTGCATTAAAAATGTGCACTGTTTATTAATGAATACTTTTAGTTCAAATATGAACTCACCATTTGCACTCTTTGTTTGTTTTCACCAATCTTTATTTGTAAATATTAACTATTATTGCTCCTCCAACATAAGCACATTTTGAACTTGAGTTCAAATTTTAGAATTTGATCCACTTTTCAGCATTCATAAATATGACATGTCTTTTGATAGAAGTTCTGAATATGAACCAGCTTTCTGATTTCTCTGATGAGCACTATAAAATGTGATCCATTTAGCATTATGAAGTTGACATAACCAGCATTCATTGAAACTGTTCCTGTAGCAGATTATTGTACATTTTTTCTTTGAAACTAAACTTGGCAATTTGTAGTATGAAGTACAACAAGACATAAATATTTATTATTTGTTAATGAATTTCGAGCACAGGCTCGTGACACTCAAAAAATGACAAAATGCTTATGATTGAGGTTCGAACACGGGTTCATGACACCCAATCATAACATTTTGTAAACATTCAAATTATGATTCAATCTTGAAGCACTTGAAAATATTCAGTATTAAAATCATTGAAAGTTCTGAAAGTGTACTCTATTTTTGATGAAATTAGCATCTTTTGATGAAACAATTTGATTTCTGTAGAGATCAGCAACCTGGAACTTCCTGTAGCACGGGAAACCAGCTTGTTCTGCATCTTCAAAATGACTGAAAAGTGAATCAGCCCACTGTTATCTGCAAAACAACTTGTTAATTACATGCAATATCAATAAGAAACATATTCTGTAAAAGGTTTCTTAATTTAGAAACACACTAAGTCCCTTTCATTCAGATTCTTGACTTGTCCAAAATGAAATCACACACCACAATAGGTACTAAAAGTGAAAGGTTTCACATTCGAGAATATGTCCCTTTAACACTTTCTTGTAGTGAGTGATAGTTTTCATTTTCTTGCTACATTTGTTCTTAGATTGATATGTAGATAGTAATAGATAGCTGATGTATGTAATATTTTTCCTTGTATTGCTTAGATCCATCAAGATCTAACAGTTATTTCTTTTCTTTTTTTCAGGTGATGTTGCCTTAAGGACCAAAATGTAGATGGTGACCTGGGTACAACTTAGATGCAGGGACTTGACAGAGACCAGAAGAACCAATACAAAAAATGAGGCAATGCATGGGAACCTTTTACACACTTTAGTTTTCTATTCTAATCTGCAAATGTACTCTGTTTATTGAATCATGTAATATGAATCAAATGACATTTGTACTACATTCTTATGAATGCACAATGTAATGATCAATGATGAATTCCAGAATTTGTAATAATTTGATCAATACTTAGAGTACATAAAAATGAAAATCTAACAACAAATGTAGTAAGTAGATTCAAACTAACAAAACCTACTAGACAGTGTTAATTGGATAACATGAATGTGCAAATTTCTCTCTTAGTGCCTATTGTGTTGTATGGTTTAATTTTGAATAACAATAACCTAATATAATTAAGGGGTATTTAAATGAACCTAATAAGATATGAGTCCTCACCCATGCTTGAGTGCTAGTACAAACTAAGATGGATGTTGAGAAGATGACTAGCCACGTTTAAAGGCATGAGTTGGCATAGTTGATGACTTCATTTGTACGAGAGGTCATTGATGCCATGTATGGTCACTTGGGTGTTAGGATCGAGAGAGATTACACCTTCCTATGCATAGTCTAGTTATTCTACATGTGTCAGTTGCCTCTGGATTAGTGAGTCAGACATATTACTCTATTTTGTATACCTTGAGTTAGAGTGCTTTCAGGATCCTTCTATTTAGGGTATATCCTTGCTTTAGTATTGGTTATCCGATTGGGGTTTGTTGTTATCTCCTCAACATGGTGGGGTAGGCCTTTGTGGTCCTACATGGATGGGTGGTAGTGATTCTTTACCATTTGAGATTCAACGTCCTGGTGTCGGTGCTTAATAGTGATTCCGTAGTTGGATTCCTTATGATGCTTCATTGATGTTTCTTTTCATTTCTTCATTATTTTTAATCCTGTATTAGAGTATTGCATGTGATACCTAATCTGGACATTGTATTATTATAGTTAGATTGATTGCTACATACCCTGCGACATGTGTAGTGGATGTGAGTTTATTTAGATATCATGGATGTTCATGAGGATTGTATTTATTGTTATAGATCATGTAATTATAATATTTATGTTATGGAATATTTTGTTGTCGTTCTTTAGTGGTTTTTTGTTCTTAAGTAATTCTATGTCATAGGACCCTTGAGATTTGTAATCTATTTTGGTTATTGGTTTAATGTGAGTGAATGGTAATTGCTTCCACACTGTTGTTTATCTTGTATGTTAACTTTTAAAAAAAAATTATTCACCAAACTTAGTAGCATGTTTTAGGTTAAATTCTCTTGGGTTCCCTAGCAGAGCATTACAGGGACCTCTCTTTCAAATTCATCTTTCTTTAGGATATGTTCCCTTTCTTTAAATTAATTTCTCAAAATATTCATGTAACCCAAAACATCCTTATTTAAACCCTTAGAACACACATGAGACCCCTGATTCATGGATTTCAATTCGGCCAACTTTTTAAGTAGACTTTCTCTTTCTATAAGAACACTCACAACTTCATCTTCTTTTTCTTTTTCTATTTTCTTTCTCAACTCCATTTGTTCATGGAGTTCCCTTCTAAGAGAGTTTATATCTCTAAATAACTCATCTAGATATGGCAAGGTAATATCAGAATCAAATGATTCATTTAAATTTATAAGATCTACATCCCTTTGGTTCCTAATAGGCACATAAGGAGAATCTATAGTATGACTCAAATGAGGAGGTACATCAGCAGTACTACCTAATTGATGACTTCTACTATTACTCTGACCTCTTCTTTTTTTAGTGTAATGCAATTATTTTACTTCCTTAGTATGTTGTGGAACCTCTTCTTGTACACTAGTGTTAAACAAATTTTGAAAGAATCCTAAACCATCACATTCAAAACTTTTTGAAGATGATTCACTATCTTTTAGGATGAGATGTAATGAATTACTTGTATTTGAAAATTTTAGTTTCTAGGGTGGAGGAGCACTACTATATTTTGCATCTTTGTTTTTCCATTCTTTCTTTGTAAACTTTAGAAGCTCACCCTCCAAGGGAACCTTGGGATACTACTTCATCAAGCCTCTGGTATTTTTTTTCTTACTCATTATGTATCTCCCTACAAATCTATTTTCATATTTTTAAAATACATGCATTGGCACAAAGATCTACGAGTCGGCACCCAAACTAAATTTGGGAATATATGAAATATAGTTTCCTTAGAATTTGTAATCACCTGAAAATGGACAAAGACAATTAAGTAAAAAATCAAGGAAAATCAAAGCAAATCAAGGACAAGATCAAGGCAATTGAATCAAATTAAATATTTAGCCAATTAAAATTAAAATCAAGTCTTAATTCAAGATAAATCAAAATTAAGAGCATTTTAATCAAATAAAATGAAATTAATATGCAATTAATTCTATTAATTGTATAGTTTTGAATTAAATCAAATTCAACCCATTCAAGGGGCCCATGGCTAAATAAATGAATTAAAATCAATTAATAAATCCTAATTTCCCTCAACAACCAAAAAGAGAGGAAAAAGTCTCAACCAATGAGATTTAAGGAAATGCATTCACATGGTTCAAGCCAAATTCATTCTCAATCACTTAGAGTGAAAGAGCATCTTGTCCCTTCATCTTGTCTACTTGTCCCAAGCTTTGATGACATAATATTTACATTGTCTTCAAAGAGTGGAACCAAAAACTCAACCAAGTCTTAATCATGATCAACTCCACCACACCCCCTACCCTTGCATAACTCTATAAAAGGAAAACCAAAATCAATCATAATTCATAACCACACATCTGAGAATTGTAGCTAACCTCTTGAGAATTAGAGCTAGAAAGGCAATTTAGAGTTAATTTGAGCATTTCTATTTGGAATTGAATCAATTAGCTTATCTTATCATACTTTCTCATTCTAGGACTGTCATTAATGGTAGCTTGCTGAGAGCTTCACATTAACATTCTTAGATAGAGATCCATAGGATGCTTAATTGTGCTTTATTTGTTGAATAGAGTACTAATTGTGGTTTTATTTAGTTACTATTTCATTTATTGTTCAATACTAATTCTATGAAGGTACATTTTCTTGTACACAAAATGGCACCCACCGTGGGGTAGAATGCTTCACTTTTCTAAATATCTCAGAATTTTCATGTTTGTCAATTTTTTTGCATGTTTAACTCTTGGGTTTTGCAAAAAATAACATTTCTAAAAGCTCAAATGACGCTTCTGAATAGTTAAACAACGCTTCTGAGCACTGTTTTGGTGCTTCCAAGATAAATTTGTGTGCCTTTGCACCGATCAGCAATGCTTTCAAATCCTTCTGATCTCTATCTAATATTCTCACAACACTTTTTCCCTGACTACCGAACATTTTTGTGCATTTATTTAATGCTTTTACTTGATTTTTATTGCCTTTCCCCAATTCTGCAACGCTTTTACTCTCTATTTCTATGCTTTTGAAAATTTAAATATCAGTTTTAATCAGATTAACATTGCTTTTCAACAGTCAAATAATGCTTTTAAGCATTACAACAACGCTTTTGAGTAAACTGCAAATTTTCATAATTTGACTATGGTAAAATGATTTTTGTGTTTCTGCAGGATGTCTAACCACAAAAAAATAAAAAATCCAGAGAGTAGATTTAATAAAGAAGGCAAGGCTTTAGCAAGGAAAATCAAGAAAGAAAACATTGCGCATATCAAGTTGGTCCTTGAAGATTCACAACAAGAAAACCAAGTTTATGAAAACTATCTCAAAGTTGTAGAAGCATATCAGACTAAATTTGTGTCATTAAATTAGATTTTCTCACCTTAAATCAAGTTTTTCTTAAAATTTGCAAATAAGGCCTTAGATTCAATTCAATATTTGCTTCTTCAAGTTTATCTTTGTTTCATTCACTTTGGTTGTCTTTGTTGACTAACTTGCTGGTGGAAAAACACATTGGAAAGGAACTATAGCCAAGGTAAGCATAAAATCAAGGAAATAACTCAAAAATGCCCTTAAATTTTGTTAGCTATAAGGAAAAGTAAGCCATAAAACTTGGTGATTTGCGTGCTTAAATTGTGGCTTTGGTGCTTTCAAGAATCTAGTAATTAAAAATAGCTTATCTTTGTTTGAAAAGTTTATCATTAGGCCTATGCTCTTCACTTCTTTTAGTGAATCAAAATGCCAAAAATGGTAAACTCTTTGATTAAGAAGAAAGATTGAGGAAATCAAGTACATAATCAAATAAACCCCTTGTTTGTAGAAGAGAGTAGCAATACTCAATTCTCACTAGTTAGCGGGCTCACCTCCCGAGATTAGATCTATAATGGGCTCACCTCTCGAGATTTTCCTTAACAAGGCTAGTGAGAGGGACAACCCAAAGTGGGATACACTTGCTTTTGCCACGAGAATCCAACCCACTATAAAATAAAATTCATGCATCCTTAATGGGGTGTGTGGCAAAAGGATACTAAATTTTTGAACTTCCTCGAGTAGTCCTTCGGGATTGCGCAAAACTCTGACATACTGATGGTGGGAAGCCTCTTAATATACTTGGAGGATGAAAGTTTAGTATCCATTTTGAATGGAATCCATACTAAATCCTTGATAAATTAGCAAGCCTACCTCATTAAAGCCATTTAAAAGCCAAATTTGACCTTAGGTAGATTGCTTGGAATAATTTCTTGTGATAATTGATAAAATCATTGTGTTGTGCTTGAAGGTCTTTGATTATGAAAAGAAAACATCCATTAAGATCCAAAAATCAATTAATAACAAATTTTCAAAAGAATATTCTATTCACAAGAATTCAAGAAATGGAAAAAGAAATGGAAACATTATCCAACCAATTCTCATTAAGAACATTGTTTCCTTACCTCTATGATCAAGAAAAAACATCATGAACACCATATCTTTGATAATTCAAAATTTGATCAAAAAGAATATCATGAAAACCCTATATTTGATCAAAAATATCCTAATGATAAACCAATATTTAATAAAGAACCTATTTCAAAATATCAAGAGAATCTCATCTTTGATCAAAGAAATCAAGAGGAATTAGTCCCATCTCAACAATATTCATCATATGACAACTCTTTGAGAAACACAAATACATCCAAATATCCTTGGGATATATCATTTACTCCTTTGGTAATTTCATATGAATCAACTTTGGAAAAAATCCTTGAAAATGATCTCATCACGTTGCCTCAAATCACTTCATGTGGTTTTATATTTTTGAGTAACTATTGTGCATATCATAGACATAATGAGCATGAAACTTCAGATTGCATGGAGTTGAAACATAAAATTCAAAATCTTATTGATGATGACTTAATTGAAATTGAAGATCCTAATGACTCATCTAATGAAGATACTACTCTCAAGCAAGATCAAACTTATAAACACATGTCTAGTAGTGGTCCTCTTATAGCTTTCACCTATTCCACCATTCCTCCATTTCATATAGAAGAAAAGCTATCTAACATTCCTCCATCAAACAAAGATCCAAACAATTTTCATAATGACTATGTATACCCTCAAGGGCTACCTCTAAAAGAGATCTAAACTAATCTACATCTTTCTACAAACTTCTTCCATGCTTCAAAGGTTATAGACCCCAAGCCTTCATGTGCTATAATGCCTATCATTCCTATTTCAAATGAACATCCATCATCCCTCGTGTGGATCCAAGCTCCTACATTGTCCTTAGAAGTGGCTCCATGTCAAGAGACTAATCAAAAGTGCAAAGAAACAAGTCTTATTAAGGATCAAGATCAAGATAATATCCCTTCTTATCCTATATTTGACCAAAGTCCCATATCCCAAGAATCCCATGATGAATCCTTCATACCCTTCCATTTATTTCAAGAAGATATCCTTCCACCTCAAACACCCCATATTCCTTCACCTCTTATATCCTACCCATATCCTAAGCAAGATCAAGGTATTCCTTCCATCTCTAATGAACTTATTGAAAATCAAAAGAAAAGTATTCTTCCTAGGCTATCAAAATATCCTTGTCAAGATCAAAGTACCCCAACATCCACTTTTCATAAGCCTCCATATTTATCTCAAGCTTCAACTACTCCTATCAAAGTAACTCCTATGAAAGATACTCATAAGCCTATTAGTATAGAGATAAATCCAAAAGATGAAAGTATTGGACAAGAAACTCAAAATAAAGATGTTGATATCCTTCCCACATACCATTTACCTCTATTTGTATATAATCATATTCCTTATACATCCTCCAAATTCATCCTTGGTCCCTATATCCCAAACTTGAAATCTTATACATCCTCCAAATCCATATTAGGTCCCTATATTCCTCCATCAACCTTTCCTACTATCCCTTTCCCACCATCCCCTTACCTTACTAGGTATCAAGATCCAAAGACATACATACTTGAGAAACCAAGCACCCATCCATGTCAATCTTCCATATCAGACCACCCATATGAACCAACCATATCAACCTTATTCATCCACCAATCCCAAGTCCTTTGGAATAAATTTGATTGTGCAACATAAAAATTAGAAATCCAAGAATCCACTTATTTATGAAGAGAACCATGTCACATCTAATCAACATGTGAATGAAATAAAAAAAGAAATATTCAAGAGACCACAAAGGTCCATCAAGCAGAAAGAAAAATCAAAGAAAATGTGGATTCCTAAATCCTTCATTGAAGAAATGTATTTTAAAGCATCCAAAAAGAAAGAAACATCGAAGAAAGTGTGGATTCCCAAGTCACTTTTGAAGGACTTACACATGAAAGAGAAATCAAAGTTGACATTCAAGCTTCGAAAGGTGTAAGGCCCAACCTATTTCCACCTTTTCCTCGACACTTCGATGATGGAAGATTAAGGGGTGTTGTAGTATTTGGATGATTGGTAAATCCCTAATGGAATTGTACCTCAGGATAGACCTATATATTGTACCTTCATATCAGTACCTATCAACTAAGTGTCACAATGACAGAGGTGATATATTTGGGTTATTAATTGTGAAAGTGAATCTTGGATGCAGTATGTTACCCTGCGGATCATAGATCTAGCTAGACTATTAGGGTTCCATTGAGTACTTTTGTCATAAGGATTTGATTCGAGAAGTCGAGATGTAAATGCCAAATTAGTATGTGTTAAGTCTTAAGTTTATCTTGGATTAAATTAATAAGTTGATGTGATGATTCTAGTAACTCCTACGAGGAGGATGAGTAATGTTTTAATGATGTATTATATGGTTATACCATAGTGGCATTTTGGTGATATTCTTAGAACCCTGAACAAGGATTTGTTAGATCCTAGACTAATAGGATTATTCTGCATTTTGTTTTCCTAGATTAGGAAATTTAATCATACTTGTGATAAGAATTTTATAGGACCTGATTGTTATGGTTACCCCCTTACCGATGTTGAACCATCAATTTATCTTAAATATCATGCTAAGGAAAATTGAGAATCTTTGAGATTAGGAGTACTATGAAGTTATGCAATCAAATTATGTAGATTGAATTGAATTGAAATAATGAATGTATTCTATATGTTTGCAAGCTTGAATTTGGATTATGATCTTTATGTGGGCATTGTACTTTATGTGACTTTGAGTACGCAGTAGAAATTATAACTTATGTGTATAAAATTATATGCAATTAAATTATGCACTATATGAAAGTGATTAGATGTATGCATTGAATCATGAATTATGAGAAAGCGATTGTAAGAATGCAATCGAATTCTATGTTGCAAATGAATATCATGTTAGACATCTTCGCTGCATTGATGTTATGAGTAATTGATGATTACCTTGTGATGATGTTAGATTATTGATGATCATGATTTCAATTGAATTACAAGATTAGTAGGCATTAGAGATGCAATTGAATTATGAAATTGAACTAAGCAATTGAATTTTGATTAAATTGAAGATGTTATATCTTATATGTTTATTTGTATTGGTTTTCTTCCTTGAATTATTGATGCTGCATTGAGGAGTGTGCAGGTAAGAGAACCATGGAATTAATCAGAGAACCAAGGTTAAACATATGTGAATTGAGTAAGCCAAAGCTTAATCCGATATGGGATTAAAAGCCTCGTTGTAATGTGAACTCCTTGTAAATGTGGATTTTTGCATGTGTGTTATTAGTTAATTTCTTGTTGTCATCCAGGACATGACCTTGGATATGTAATGTGTAATCGTTAGTGTCATTTGACACTTGTTATGTGCTTGTTTTAATTCATCCTTGTTCTAGTCACTTCTAGAGGCCAATAAGGGGTTCTAAGGGTCATTTTTGGCATAATTTAAGTATCTAATGGATAGGGTTATGGGTTAGGAAGGTTTTGAGCATGTCTATAATTCCCTAGTGAACTTGGTAACCTATTTTATGACCCATTTACCCTTGACTTCGAAATTTGATAAGTCATGATCTTTACCCAACTTCACCCTTTCTTTCAATCATGCATTTATCATGGGGGGACAAGGAAAGACAACAAGGTCATAGAGTCAAGTTTGCATTAATGGATGGTGGGTGGGTAGAAATTTGGAGGCCTTTTTAGAGGCCCTTAGGAGATTTAGTGGGTGTTCACCCACTCTCCACATTTGGAGACATTAGGGTTTGGATTGAGGAAGGATAGTGGATAAGCTCTTCTCAAATTTTCATTTCCATCACACTTATGGAGGTTGGTTACTCTTCTTATGGAAGCCTTTCTACTTGCTCTTTAGATTAACTTATATTTTGCTTTCTCATGCATATGAATCTTGGTTCTTGTTGTGACAATGTGTTGTAATGGAGGGATTTTGGGTTTTGATTTCATGGTTTATTCTTGTTTCTTCTTGCTTGAATGAGGGAGTTCTTGTTTATGGGTGTGAGGCATTACTCACCCTTTGGGAAGGGAAGAAGTGGCCTACGGGTGGAGGGGTTAGTTGGGCTCTCCATGAGGTGAGAGTCTCTTCTCTTGGAGAAGAGGGATAAGTTCATGGTGTATGGGCACCATGGAAGCCATTGTATTCTTGTATTTTGTGGATATTGATAAGAAAAGTATGTGTATGGAGATATTGGATATGTAGCCTTGAAGAGGCATTTGGATATGCATGGATATGTAGCCTTGAAGAGGCATTTGGATATGTAGTCTTGAAGAGGCATTTGAATACTCATGGTGAGAAAATTTGTATGTAATGGCATTCTCCCCTTGGAAAAGCCCACCTCCACCCTCTCAATGAGCTTGTAAGACTCATTTGTGTAACCTTGGAAGGGAGTAATTTGTCGTATGTGCATTTGTGTATATTGTTTGTGAGCATCTTGTTGATCTTGTTGCATACCCGTTTAGCCTTGGTTCTCCAAGCTCGGGGGTGGTCTCATAAGAGACCTAGGTTGGGTGGTGAGCACCCATGGTTCTCCATTTTTTTTTATTTGCAGATTTGTGGAAGCTCAAAGAGGAGCTATCATGGAGGTTTTCATCTTTTGGGTGGTTGTGTGAAGACAACCCGTTCATTCCTTTGTGAAATCTCTCTTTGTATTTAGACTTCTATTGTTTTAAAAGAGATTGTAATGCTTTTTACTTGGAGCTATTGTGAAGATGAAATAGATGAGAGACTGTTATTTATTTGATTTTTCATTGTGTGGAATTGTTCATTGCAATGCTTTGTTGAAATTAGGATGTTGTAAACTTTATTGATGTATTTGTAAAAGAGTTGAAATGGATTTCTTTATGTTAAGATGAATTCTTGCAAACATGATAAAAGATCTCTCTCTCTCTCTCTCTCTCTCTCTATAGTTGAAAATACTCTTTCCTTGCAAATGAGTTATCAACATTGATAGATTAAATATTGTAACAATTTCATTATGATTCCATATTTGGGTTGATATAAGAATATTGTAGTTCCTATAAGATGATTTAATTGTCATGATCTTTGAAAATAATCTCTAAATATGATTCATATCACTCTTTTAGTCCTATAAATTGTAATGAAACAACTATGAAGAAATGAACAAATTAGTTTTATGTTGATATCTCAATTGATTTGCAATCAAACTATATCTAATCCTTATTGATACTCTATCAATTTTAAGACTATAGACTTCCTTATGCATTAAGGAGACTAATTAAATGAAGAAAATATACTACTCATAGTTTGCAAGAAGATGTAAAAATAATGCAAGCAAAATAACACTCTCCAGATTTTAAAAGAGCAAAATGCTCTCTGGATTTTGTATGGGATAAAAATCCCATACAAAATCCATACCACAGTCATTTTATAATATTAAATCTTGCCACCTCAATATATATTAAAAATAAAATATTAATCTACTTTACCCCCTTACCTTTTTAATTCTCCCCCTTTACTAGGCACATGTGAAGGGTTGCATAGTCTTTGTATTTATTTCTAACCAAATCATTGGACAGTGGGAATGTCCTTTTGCTGTCATCTCTTACCTTTTACTAAATGCTCTTACCTTTTAGTCTCCAAAACCTACGCATGCCTTTGCTAGCCCATGCCTAGCAATTAATTTAAATTGTGAATGAAGCTTCCCTTGGACAAGAGTAAGTGGTGGGACCCACTTCCCACTTACTCCCCATGCCTCTCCTCTTTCCAAGCGCAGGTCTTTTGGGGAAGTTGGAAATTTTGAAACAAATTTTCTTCCCTCTCTTAAATTGCGCACCCCTCCCTTGTCCTTGTGATGGTAAGAGGTGTGAAGGGAAGATTTGATGGATTTCTAGGGTGCTAAGAGTAGGGAGATAGGCTAGTTGACTTGGTGGGATGTTTAGTTTAGTGAGTAGGTTGTTAAGTTAGCTTAGGTTGTTAGTTAATTATGTTATTTTGAAATTAATGTTTTGTTTATAACAATAGATAGTTATTATTTCAGCAATGTTTTATTTATTATTTGTTAATTACAAAATGTTCAATATTATGAATTATATAATATGTATATATTATTAATTAATATATTATGATTTATTAATTGATTAATATATTATAATTATTAATTAATTATATATATATAATATTTAATTATAATCATTGATTTAATATCATTAAATAATGTTTCCTTTAGATTTATTAATTAGTTAAAAGGTACATTGATTAATTGGTATAATGTAATCATTAATTGAATTAACATGTATTCATTTTGAACGGAAATTGGTATAGATGACTATTGAAAATTATATTCAATATCTTTCTTTAGCTTTCAATTTAATTTTCATAATCAAATTGGTCTTGAAATTTACATAATTGGGAATGGTTAACCTATTTAAAGAATAACATTATCAATAAACATCCTATTCCTCTTAGATAATCTAAAGGACTAATAGATTAACGTTTGACAAAATTGATCGCCAAGTTGATTAACAAACTTTGATTATATTGATTTTCATCTAGCATCCTTCGGGAAACAACTTGTTGAGGTTTGACCTCTTGTCGCTTTGGGACTTCATCATTAGCACTTTTGTCCCGCATCGTGAACATGGAACTTATAACCTTTTAAAAAAAAATTTGTTGGTTGTGTTTTGGCCCGAACTTTTGGGCATTACAAAAGGCTTCCACTTCATGGTCTCCCAAACATATTCCATCTTATCCATCCATTTTGAGTCCTTGTGTCCCAAGATCCATATCCTCTCTTACATCAAAATCCCAAGCTATTTCACCCATTTTTCCTCCATTATTCCACTACCCTTCAAGGTGTGTCTCAATGTTGATCTTGATAATACTTCTTATCCTCCTATTCATTATCCTTCCATTCCATTTTTCACGCTCATGCATGTAAAAAATTATTATCCTCTCATTCATTATCCTTCCATTTCCCTTATCCAATTCATTGCATAAAGCTTTAACCACCCTTTACCTTATCCACCATATCACCTTTCCATCACCCTATCAACATCTTTGAGCATACATTTTCAAGGAGTATCCAAAGAGCATCAGGCTTGAGTCCCTCCAAAAGTTAAAAATTGAAAAAAAAAACAAAAAAAAAACAAAAAAAATAAAACAAAAAAAAAAAAATCAAAAAGAAAAAGAAAAAAAAAAAAAGAGAAAAGAAAAGAAATCCATCCTATGGTGAAAACCACTTCTTGTGGCATCTTAGACAAGTACCATGATGAAAACCTGGCAAACAGGCGTCATGTGTAATTCCTCTCTCTTACACTCTACTCTTGGGGGCAAGTTTCATCCATCATATCCTCCATCTTTCTACCATTGATCTCACTTGCATCTATATTACATCTTTCACCTTTGATCTTCACAAGGTTGAACATATCCATGAGCACTAAGTATCTTGACATGAGTTATCCTATCCATCAACCTATTCACTTGTTGCGTTCATGCTACCTTATCATGATCTTGCTTATCCTAAAGCCACCTTCATTATCTATAAGAAGCCTTCCCATAAATCCCAAACCATTCACTCATAGCCTTTGCCACCCCTTTATCATGATTATGTGATCCTATCCACATTGATCCCTTAATCTTGATCCAATTGAAAAATAAATTTTTTTTTAAAAAAATGTTAGAAAAAGTCTCTTGATATGTCCACTCCTTTGGACCATTGTCATGACACCATGTCATTATTCCATATTCTATCCAACACCATACCATTGGCCTATATTGAGATATTATTTTTCCCCAGCTTGGATAATCTTTAGAAGATGGTCCTACAGGTTGCATTCACTTGCTTCATCCATCATGGCCTATTCATCCAACATCCAAAAAATTTGCAAATCCATTTTTCATGTCCTATACCTTGCTAGACATTGGGACAAATTCAATGTGATCTTGCTTGAGAACTAGTGATCTCTAAAAATCTAAAAAAGTGAAAATATTCCTTAGAAAAATCCAAAAACATCAAAAATCTCAAAAAAATCCAAAAAAAATCTCTAAAAAAAAAATTAAAAAAATGTCAAAAATCTCGAAAATCCAAAAACATAAAAAAAAATATCTAAAATCCAAAAAAATAAAAAATCTCTAAAAATCCAAAAAAAAATCTAAAAAATCTAAAATCTTAAGTAAAATCTCAAAAGTTGCATTGCCCAACAAAGCATTATCATGGTTGAATCAAACCAGGGGCACCAATCCAAATTCAATAAGCTTATCAAATAGATGCAAGTTGACTCAAAATCATTGCATCAAAATTGAAAAATTGTTACACTTGAACTTATTGATCAATATCACATTTCAAACATCCAGATACTTGATCTAAACAAAAACATTTGACAAATCAAATCAAAATCTAAATATCTTAATCAAATAAAAAATCTTCAAACAACAAATCAGATCAAAATTTAAAAGGTTCAAACATAACTAAGGATCAAAGTGGATGAAGTTTTTGAAATATGGATCTACAAACAAAAGCAAAAAAATGTTCAAAGTGATTACTTGATTGATGAAATCATGTCTTCTAGCAAATCGATGATGGTTGACTAGATGAGCGATGATGAAGACATGATATTTTCTTGATTTCTACTTGAGTGCTTATCAGGTTGATTCATAGCAGTATGTAAGTTCGTCTAATGACATGATCATCAAAAAATCATTGAGGACATTTGTATATGAAAGGGATCAATTCTTTGTCTGTTTACTTGAAATTGTTAAAATCCAAGGAAAGAGGTATTCATATCATCATGGTTAAACTAGTGAGGGTTGTACCAATTTCATGTTCCAAAATCTCAATGATGAAAATAAGCATCCAATTCTGAATAATGACAGCTAGTTGCATCCATATAGATTAATTGCATGTTAGTTTGCAAAGGTTGATCCTTTTTCTCAAGATATGAAAGGAAAATAGAAAGGGGGTGGAGTTATTATTATCAAAAGACCAAATCAAGATACATCAAATGATCAATGATACCATCAATGGTACATCATCAAATCTATTGAAATATAGATCATCAAGGTTCCATCAACATAATCAAAGTCTTGATCAATATCATCAATGTCTAAAATATCCATCATAAAAAATTCTTCTCAATCCAATCATCAAAGGTACATCAATATCAGAAAGATACACCATCAAAAAGGAAATGTCTGATCCATAAAATGATTCATGTTCCATCAAGGAAATCATCAATAATCAATCATGTTGATCAACTAGGGGCAACCTAATTCTGTTCATCACCTTCTCTTCTATTAATCCCTATTTTGCATCATGAGGAAATCCAATGAACTCTATATCATCAAAACATCTAATCATATCATGTATCAAATATCAATCAGTCAAATCATCCAATTGATCATCTAACGTTAATCAAGCTGTCCTATCATCCATTTTCTCATCATGAGCGCATCAAATCTCCTAACTCTAGATCTTGAGGAAGGAAAATCATTGTTTTGTCTCTCTAGATCTTGAGAGAGAAATATCAACTCATCAACTTATCCTATCAGATTGACATCAACATCAACCAAGTGATTCTGATTGACATCAAATGATACCAAATCATCATCAACTTATCTGGAGCATCAACATCTTATCAATCAAATCTTTTCTCATTAAATCCTCTCATGATTGGGGCATTTCCAAATTTCTATATCAGGAAACAAATAAAAATTTCCAATCTCAACCAAATCAGCCACAATCCTTTTGATTCATTTCCCGAGGGGGCATGCAATCATATCATCATTAGATCATCGAATCAAGAGATCGACCATCAAATCAGAGATAATCTTTCATCAAAAAATTCTTCTTCATTAGATCATCGAATCAAGAGATCGACCATCAAATCAGAGCATAAGCTTTCATCAAAAAAATTTTGTTAATCAATTGAAAGGGGCATCAAACATTGAACCAACATTGAATCAGGTATTGCATCATCAATCAAACATCAGATCAACCATCAGAGCATTGAAATCAAGTAATTTGATCATTAGAACGATCATCAAAGAATGACATTTTATATCAAATGAACATCAAAGATCGACCATCAGTTAAATTAGGACCTATCATCAGCAAGATTAGAGTATTATTTGAATCAACATGCTTCACACGTCAACTCAAAGAGGGGCATTTGTAATCACTTGAAAATGGACAAAGACAATCAATTAATAAATCAAGGCAAAGCAAAGCAAATCAAGGACAAGATCAAGGCAATTGAATCAAATTAAACATTTAGCCAATCAAAATTAAAATCAAGTCTTAATTCTAGATAAATCAAAATCAAGAGCATTTTAATCAAATGAAATCAAATCAATATGAAATTAATTCTATTAATTGTATAGTTTTTAATTAAATCAAATTCAACCCATTCAAGGTGCAGATGGCTAAATAAATGAATTAAAATCAATTAATAAATGCTAATTTCTCTCAAAAACCAAAAAGAGAGGAAAAAGTCTCAACCAATGAGATTTAAGGAAATGCATTCACATGGATCAAGCCAAATTCAATTTCAATCACTCAAAGTGAAAGAGCATCTTGTCTACTTGTCCGAAGCTTTGAGGACATAATATTTACATTGTCTTCAAAGGGTGGAACCAAAAACTTGACCAAGGCTTAATCATGATCAACTCCACTACACCCCCTACCCTTGCATAACTCTATAAAAGGGACACCAAAATCAATCATAATTAATAACCACACATCTGAGAATTGTAGCTAACCTCTTGAGAATTAGATCTAGAAAGACAATTTAGAGTTAATTTGAGCATTTCTATTTGGAATTGAGTTAATTAGCTTATCTTATCATAATTTATCATTCTAGGACTGTCATTAATGGTAGCTTGCTAAGAGCTTCACATTAACACTCTTAGATAGAGATCCATAGGATGCTTAATTGTGCTTTATTTGTTGAATAGAGTACTAATTGTGGTTTATTTAGTTACTATTTCATTTATTGTTCAATACTAATTCTATGAAGGTACATTTCCTTGTACACATAAATCATTAGAGATTTTATTCTCTTGATGGGACAACACAATTTTCTTAGTTCCACAATATTAAAACAAAAGAAAATTCCAACAATGTCAGATCTAGTGACTCAACTACAATCATTGACAAATTACTTACAATTTCTCTGCAAATTCCCAACATAAAAACTCAACTGGGTAATATTTTATCACAATTCAAGTGAGAGATTTTCAAGCTTATTATAAGTAATATTTCTTTCAATTTCCCCAGCAGAGTCGCCACTTTGCTGGTTCTTGATTCTACAGGGTTTACTCATGAAAATGACACTAAGCTACCCAGCCAAATATCTAAGGAGAAGCCAACTTCTATGATCAATACTTTGATGGATTTGGACCAACTAACAAGGTGTTATAAAACCCTTCTACACTTTAGGCTCTACAACACTAAGGAGGGTAATCCTTTGATTCTCATATAATGTCTACACCAAACTTACAATATAAATCAATTATGCAGTTAAATATCATTCTAGACTCAACATAATTGAGGAGATACTAAACAATGGGGTGTTGTTCATTGAGACTCAACTTAAAATTAAGCATGAGATAGATGATTTCTTTAACTTGAATACATATAATCTTAAGATAAACTTTTTTATTTTTAAAATATGTTGTAAAAAATAGATAAGTCTAAATAAGGAAAAACCATTCAACATTACAACTTAGATTAGTACCCTATTCCAACAATTTATGACAAGAATTTACTTAGTAAATGTTTTGCTCCAAAATTTGCACCCTTGAATAAATTATAAAATTTAGAAATCACCGCATAACATGGGAATCACTTATATGTGAGACATTCTAAGACTGAAGTGAAACCTCTTGATTCTAGGCTAGTTCCTACTAAATAATCACCTAATGTACTCAAACTACCTAAAATTTTGAGGGAAAAGGGAAGAGAAACTTGTTGGGTCCCAAAAATGAAAGTTGGAATCCCATGAGCCTTGTCAACTCAGTGCTAGGATGTCCAACCTATTATGGTCTACTTGACAAGACTAATCCAAAGATCCAAGTCTTCTACACTTTTGGCTTTGCAAGACCGAGGTGGGTGCACATATTCCTAAGCTTACTCCTTACTCCTTAGGCCTTAGGATTTTTATAGT
This sequence comes from Chamaecyparis obtusa, assembly GCA_027943335.1. Lineage (NCBI taxonomy): Eukaryota > Viridiplantae > Streptophyta > Pinopsida > Cupressales > Cupressaceae > Chamaecyparis > Chamaecyparis obtusa. The sequence goes on from BSBK01003345.1 coordinate 6,085,893, forward strand.
AGATTAGTTGATCATAATTAAAACCAGGATCACTTCCAAATGGAAAGAACTTAGAGAATCCTTAGTGTGCAACACTTGGTACAATATGTTGAAATACTTGAAAATATGCTTGCAAATAAGATTGCTTGAGAATACTGAATATTGAGTAAAATGAAATTTCTTTGAAAGCATATTGCTTAAAAATTAAAATATTTATATAATATTTATCAATATTTGAAATAATTATTGCAAGAAGGAGATGTAGAAAAGAGTCATTAACTTCAATTATGAATCCAATGATTACTTCTCAATGATCCAAAAGATCAATGCCTTGTTCATTTGGGAAATAGAGTCCATCACAATGAGGAAAAATATTTGTCCTCACATGCCATAAATCTGTGGAGATCTCTTTCATCCTCGAACACTTGCCAATTCTTCATATTGTTAGGAATTGAGGGTCTATTCTTCATGTCTACCTGGACAATCTCATCCAATAGAATGTGAATCTTCCTAATGGATACATTATCCATTAGTTCTGCAAGAAAATTCTTTGATCTATCTATCCATTTAATTGAAGATGCATCAAAAAATTTAATTAGATCCCATACAAAATTTCTATACTATTTTAACCTAGGATTTCTAGTTGTGAATCTATTTCTAACTTGAGAGATGACCAAATCAGAATCACCATATATCAAAACCATCCTAATACCATATGATTTTTCAATGTTCAAACCAAGGATTTTTTCTTCATACTTCGAAATGTTGTTAGTGCATTCAAAATTCAACATGAAGGAAAACTTGAAAGACTTACCATGTGGGGATACAAAGATGATTCCAACCCATTTACCTTCCTTGATACATACTCCATCAAATTTAATTTTCCAAAGGTCCTCTTGAATTTCTTGCAAATGCACTTCAATAGGATTACTAACCTTTAATATTGTTTTAGTGATACTCACATTGTAATTATCCATATATATCAGACTGGAAAAAGTTAAGGCTATGATCAAAATTTACATCTTCAACTAGGTAAGGAGACCTTGGTTCCCTTTGTATTCTGATTTCTTTTCTATTTAACAGTATAGTGGCATAAGATAGGTCAATTTGGACATGACGTCCAACTAGATTTGACCATTGTGTTGAGAGTAACATACCATAATTTGCAGGGATCTCAACTACTGTGATATTTATTTTGTGAGCAGCTTATGGGCATGATGGAAATATAAATTCTACATCCTTCATGTTGACAACCACATAGACTAATCTTTTCTCCATTGCATAAAATTTCCCATATGGTGTATGAACTTTCAAACCCAACTCCTTCATAACATTTGCAAACATAATATTTACTACTGCTCCTAAATATATCATGTAATGTTTTACTAATTTATTGTTAATCAACAAAGTGAGATAGAAATGATCAACTTGGTTAGAAATTTTATTGAACGTTGTCCTTAAATATACAATAGGAGGTTCATTATTATCCTTTTTATCATTTTCATCTTTAGAATCTTCCAAACTTGTTAGAATTTTCATAGTCTCTTTCTTGTAGTCAGAAAATTTCATCATTTCCATTAGTGGAATAGAGACCTTAAATTGAGATAATGCATGTTTCATAAAGGAGTGACAATCAAAGATTTGATTACCAATATTTTTCTTATTTGTAGACTTTCTTAACTTAGGAGGTTGCAAAGTGTCTACCTATTTTTCATCAGGGTCCTCATTTGATTTCTTTGAAGTACTCACTTTAGTGTCACTTGGATAGGAAACATTTGAAAAAATACCTGAGGGTTTTCCTTGATCTATATTAATAGTTTTTTTCCTCAATTTGTAAGTACTTCTATCTTGCTCCAATGCTACAATAGTATAATATATCCTTTCTCCATAAGTAAACCTCCTAAGAGAAGGAACCTCTTCTTCATCAGAGAAAACTTGTTGGAGATGGCTTTGTTGTTGAGTTCTCCTGGCCTGTAAGGTCTGTAACACACTCCTCATCTAAAGAATCATCATCTCTACTCCAAAATGGTTCATAGGATAAAGAATTCACAATGGGGTTATGTTCCACTTGAATTTTATCTTCCAAAATAGATTGATCTATGACACATTGATCCAGTGCATGAGGGAGTCTGCAAACTTCAAACCATGGCCCATCTTCAATGAAATGACTAACTTTTTCTCAATGGATGAGGGGTATCCTTGGTATATTTATGCTTCTTTGGCTTCCCATCTTTCCAATTTGTATGATACGACATATCTTGTAACCTTGGTCTATCATTTCTTTGAAATGGTGGTCTTTCATTTCTTCTTTGCTTCATTTTCATATATTTCAACATGTCCATAATCTATTTCAAGTCATCTTTCTTTGGAGGTTTTGGATTGTATAACTTCATATCATCCCTTTTTTTCACTCTCCCAGATTCCTTTGTGTTGTTTTTAATTGTTTTGAAAGGACCCGAAACCTTTTACATCAAGATTACAAGATAGGCATTAAAGTTCCAACATAAATAGTGCAGCAGCACCAAAAAGAGACAAAAAATGAGCAAGTCCTTAAACAAAAAGACAGAGAAAAAGAGGACAAAAAAAAGAGAGTAGGACAACAACTAGCTGACTAAATACATTTTATAAGATCTGTCACCTGATTAGCTAGCATCTGCATGTTAACAGAGGAATCTTTGAGTTCCTCAATATCTTTGTTGTTATTTTCCTCCAGCTTTTTGAACCTTGATCTAGTTCTCTTGCTGGGACCGTGATCCTCCTTGACCTCGATGATCATCTACTCCCCTTTCCTCTGGTCCATTTTATCCACTAGAATCTTGACATGATCAGCTGAAGCCTTAAGAATGGCAAAAATCTGCTCCACAATATTACCAATCATTTTCTCTAGCTTCTTGACTCTATTTTCCATAATGTCAATTTTGTTTTTTATCACCTCACACCATCTTCAATTTTCTCCTCCACAGTAATGATTTTTTCATTAAAGGCAGAAAGCCCCTCATCCCTGCCAACTATCTCCTTCAGCTCATCAATACATTGACCCATGGTCTTCTCCCCCATATTCATCTTTCCAAGAATCCTGGTCTCCTTTTGAAGCTAATGGATATGGGATTTCATCGTTGTGATGTCGCTTTTCATATTGCTAAGGTTAATAAGGAAAGAAAGACACCCTAGATTTTCAAAATCCTTATTCGCCCCCACCATCTCCTCCTTTGAGTTCTCCACCTTATCCTTCTCTGTATTGTCCACATCCTTCTCCTGACCATCCTTCTCAATATTGCCCACATCCTGGGAAACATCCTGCAGAATATTATCATCGACCAGAACATTTTGGTCCAGCCCAACACTTTCCTCCACAATAGGGTCTTTCTCCATCTGCTCTTCTTGATTATCTTGGATATTCTCCTGAGAATAAGAGCCCTCATTAGAGGAAATGACTTCCCTCTTAACCCTTTTCTTACTTCCATACTTTTCTCTGGTATGCTTCCCTATGGGCTTAATTGTTATTGCAACCTTGAATGCCTATTTAAGTGAACTAGGCCTATGTGACCTTATCAAATAGTGTGTCTTGCTATCAAATGCACTGAGATAAAAATCAATCAAGAAATAATCCACTGGTCTGATGTCTCTAGGAATTATGTTTAGTACCTTACTGAATCTTTTGTTAAACTCTAAAATAGATTAATTTTCATTCTTCTTTATTCTAGTTAGTTCATGTGAAGAAAATGAAGTATCATTATGATCTCCAAATTTCTCTATGAATTGATCTAAAAAGTCACACCATCCAATGATGGACTTGTTAGCAAAACTTCTGTACCATTCTGTAGCATCTTGTATTAGGGATTGAACAAAAGGTTTCATGAAGACATCTTCATGGTCCTCATCTAGTTCTTCAATTGTACATTTTAGGTTGATTATATTCTTCTCTGTGGAATTCACTCCATTTCTAGATAATTTTGGAATTGTAGTCCTTAGTTCATTGGAAATTAGATTAGGATAACCTCCTATCCTTGTAAAATACAATTGTTGGTACCTCTCTATGATCATGGGCTGCCTTATGACTGGATTCCTTTCTCCAGGATTTTTCCCTCTATGGTTTGGATTATGGTTTCTTGTTCCTCTTAGTTGAAATCTTCCTTGGGGTGGACCACCATTCAAGAGATTTCCCATGTTCACACCTCCTTGACACGGTCTTCCATTCTATGGATTGTCCCTATCTCACTTCCTTGGATTTTCATTATGTTGATCTTCACCAAAGTGCCTCCAACGTTCTTCCCTTTGATTTTTTCTTCTATTATCTCTCTCATGGGATCAAACAATGGGTTCATATGACCTATGGAAAAATATGGGTTTGCATTCTTCCTATGTGGTGGATTGTATTTGGGAGTCTTTTTTTCTTCTTCCCTAATTAGATTTTCTTCTTTCTTGCTTTTGTTTTCCCTCGCCATTTTTCTTTTCTTGTGAGGAAACAATCTACCGTCTTTTTGTCCCAATTTTCTCAAGAATGTGATTAGGTTGCCTCCTAATTATTTTCATCATTTGTCATCCTAATGTGAGATTTCAGCCATATATTTCAAAATTGCATCCCATTGTTAGTATTCCTCCTCATCTTCACTCTCCTCTTGTGTCATCACACATTGAGGATCTTGGGTTGCTCAAAAAAAAAGATTGAGATTTTCATCTTCCCTTTTTGGGCAATGATGTTTTGATGTGTTCCCTTGTTCATATTTGACTTGTCTCCTTACTCTCTCAGGGAAGTCCTATGACTTGTGAAGATCATATGTGATTCTTCACCATTTTTCTTTCTTTGATTCCTTTTGAAGCTTAATTGGGTGAATTTATTGTATTTTCTATTCACTGACCTCCTTCCCAACATTCAAAAAAGATGCTAGGTGTAAACCTCCTTTTAAACACAATTAAGATATTCTTTGAAGATAGTAGAGTCGCTACCTCCTAGTGGAGGAAATGGATTATCTTCCAAAGGTCTAAGCTTTTCACTCCAGTAGAGCACACCTTATCCCAAATCAGATCTCTAGAAATAAATCTAGAACTTCTACAACCAAATTCACAAAGGATAAAAATATCCAAAGGGAACAAATGTATTTTAGGCAATACTAAAAATCCTCAAAATCAGAAATTCAAAAATATCAAAATACTTTAGCAACAACAGAGATCAACTTCCTCTTCACTGGTCTAGAATTAGAGACTCCTAAAGATTCTTTTCAACTTATTCCCCATTGGAGTCACCAATATTTTGGTTCCCAAAACTATAAGTTGAAATCCTATGAGCCTTGCCAACTCAATGTTAGGATGTCCAACCCATTATTTCCAACTTGACAAGACTGATCCAAAGATCCAAGTCTTCTTCACTTTTGGCTCTGTAGGACCAAGGCGGGTGCACCTATTCCTAAGCCTACTCCTTAGGCCTTAGGATTTTTATAGAAGATTATTTGATCACAATTGCAACAAGGATCAATTCTAAATAACAAGAACTTGGATAATCCTTAGTGTGCAACACTTGGTACAATATGTGAAAATGCTTGAAAATATTTTTGCCAATGAGAGTACTTGAGAATACTAAATATTGAGTACTTGAAAATGAAATTTCTTTGAAATTATATTGCTTCCAGTGATTAATTCATAGTGATCCTAAAGATCAGTACCTTGTTCATTTGGGAAATAGAGTCCACCACAATGAAGATTATTATGTATAACTTTATGGAATAATATACATCAGAATATTATCAATTGATGCTTTTCTCTAAATATAAAAAATTAATCATATATACAATTCAATGTTAGTCCAACAGTATTTTAACTTCTTTGGAGGGAAGACCAATTAGACAAGGATGATGAAATACATGCATATTTCACATTATCTGTGCTTATCAAATAAAGAATTCTATGAAGGACCTTAATGCACAAGTATTGTTAGGAAGAACTCACCAATTACCTTGGTGACCACAAAGGACTAATTCAACTTGTGGTTTATCCCTATGCCTCAAATGAACAAAAACATAAAAACTTTATTGATCATGAAAGAATAATACATAAGTTCACATTGCAAGTTGTGACTTCTATTCTACAGTCCTAATTATAAATTGGTATCAATCTATCTCTCCCCTTTTTGATTTTGGTATTCTCATTTATATGTAAATGAAAGGATTCATAAAATCCTCAAATCAATGTGAATTTTTATAATGAATAACTAATCCTAATGTCATTTTCTTCAAGTAATCCATTACATCACAAAAAATCATAAAATCACTTAGTAAACTAACTGCAAAGGCCTAAAAACACCTAACTATCTGCATAACCCAAAACTAGCTGTTAAAATTCATAATTGTAATGGTTAGCATGCAAAAGAAGTCACTTTTGGATTTTTAATCATGTGGGACCACGTGGCTATCCACGGTGAGCCCTTGTTCATTGGGCCTTGATTAAATCTTAGACTAATTAACACACCCAATTTTGCATGTACAATAAATCAATGACTTATGATGTATCTGTCAGACAAACATGTCAGTCTTTATGTCACATCATCAGACCCCTCCATTAAATGTTACAAAGTGTGCCACTATGTTCACTTCTAATATTACCACACGTCACAATTCTGGATTTTTTTCTCAATCCTAAACATTTTTATCCATGGGATCTCAGGTTCTTGCCACTTGTCACCAATTTATCAGATTGATAACTTTTCCTTCGTACAAATATAACTTAAAGAAGGTGGGACCTAGTCTTCCTTCCTTCATAATTTTTGGATTTGCATCTATCCTCTTCCATTTCTAAGGGCTTATAAAAAATTGTACCTGCTCCCTACAATTTTTGATTGTTTGGCAATACTTGGGAAATCACACTTCTTTACTGCAATTTTTGATAATTTTAGAAAGTCTGGATTCTCCTTCTCCTCTTCTAACTCCAAACACTTAAGCTTATTTCCTTTCCTTTCCTTTCCTTTGACTTATCACACTAGTATTTCTTTGTCAACATCTAATTCAACAGTCCTCAGTGGCTCTTTAGGGGGATGTATGCTTCTATGGATGGATGTTAGGAGATGTCACATTCTAATTGGACAAGGCTGACAAGTAGATTCCAACTATAATTTGCTTAGGCATAACTTGAAGTTAACTACTAAACAACTAAAGGTACATTAAAATACATGTGTACTACATCTATGAGAATCTTGATGAAAAGGTAGTCAAAGTTAAAGGCCCCTGCTGATTGAACCCTTGGATGAACTTCCCACTGCAGATCAATGACTGATTTTTAAAACATAGATATTCCTGGTCATTTATTATAAATATGATTTTTTTGGTGCCAAGTCCCGCAAACAAAAAATAGAGAATAGTGAGAACACAAAAGATAATAATTTCAAGTGATAGGTAACAGATAAAAACATGAAATTTTCAGGACTTCTTCATATCAAGGACAACATGAATATGAGATAAACCAGAAGAATATTTTTTTTGAAGCCTTAATTAATAATGGTTTAGGAGTTTTACCTCATCAATATGCCTGCAAAGGACTTAGGAGAATGATCCTAATTATATGCATATGAAAATAATAATTGACACAACTAGAATGATACACATTAAGAGTACTAAAATGTCAAAGTAAATGCACAAATGGAGCTACTGTTTTTAGAAATTGAAGGCTCCATAAAAAATAAAAGGGAAAACTTGTAGAAATAAACTAACTAACTTAAAATATTAGGTGATACACCAAAATGATGATTATTTTCATGGAAAACAACATAATACAATCTTGATGATAAAACTAAGTAAAACACAACTTGACACATAAATAGATTCAAATAATTTTTTCACAAAATGGAAAAAAAGATGCTTTTGAACTTTGAACTAACAAGAAATGACATTTAATAGTTAACCAAAACTCTAACTGAATTCTCAAAAACTATAACCTACAAAGTTGTAATAACATTCATTCAAAGGTGCAAACTTGAGACATAAAATGCAGGTTTTTATGAAAATCACAGCATGGAACATCAAATCAAACAATGGTACACAAAAGAATGAACTCCAAGATAAGTCCCCAAAAGATTGTAATATTATTTCAAATTGCAATAATGTTTCCAATATATCATGAGTTACAACTGCACATACATGAAAAATTTTCCCAAAAGAAAGTCTCTAAAAGTCTCTTCATACATTAAGTAGAACTCCCTCTAAAATGAGTTGGAAAAACTCATTAAGTGAAAAATTCCCTCAACCTCCTGGGGTCTGATGCAAGAAAATAGCCCCCAAAAAAGGATACTCTACTCTCTAAAATGAAGTCAAACACATGAAAAGTATCTCCAAGTCATTAACACACTTATGACTCACTCAAACCACCCAAACAATGCTCCAACCACTCATAAATGACTTCCAAAATTTAGGATAAAGTAAGAAAAGACCTCCCTATATTCTCTCCTAGTGTCTGCAAACTAATTGCAGCCTCCAAGAAGTCCACAAGATCATCAAAGGTCATAAATTAACCTTTATCCCTCCAAAACTTATAACTATTGCATTTTTCCTAAAATATTTTAATAATTAATAATTAATTTATAGAATTTATCAATTACTAATTATTAAATTACAAAAAATAAAGAATGAAAAGAAATAATAATATGTTTATTATTTAATAATATAATAATATATTAAGGAAATATAGTATTATATTCTTAAATAAATAAACATCAACAAGGACATTTCAAATGCTACCAAAATGACATTGCCAGTGGAATTCAAAAAATGTTAAAATGTAACAAAGGGTAATACATAACCTAACCCTAAAATTGTATCATTCCACTTTTAGTGTTTAGGAAATTTTTGAGATGAAGAAGTGGTCAACAAGGGTTTGAGTGCCACCATGATAGTTCATTGATCATTTTGAAGGTTCTCCTTGAAGTTTTCCTTACCATTGTTTGTAGACTGTATAGGATGAAAAGGTAGGTGTCGTAACTTGAAAGAAAGTTGGCTTACTTTGATTTTCATGAAGATCTGTGTGCTATATAGCCATGTGTTTCTCTGATATCTTTCATTCTTCTAAGCATTCATGAGGGTGACATCTTTTCTTGATGGGTATGTCCTTTGCTTCCAGAAGTTGTGGAAACTTCTCCATAAAACATTTTGAAAAGACTTTCTAGATTTCATGTTTGCATGACCTTTTTTGTACATTCTTTCATTTCTTTATGTTGATTCTACTGCTTAGATGCTTCATTATTTGTCTCTACAACACCACAAAGAGGTTGACTGGTATCCTGGAGATCTTTAGGAGGCTTCAAAGATTATTGATGCCTACTATGATCATTATGATATGCTCTTTTTTATTTTACAAGGACCTTCATTTTTTGTTATAGAATTATTGCATACCTCCAGCCCTTATGAATTTCAACTTTCCCATACATTATAGGTCTTTTGATACCTATGAAAGCATCCATTATTTGAACTTACACTTGAACTTATGCTTTCACAGGTACCCAAGACTAGTAGACTATGAGGAGAACCACCAACAAGTCAAAGAGTAAAACCTTATTCTTGTAGAAATATTTAAACTTTTAGCAACACCATTACATCTTCCTGTAGCATCATTTTTTCTATTTTTTGAGAAAAGACTGCATTTTGTACAATCTGACTTGATTTCCACACTACATATACTATATTGGAATACATCTCTTATTGTGTATATAGTGACACTAACCATTACTATAAGGTTTCATATTTGACGATATGTCCCTTAGATAGTTATTTGTATTTAGTTATTTCTTTTATACCCTTGTAGTGGTCAAGATACCATACTTGAGCTGTTGAAGTTGTAGAAGATTCTATTACAATTTATTTTGGACCTTCTTCATCTTAAAACATGATATGTGATCATGTTGATCATATTTTCTGATCCAATATCAAACTTTGATAGAAAAAAATTCCTACAAAATCTAGAATAATCAGATGACCTCGTGACATAAAGGTGTATCTCAATTGACAACCGCAATGATGATACTCCTATTGAAACAAAAGGTTTCACATAGAAGGTATATGTCCCTTAGATAGTTATTTTCTCATTTATCTCTTTTACTCATCCTTTCTCTCAGGGGCATGCTAGGCTCAAACCCTTGTGGGAGCCATATTTACAACCACATGTCATTGATAAACAAGATTTCAACACAAGAAACAAACTAGTTAGAAATAAATCTAGGTTTTGGATTTGAAGTATGGATGCAGGTGTGGGCTATAATAGTGAGGTAGAATCAGTCATTGAGAAAATAAATTAGACCTAACCCATTCATGTTATCATTTTTAGGATCTAGAAATGGAAAGAAGGAATGCATAAGCAACAAGAAAGTGAGAGCGCAAGTGATCAGGGAAATTAGCACAACCGCCAGTCATTGAAGCAATGACTAGTCCTACCCTTATTTTATGCCTTTTTATCTTCTCACATATGTATTCTTTTTTTTAAAATTCAAAATTATTAATTTATCTTTAGCTATTTTCATGGCTTGTGTGAAGCAATCTTGTACTTTGATGAATAAATATTTACATTTTCACAATAGAGTTTAAAGATGTATGATTTAGTTCTATTTGTTCTCTTTCCTTCATAAAATGTAATACTTATAAACATAAAGAAATGAATTTAACTGCATTTCTCAACAAAGTACATAATGAGACTTTTCTTTAATGTACCTCTCCTTAGTAAGAAAAGGCTCTACCTGATTGATCATATAGGGTAAAAATTAGGTAATAATAACTTCTAGATCAAACATAATATTGCATTAAAATGTATTTGAATAGTATTTATGACCTAAATTACTTATCAAAATCCTTGAAAGAGCCCTATGAATCTGTAATTTAAATACTCAAGAATTTTAATTAAATCTTTGAATTAAAGTCTAAATCAAATCACATACATCATAACAATGTAACAAATTAACCAAACCTTTGATCAAATTAAGATAAAATAAATAGAACTCAAACACACGAGAGAGATAAGCCATAAATGTATGTATTCTCATTAATTTGAAGTTACTCCAGTCATACCATGAGATATACTATAATTTAACTCAAAAACTGCAACAAATAACATTGACTCTTTATATTTTCTCTATTTAATGTTTAAAAAATGCTCTAGATCAAATAAAATTTCACCTGTGATCGAAAAAACCCCAAAAAATTGACTCTATCAAAAAAGGATTTGGAACCCTTATCCATGGCCTTAATTCCCTTTCATAGAATAAAAGAGAAACAATATACATGCCAGAAGAGACACATGTCACAAAACTATTTGAAAAAATAATTGCTCCAAAGCAACCCAGATAAGAAAAAACTAGCAACCGCTTGTCAAAATATTTCTTTTGCACCTTCTAGCATCAATATGTCTTTTGATGAATATATGATTTTGGGACCAATGAGTTCCAAGTAAAATGGTTGAAGAGTATACGTTATGCTTAAAAAATTTGATGTGCTGGAAAGATTGTTAGCTTAAGTAACCACATGCTATCCTTTTTTTGCTCAACATAGATTGCAACCCAGACATCATATTCCTCATCTGTGGGCCAATCAAAACTCATCACCTCATTGAAACCCTCTTATATGGGGTATATTTGATAGCATTTCGATTTACCTATTTTTCAAAA